>JAAALK010000283.1:99551801-99812506 GCA_019279435.1 Zizania palustris | reverse complement strand
CAGTTGAGGAAGTGTCGATGTCGCTGAGAGCAGCAACAAAAGCTCTGGAAGCGGCCTTGGCTACCTTCTTAGCCATCTTGCCGCGCTTGCCCTTCACAAAGGGTTTCCTCTCCTTCTTGTGGTATTTGGGGCGCTCACTCTCATCTCTCTTTTTGACCTTTGGGCAATTTGCCTTAATGTGAGAGGTGTCGCCACATTCATAGCAGCCACTAAAACCACTTCTCCTCTGATCCCGTCTCTCATGATGAAAGCGGGTGAACCTCCGGGCAATGAGAGCAAGCTCATCATCAGCTAGAGTATCCACCTGCTCCTTTGTGACGGAGACCAGGGAGGACAAAGCAAAACCATCTGCTAGAACACAAGTGCCTGATGTGCTTGGTTCTGCAGTGGTGCCACGGCTTGTGCTAGAAACCAATGCCAATGGCTGTGGCAAAGAGCTTCTGTGCACAGCAAGAGATGCCTTGGCAATCTCTGTGGACTTCAGCTTGCTAAAGAGTTCGTCACAGGTCAATGTGTCATAGCCTGTGGACTCCTCAATGCTGGATATCTTAACTTCCCATATGCTACGGTCAAGAGCATAGAGAAGCTTGATAGCCCTATCGTGATCACTGTAAGCAAGCGTCCCGTTGGATCGCAAGTTACTCACTATCGCGTCAAAGCGAGAAAACATGGCATCTACAGATTCACCAGGTGCCTGCACAAACAGCTGATACTGTTGATTGTAGGTGCTTTGGCGCCTGACCTTGATCTGAGCAGAGCCCTCATGAAAGACAGTGAGTGTTGTCCAAATCTCCCTAGCAGTCCTAAGGTGCTGCACCCTATCAAACTCACTCCGACTCAAACCAATGAACAGTATGTTCCTTGCCTTCGAGTTGGCAATATACTGATCTTTTTCAGTTTATTGCTGCGGGTATCAGGGATGGAGTATTGTGAGTCCACAATCTCCCAAATTGCATTTCCTTGGCTTAACAAGTAAGCCTCCATGCGCACCTTCCAGTATGCAAAATCTGTCCCATCGAACAGAGGAATTTTACTGCCTCTATCCATGTCGCCAACAGATCACAAAACCGGTTAAGGTCAACTGGTGATCTTAACCAAGCTCTGATACCAATTGTTGGACCGGAATGGGAGCTTTTAAAAATTCGGGCTAAAAACTTAGCCTTCGGGTCTGTTCTGTCTTCTGCGGAACAGGCTTCGAACACAGCCTTCGAAGGTCTGGTTCGGAGGTACTTCGACACCTTCGAACACAGGCTTCGGAGTGGCAAGAGTTCGAAGTCAAGAAGACTTCGCTCCACTAACAACCCTCGAAAACCTACTCTGCTAAGTCAGTGCAGGCTCCGCACACAGGGTGCTTTGAGCAGACTTCGCACTTCACCCTTCGCAAGAGTGGACAGCCCTCTGAGGACTTCGACCAAGTACTTGGCGACAGCAACTGGTGCTGGGCTTCGTACACGAAGGTCTACACGCACACGCAAATGGACTACGCTAAGGGCTTCGACACAAGAAGCACTACGGGAAACGAACAGGGCTTCGCTAGTAAGCAGCGAGGTCTTGCCTCGTGTTACACAGAGCGACAGCACACTGAAAAGCACACTTCGCGAGAAAAACACCCTTCGCCAAGACAGGCTTCGGTGAACTAAAAACTAGCGAGGTATGCAACGCGAGCTCAAGCAAAAGCACAGGAAAACAGGGCTTCGCCGCTTGAACAAGGAACACTGAAATAAATTGAACTCAGAATGAATACAGCGAGGTCTGTCTACAGGAGCTCAACAGTAAATGCTCAAAGTGTTAAATGTTACCTACCGAGCCCCCATATTTATAGCCCACGGCTTCATCCTAAGGAAGTGACTACTTTACCCCTAGGGTTTACATCCATTTTGTCTCTACAGAACTAAGGGGTACAAAAGGTAGTCCACCTTTATTTTTGGAGGCTTCTCTGTCAGCTGCAGAGGGGACATTGTCAGCCTTTTTCAGAACAGACAGTGTCAGCCTTTACAGTGTTGACTTCTGGAACCTCCCTTCGCACCGGAGGGTGCGGTAGCTTCGGCGAGAAGCCTGCAGCCTGTTGGCCTTCGCTCCGCCGAAGAAGTCCTTCGATACAGTGACGGTTTTAAGCCGAAGCCGTCAAAGCCCTTGGGCCTTCGCACCACCACCTCCGGAGTGGATCACCACGGCTTCGCAGCTACTCCGAGCTCGAATACCGTCCGTCCGTGTACCGAAGCCATGCATGGCCGAAGTACCTCAAGTCAACCTCACGCCGAAGCTAGCTTTGCTCCGAAGCCTTCCACACTCCGAAGCCCCACCTTCGGAGTACCACCCTTCGAAGTCCCTCCTTCGTCCAAGGCCTCCGCATGAAGCATTCCATGAGCACTCCGTCGCAGTGCCTCACCTCGAGCACACTCCACGACGAGCCTCACCCGGACCATGCCTTCGATGCACCTCGACTTCTGAGACCTTCGTCGGGTACCTTCGAGTGTCTCCCTCCAGAGCACACTTCGAACCCTTGCCTCCGCAGAGGACTTGGTCCACCAACTCCGAAGTCACTCCATTCGGAGTACCTTCGAAGTGCCTCACCTCCGAGGACTTTGTCTCGGAGTACCTTCAGCCGGAGCCACGCTCCGCACTCTCTGCCTTCACCTGGCGCGTCTCAACCCGAGGACCGACCCGGACCACCTTCGCAGCCACCGTGATGGAGCTCCCCGCTCCCCTGGCATCAAGCCACCCGCTTGACCCAGGTTCACCTGGCTCGAACCCTGTCCGTCGCCTCCGAAGTCCCTGCGCACCACAGACAAGCAAACAAGTGTATCCAGTACTCCGGAGACCTCTTCGGGTAAGCAACCTTCGGTACACACTCCGGTGTACCGCCCAAAGTACCGAAGCCATCGGTATGAACCCAGTCATCGTGTACTGCCGGACCCCTCCGACAGGCACACTCCGCTGCACAGCTGCAGCAAGCAAACACCGAACACACTCCGGTGACACACCTCCGAACACCCTTCGGAGGTACCACCTCCGAAGCCCCTTCGGAGGTACCCTTCGAACAGAGGGTAAAAAGCCTGTCAATCACTCATCACAACACCGAAACCACCCTTGGTTTCTCAGGTTGATTTCAACGGGAAGTTGGTACAGAACCCAGTTTATTTTGTGTCCGAAGCATTGTCTGGAGCAAAAACAAGATATTCCGAGCTTGAGAAATTCAGTTATGCTCTGATAATGGCTTCGAGGAAGCTAAGGCATTATTTCTTGGCAAAAATGTACTTGTACCAACTTCATATCCTTTGGGAGATATGCTCCGAAGTAAGGATTCTACAGGAAGAATTGGGAAGTGGGCCGTTGAGTTAGCACCCTTTGGCATATCCTTTGTGGCAAGAACAGCAATTAAGTCACAAGTGTTGGCGGACTTCATGGCAGAATGGACTCCCCCTGCAGCATGGGCTCCGGAAAATCCAAGTGAAGGGATTTGGACTATTTATTCTGATGGAGCTTTCCAAGCATCTGGAGCAGGAGTCGGAGCCGTGATAATTTCGCCTTCAGGGCAAAAGGCAATGTACTCCGCAAGACTCAACTTTAAGTCTACCAATAATACAATGGAGTATGAGGGAATTTTATTGGGACTTCGAAAGGCACGCGCTCTAGGGGCTACAAGAGTTGTTATTAAGACAGATTCTCAGATTGTAGCAGGGCACGTAGACAAGAGCTTTCAAGTTCGACATCCACAACTTGCAAAATACTTGGAAGAAATCCGTAAGATTGAAGCAGCATTTAAAGGGATTTCCATTCGGAGTATACCTAGAGCAGAAAATGTGCAAGCTGACATCTTAGCAAAAGCTACAGCCGGAGCTATGGACATACCGGAAGAGGCTTTTTATGAAGAACTCAGTACACCTTCGGTGCCACAAATCCTTGCTGCGGAAGTCCTTTGCATTCCAAGTACAGATTGGCGAAGTTCAATTATGGAATTGTTGCAAGGAGAAGCAAATATGTCTGAAGGGCCACAACTTTCGAGGTTGAAACTCAGAATTCGGAGTTATCATATAATCAACGGTATTTTGTACAAGGCCGGAGTATGTTCCCCTTTGCTCCGATGTATATCTCAAGCCGAAGGTCAAGAAATTCTTCGAGAAATTCATGAAGGACTCTGCGGTAGCCATTTAGCCCCTCGAGCTTTGGCAAGAAAGACACTTCGTCAGGGGCTTTATTGGCCTACAATAGTAGCTGATGCGGAGAGCTTAGTCCGCACTTGCCAAGGATGTCAGTGGATGGGATGAAGAAGTCATCGCCCACCAACAACTCTCCAAGTCATTGCTCTAGTATGGCCCATGGCCAGATGGGGCATGGATCTTATTGGCCCCTTCCCAGTAGCAAGAGGAAATTTGAAGTTCGCAGTGGTAGCAATCGAATACTTTTCAAAGTGGGTCGAAGTAGAGCCCCTAACAACTATCACTTCGAATAATGTACAAATTTTTTTTTGGAAGAATATTATATGCCGGTTCCGAGTGCCTCGACAGCTGACAGTTGACAATGGAACATAGTTCGATGCAGAACCCTTCAGGAAATTCTGTGAAGACCTAGGCATCCAATTATGTTTTGCTGCGGTAAGGCATCCTCAGTCTAACGGAGCTGTTGAAAGAGCCAATGGTAATATCTTATCAGGGCTGAATCGAAGAATAGTTGGATTGGCAAAAGGACTGTGGACTGAAGAGCTCCCGAAAATTCTTTGGTCCATTCGGACAACTTAGACAAGGTCTACTGGTTTCACTCCTTTCAGACTATTATTCGGAGATGAGGCTATGACACCAATGGAGCTTAAAGGAGGATCCTTTCGCAACACCAAACCGGAAATAGAAGCAGAAAGACAAACTTCACTTGATTTAACAGAAGAGACAAGACTTCGAGCTGATGCCAATTTGTCAAAATATCAGCAGCAGACAAAGACTTTGTTCGACCCGAAGGTCAAGATTAATGAACTTAGACCGGATCATCTCGTTTTGCGAAGTATTATAGCGCCAGGGAAATTAGGAAATAAGTGGGAAGGTCCATACATAATTGTCCGCTCAGGGCGTCCTGGTTCTTTTAAGTTAGCTTATTTGGAAGGTGAAGAGTTAACGCATACATGGCTTGCGGAGCACCTAAAGCGATATTTCACATAGGGGCTCCTTGTAATCATTTGTAAACACCTTCCGAATCAATAAAGCTTATGGTTCAGATAATGCCTACCCCCCATAAACTTCCCACTTCTAGTGGACGCACTGGAATAGCGAAGTTGACCGGGAGGGAAGTGTCATTAATTTGAATCATATTTTTCAGACTTCGGACCACTGGTCCGAAGCTTCCGACGAGGTGGGAAAGTCACTGAAAAAACGGATTCCAAGCCATCGGCTTGACAGCATCCGTAAAAAGAGTCCAAGGAGACCAAATAATGCGGATTCCAAGTTTTGACTTGAAAGCATCCGCAAAAAGAGTCCAAGGAGACCAAATAATGCGGATTCCAAGTTTCGGCTTGAAAGCATCCACAAAAAGAGTCCAAGGAGACCACTGTGAATTCCAAACCACCGGTTTGATAGAATTCACAAAAAGAGCCAAAGGAGGCCAAAACAAACAGAGTTTGAGCTCATGAGCTTCGAATATCTGTGAAAAAAGTCCAAAGTGACCAATCGTTTGGGACACTAAAGTGTCCGGAAAGTTGTCCAAAGTGATTTCTTTCAAAACACAAGGTACTAAGTTACCAATCTTCAGACTCCAAGTAGTCGAAGACATTTTACAAGATTTTAATCAATCTTTAAATTGCTGAGGGGCTCCAAGCCCCCAAAATTGTACTACTAAGTTTTTCTTTGCGCCTAACCATCTTTGAATATAGTTCGAAGTTGCTTACGCCCAAAGAGGGGCTGGGAAATAGGGAGACAATTTTAAATCGATATTTATTATTCGAACACATTATGATTACATCATGAAAAATTGGTATCTATACCGAGAAGGAATCGAAGACCCCTTCGATCTCTAGAGCTAAGGTTGGAACGACTAGTTCCAGAGCTGGGAGTTCTAACAACTTTGCGTTTAACTCTCCTACCTCTCTTCGAAGCTCTAAAGTCTTTCTGTTCTTGTTGAAGCTCGGCCCAAGTTCGGAGTCGTTCGGGGCTCCTTTATCAGCTTCCAAGTTCTTCAGGTTTTTTACCCTGAGCTTCATCTTCATCTTCGGACCATGCAATGTCTTCGGAAGATGAAGTTTCCAAGTTAACTTCTTTTTCTTCCTCTTTAATATAAGATAGTATATCTTTACTTACTTCGGGCGTAATTGCACCGAAGCTATCTCGAGGAACTAAAAATCGAGGGTGCTTGTGAAGTTTTAAAAGATCGAAGGTAGCCCATAGTAGGCGGAGTTCTTCGTTAACGTCTAACACTTCGACATCTTCCATATGAGGTGAAGCCTAAAAACACGATAAGCAAATTTTCATTCATAAATGTACAAAAAGCATGATTCTTTACATAGTCAGGATCCTAAGGCAAATCTTGACCTGCGGGTTTAGCGGAGGCTGGCTGCTCGAGGCTTGCGACCGAGCTTGTTTCTGGCATTGTCCTTCGTCAATCCAAGCCTTGATCGCAGTACGACCTTCAGCTCTCCATGAAGCTTGGAAGGCTTGCCAAGCAGCGGCCACATCTTCGGAAGGAGTAAGAAGCCGATAGTCGTCGAAGGTAATGGGAGCCGCCTCTGCATTCGGAGTTATCGATATTCCCAGATCTTCGTAGTAACGAAGTATGCAGATAGCAGCCACTTGTCCGGAGATTTCTCCGTACCAAATGCCTGCAATCTTCATTCTCTTCGCAGCTCCTTGGATCATTTTTAGCCACCAAAGTAAAGAGGCGTTGTCATTTGAAGGAAGTGTCCCAGTAGTACCGAAGTACTCTAGAACACCTAACAGTTGGTTCATGACCTCCACAGCTACCTTCTCCGACTTCAGCTTGTCTTCAAGTAAGGCGTTCTTCGACGAAGTCAATTCTTCCACCACACCAGAGAGCCTGGCTGCCTCCGTAGCTAAAGAATTTTTCCGGTTAAGTAGGTGGCTAGCCTCCTCTGCAGTTTTGGCTTTTTCCTCCCGGAGCTTGACAAGTTCAGCCCCCGCCGTAGCATGCTCCGCCCGCATCTTTTCTATTTCCGCCCGAAGCACAATTTGTTCTGCTTCGAGCTCATTATTTGCAGTATCCAAGCTTTGCCTGGCCCTCCGCTCTGCTGAGACCATGTTGTCTAAATGGGAAACTCGACCTTCAAAAATGTTAAGATTTCTCTAAAGAGTGGTGATTTCCTCTCGAAGGCGAAGGCTTCCGCATTCGTTTGAAACGTTCGCAGCTCGGGCCAAGACTATTTGCTGCAAAGAGAAAAAACCAAGGTGAGAAATTATTTGTATATAAGATTAATTTTGTTTTGCAGATACTTCATACCTGGTACGCTGCACGCTCCATGGCAGCGTTGAGCTCTGAACCCTCAGCCTCGCTCAAGATGGCTACCAAGTCTGTCTCCCGGACTTCGTGGCTAGCTCGATCCAAAGGCTCGAGCAATGTCCGAAGTCCGGTTCTTCGCTCCAAGAAAGGAGCTAGAAGAGGGAGCATAGACAAGGCCCTCTGGTCGTCTTCGTTCGGCGAGGGGCCGGGGCGCTGGGCCGTATCTTTTGAAACTTCGGCAAACTGGCCCCCCTCTGTAGATTGGCTTCCGTCTATCGATTCAGACGGAGTTAATCCTGAGCTCGGAGCAGGGAGGGGGTCCAACTTTCCTTTACCTTTTCCAGGTCCCATTTGAGCGACTTCTGGAATTGGCTCCGGAGTAGCCGAAGTCCCAGGATTTGTATCTTCGGGAAGGCCCTCTTCCATAGGAGCATATCCTGTTGAAGCAAAAGTATTATTCATTGTATAATTTCGCAGGAAAAAAGAACAAAAGAATTATGTGAAGTTTACCTTCGAAGTCTTGACGGCGGGTGAGCATCGGACTGCTTGGCGGGTCAAAAGCTACCCCGAAGTCTTCGTCGGAGTCAGAATTCACGACTAAAGCTTCGACTGTTGGAGCCTCTTCGGGAGCTGCCGTCGTTGCTTTACTCGGAATCGAAGTTGATTCTACAACAACTTCGACTCCACCTTCGTCCATAGGGACTTCATCTCGCGATAAGTCTTCTTGAGCAGCCGAAGTCCCAACTTGCCCAAGGTTGCCTTGAAACTCCGGCATGCTCGCAGCATCACCAATGTTTGCATCTATTTGGGCTCCATCCTTGTCAATCAAGTCAACAAGCATTCTACCTTCATCCTCCGAGGAATCGGAGACCGAAGCTATTGGGCTTGGAGGCGCCACAGTTTTTGGCTTTCGGGCTACTTTCTTCGATGGACTCTTGGCAGAGGTCGAGGCTCCAACTTCGGCTTTCCTTTTCTTAGGCCCTTGTTCCGAAGGCACCCCAACCAAAAGAGGAGGGGGAACAACTTCGAGTAACCCCCATACTCGGTTGGACCGCTCCCAAGTACCTACCAACTTAATCCTCCATTCTTTCTCAGCCGGAGTTGGAACTCCCTGAATTTTCTCCGAAGCCCGCACGATTTGCTCCGAAGTCATAGGAGCTAGAGAGTCTGAAAGATAAGTTGATGTTGGTTATTTATTCAAATAAATATATATGAAACATGTTGTTTTCGAAGTTACCTGCAGGGCTCGAGCTCGAAGAAATCTTTCGAAGGCCACCTTCCGTATCTTCTTCGAAGGTGATTGGCCAGTTGGCCATCAGAGGAGGGATCTGAAGTCCGATGAACTCCTCTGCCAAATCCCTCATACTCAGGCGATGGCTAATCCTCTGAAGTAGGCTAAGACGAGCTTCGAGCTGGCCTGGATTCGGATGGACAAGAGCTTCTCTCCGGAAGTTTATGTCATGTAGAGGTCCAGCTAAGCGACTTCCTGCTCCAACTTTGGCGTAAAACCATCGGAGGATCCAATCTGTATACCATCTGGCATTGATGGCTTTAGCTGGAAATCGAAGAGCGTATTCGTCTCGGAGCCAGAAGTTAATACTCCCGAAGGCCACCACCATCTTTTCACCTCCGGGGCCTACGAAGGTCTTGGGTTGGCAAGAAGCCCGGTGTAGTGCTGCGAAGATTTCTGCTCTTCCTTCGCAGCCTTCAGCTCGCAACACCCACTCGAAGATGGAAAGGCGTGCTATCGCGTTCGGAGAAAGTTGGGGGAGAGTAACATGGAATAAATCCAGTACCTCGGCTAGGAAGTCAACAGCCGGGAGCCCTAATCCAGCTTCGAAAAAGGCTTCGAAGACAACCACTTCTCCGGGCCTTGGCGAAGGAATAGCTTCTTTCCCAGATTGCGAATCACAATCTCCGAACTGATCTTCCCTTCTATCGCTGCTGCGAGCGACTCCCTCTTGTAGGTTGAAGGTCCTAGTTGGTAAGACTGATCCGCATACTTCGATGAGGCCGGAAGGAGATCTTGAGGATCATCACGTTGGGGATTTCTTCCTGGCACCGCCATTGCTGCTACTGTTGCTGTTGGAGTCACCGTCACTGATGTCACCACCGCTGCAGCCGCAGCCCTACTGCCGAGCCAAGGCTGAAGCCGCCCCAGGAATCTTGAAACTGGTCTTCGCCATGGATTTTCTCTGGTTGCTCAAAGAAGAAATGGAGGCTAAGGCTTGTCTAATGGTTTGTTTGCAGGAAGGCAGTGAGAAGTATTTGGGAAGGATCTGGGTCCCTTATTTATAGCCCGGGCCACAAATTTTACTGTTTGGTGTTCTGCCGTTTCACATTCCTGACCGTTATCTCTTTGCGAACTTAACGCATTCCCTTAATTTCCGTTGAGGAAAAAGCCAACCACTATTTCTTCTAAGCCTAAAAAAGGTTTCAGACTTTTTAAGTTAATTCTAAAAAATAGTTCGAACATAATTTTCTTATAAGTTGATTCGAAGTTTCGAATCTCCACATATTTCGAAGGCTGATTAAAATTATTAGTCTCTGCACATGATTATTTCTCTTGCGTATACTGCTCTCCTAACATCACAGGTCTAGCGGAGAAGCGTATTCGAGGGGCTACTGTTGGGGGAAAATATTTCATCCTCAGAGCCATTATGGTAATAAGGCAAAGGCAAGTGATTGAATCAAAGGTTTCCAACATATAACTCCGGAATCACCGTGGATCAAGTTCGAAGTATGGAGGCGAACTCTAGTTCGGAGTATATCTTCGAACTAGGACACTTCTGAGAGCTTCCTTGCTAGCTAGGATGGAAGACTTATCTTTCTTCTCATTAGATTAGTCTTTTACCATTTTAGCCCTATTAAGGGTACCGAATAGTTTCCACTATGTCGGTTGTAATAGAGGGGTAAAAGGTTCTTTTCCTTAATGTTTGGGCCTATAAATACCCCCCATTTTTCTCTGTAATGGGGACCGAATACAAGTTATTCAATATACATTTTCGAAATGTTTTAAGCTATTATCCTTTCGGAGGCTTGAAATAGTTTACTTCGCAAACACTTCGTTTGTTAGTTTCTAACCTTCAGAAACCTGTTAGCGTAATCTTTTACGCCAACAGTTGTCACCGAATGCCATCGAACGATTGGCTATCTTTGAATGGGCCCTTCGGGCAGAAGGGTGCGAAGGGAGATCAGAGATCTTCGCCGCCACCCACGAAGCTTCCTGCCAGTCGAAGCCGCAAGATGGACCCGGAGACACAAAAGTGCTGGTAGCCTTCGGAAGTGTCAACTTCCAACTTCGGAAGGAGTATTCGTAGAGTTTCCTCGCGAAGGCTATCAACGATCGTTGGTACACCAACTGGATACTCCGGTGGTTCTACACCGAAGTCGGAGAATATTCCAGCTTCGCGGGACCCCTGCAAGAAATTTGGTACCGGAAGGAAGCCGAAGTCACTCCGGACCCAAGATTGCTTTCAACACGGCTTGGGTTGCTTTCTTCGGTGGCCAGCCGCATGAGCATGCGGGACTTGGCTGAGGAATTCATCTCCCTCCGGATCCCTCCTCTCAGTGCTAAGTGGCCGATAGCATTCTAGAATGCTTCGAAGGGAGAGCTTCAAAGCTTGGGGGAGTCTTCGTATTTTCTTCATTAATACTGATTAGAAAACAGATAACATACTTAATAGAATGCTACCTTCTTTCAGCGGCTCCTTTGGCGCTATCTTTGGAGCAAATTGCTAGAGCTATAGAACGGGTGCTCAGATCCCCTACTGTAGTAGAGAAGCAATGGAGGGTGGAGATGGTTGGGAGCTGGGAATGCTCCAAACGAGTATGGAGTGCTCTTGGAACGGAGCCTCCTCCCCTGCCGAACTTTGACTCGACGGGAGTGGTCTCCCGGAAAAGAAAGGTTACTGCCCGAGACCTCCAAGAAGGCCGCTAAGACTCCCATCAAAAAAGGGAAGAAGACAGCGAAGCCTCCCTCACTTGTATCTTCGCCATCGTCTCTTGACATTCGGAGTTCCTCTTCGGAGGAGTCAGAAGAGGAAGATTCGAATGTACATATGGGAAAGAAGCTTGAAGAATACCTGCTGTAGGATGACGAGGGTGAAACCCAAGCCACAGCTGAAGACTCCCTTTGGGAAGTTGCGGCGGCTGATGTGGTAGCCCCCTCCGAACCCGTCACAGTTGGCTTAGAACTGGAGTTAGGAAATCCTAACTCGCCAGTCATCGGGGTGATAGCGATAGAAGTCAGAGTTACCCCAGCACAGACTTCGGGGGATGATCTCGAAGAATACTTCCGGATGTATGAATTTTTTGGGGACCCCGAAATTCTCCCTCAAGGTGTGGACGGAGGTATACCTCGGAAATTTTCCTTCAAAATTCTTGAAATGACTTTACTGTAATAAATATTTAACGAGTACCTTGACTTTTGTAGATGCGTCGAGGAGCAGCGTGGCCCCAACCACTGGTGGAGCTTCGGCTTCACTCGAAGTTGAGGCTCTGGTCAATGCAGTGGATCCGACGACCGAAGTTGTCTCAGGCGAAGTGACTCCGCCCGAGGGGGTGATGATCGAGGGAGGATCCACTCCAGCCGAAGCAGTGGCTCTGGTTTTTGTACCAGGAAGAGGTAAGGGCAAGACAAGCCTTGGCCCTCTCCCTTCTTTGACGACGACGCCTTCCTCCAATGACCCTTCAGCGAGTGCTTCAGAGGAAGACCCTGCTGAAGATGACCGACGGGCCTTGTCCTGGCTTCCTCTACTGACTCCGTTCCTGGAGCAGCGGACAGGGCTCCGAACCCTTCTGGAACCCTTGGCAGATAAGTGCCAAAAGGTTGGGAGCTCTGAATTGGTTTCTATATTGAGTGAAGCCAGTGCACCGGAGCTCGTCTTGGCTCTCGAAAGGGCTGCCCTTCAGGTATGCAACATACAACAAATGTATTTAGTTAATAAAATTGCTTCGTACTCACTTTGCTTTTTTACAGCAATTTGTCCTCGCTAGAGCGGATAAGACTTCCAACGAGATCGAAACCAATCGGCTCAAGAGGAAGGTTACGACCCTTCAAAATGTCCTCAAAGGCTCCGAGGATAAGACTTTACAATTGGAGGAGGATCTCCTTGAAGAGCGGAGGGCGAAGGCCATTGTGGACGAAGCACTCTGGTCTAAACAGCAAACCTGCGCTACACTCAAGACTTCGATAGAAGAAATTCAAGCTGAGCGCGTAGTGCTAAGGGCAGAGGTTGAGAAGCTTCGGCGAGCAGAGTCAGACTCCAGCGTACAGCTTGTAGAACTTCAAGACTCAATTAAACAAGCGCTGGCTCAGAAGAATTCTTTGCTATCAAGGATAGCCGAAGTTTCTGCTTTTGCTTCTGAGCTAACGGAGGCTGAGACGAAGCATATCGCAATTGCTGATCATACTATGGATACCCTCCGGAGTGTCCTGGAATACTTTTGTATGATGTGCCCTTCGTCTTCAACTGCGGCGAGCGAGCCCCTCAAACAGAAGCTAAGGATGATTCAGGCGGCGACGAAGATGATGAAGGGCTCCGGGATTCGTTACGGAGAGATCTCCGAGCAAGTAGCCGGAATCGGAGTCCTTCGACACCTCGAAGCCGTCGGGATTTCTGTTGCTCCAGTGGGGGGTTCGATGCCTATAGGCTTCGCCGATGAAGACTTGTTGCGTCCTTTCCTTGGATGTGGCTTCTTCCTGGGAAGCCTTTCGCGTGACCTGGAAAACAGATCACAAAGCTGCCGCCAAGACTTGGATTGACGAGGCTCGCCGGTAGAAGCAAGCTCAGATGAAGCCTCTAGCTCCGACTCTGCCGGCTCCACCAACCGACCCACAGGTTTAGCTTCATAGGTTGCTTAAGCATGTACAAGAAATCTTGTAAAGCCCTTAATCTTAATGAATGAAAAGTTTATAAACAAGAAATCTTTGTTTGGATGTTTATTTTTAGGTTTTGTTATGCACTTCGAAACCTGATTTCGAAGCATTGGAGCCTAATGAATGGCTTTGCCAGTAGTAGGCTATCCTTGAGAGCTTGAGGCCTTACCGGCGCTTGCGCTTTTTTGTTCCTCAAGTGGAGCAAGGGGAAATAGCACCTGATATTCAACGCGAAGTCCTAGCTTATATTAAAGAAGAGAATAAGGAAGTAGCATCTTCATCCTCAGAATATGTAGATTGGTCTAACTCGAAGTACCAAGTCGAAGACCTAGATGTTGGGGGAAAATGCTTCACTTTTAGGACTTAGAGTTTAACAGTTCAAAGGGACTCACTAAGCTTCGGAGCCGATGGATTCGTACTCGAAGGTGGATACGTTTAACTGGAGGGTGCTTCGATATGAAGTCCGAAGGAGCCCTTCACAGGATATGAGGCCTCGAAGCAGAGCGACAGGATTGATAAGACGTTTAGCTTATCCGTTGCCTCAGATAGTTTTTACCTTTTTAACCCTACGCAGGGTACCGAATAGTTTCCACTATGTCGGTTGTAATCAAGGGGTGAATAGGTCTTTTCCTTAGACATTTTGCCTATAAATACCCCCCTTCTCTACCCTGTAACGGGGATCAAATACTCAGCTATTCTAATACACACATTCAGACTACTTAAGCTATTATCCATTCGAAGGCTTGAGGTAGCCCTTAAACGCAAGCCCACTGTTTGTCCGTTCTTGATCTCAGAGAACCTGTTGGCGTAATCTTTTACGCCAATAGTTGGCGCCGTCCGTGGGGATCCAAGTTCTAGAAGCTTGTTCTCTAATGCTGATTGTACTTCGAAGAGCACTTGCGAAGGGAGCCTCGGAGTCCCAAGATTTCGCGCACCCTTCAGCAAGGGGCTTCTTAGTGCGATTCGAAGGCCTTCCCTCGCCTTCCCAGATCAATCGAAGTCCTCGATCTTCAGACCTCTCCATTACTAGCTATGCCTCCGAAGCAAAGCCAAGCCTCGGGTCCTCTCCGAAGGTTCCCTCGGACCAACGGAGCCGGACCCTCAGCTGTTCCAACTATTCCCGAGGGTACCACTGGGTGTTGAGTGCCCAGGGGCCCTCGAGCTCCTCCTACGGTGCTCCGAACTGATTATGTCAGTTCCCAAGACTCAGAGCTACCCTCTGACGAAGACGAAGACCTTCCTGGAACCGAGGCTACTCAGTTAGAAAGGCTTCAGGAGGAAGTGGCTAGGTGGAGGCAAGAGGCCACCGATCGCCTCCGCACCCAAGCCTCCACCGAGACTCCAGAAGGGCCCTGTTGGCGTAAAAGATTACGCTAACAGGTTTCTGTAGAAAAGAAACTAACAAACGAAGTGTTTGCGAAGCAAACTGTTCTAAGCCTCCGAAAGGATAATAGCTTAGAATAGTTCGAAAGTGTGTATTCGATTCACTTGTAATCGGTCCCTATTACAGGGTGAAATGGGGGGGTATTTATAGGCCCAAACATTAAGGAAAAGACCTATTTACTCCTCTATTACAACCGACATTAAGGAAACTATTCGGTTTCCTTAATAGGGCTAAAATGGTAAAAGACTAATCTAATAGGATAGAAGATAAGTCTTCCATCTTAGCTGGCAGAAAAGATCCTGGAAGGCTTTGGTTCGAAGATATACTTCGAACCAATGCCAGTCTTCGGACTCCGAACGAGGTTCCAAGCCACCTTCGAAGATGACCTTCGGACTATCTTCGAACTGGTTGGCTGTCTTCATGTTGCTTTGGCAATAACCCTGAAGATGGGATATTTTCCCCCAACAGTAGCCCCTCGAATACGCTTCTCCGTTCGACCTGTAACGTTAGGAGAGCAGTATACGGAAAGAAAAGATAACCAATCATAAGGGTTATTGATTTTTGTTTTATCTCCGAAATACATGAAGATATGAACTTCGAATCAGTCATAAGGTAATTACTTTTCGAACTATCTTAGAACTGACTCAGGAAGTTCGAAAGTCTTTTTAGACTTAGAAAATATAGCCGTTAGTTTCTGTTTCTAACGGAGTTATACGAGGCGTTATTTTCGGAGGAAAATAACAGGCGGGAATGCGAAAGGGCAGAGCCCAAACGGTAACAAACGGAAAGTTTAGGCTATAAATAAAGAACTCTGGAACTTACTCGATTACCTTTTCACCGCTCGCTCCCAGTCAAAAGCCTTTTGAGTTCTTGAGTTCTTGAGTTCTTGAGCCCTAACTTTCGAGTTCTTGAGCCCTAGTTCCCATTCTCTCAAGTTGATCCAGCAATCGCGATGGTGAAGACCAAAGGATCTGCGCCGCCTTCGACCTTGGCTCGGCAGCAGGCAGCCGCAGCAGCAGCGGCGGCAACATTGGCGGCGGCACCCTCGATGCAGGCGGCAATGTCCATGGCGGCAGGGGGGAGAAATCCCCAAATCCCCGATGACCAAGGTCTGTGCCCTCCATCGACCAAATATTTGGATCAGTCCTTTGAATTGGGACCTTCGACCTGCAAAAGAGAGTCCTTGGCAATCACAGCAGGGGGTAAGATTAGCAATGGGGTAATGGTTCGAAGACCAGGCAAAGAAGCAATCCCATCACCAAGACCCGGAGAAGTCGTAGTGTTCGAAGCTTTTTTCGAAGCAGGCTTGGGCCTCCCTGCTGTAGATTTCTTGGCCGAAGTCCTTGACTTGTTTCATGTAACCCTCCCCCAGCTGTCTCCGAATGCTGTAGCTAGATTAGCTATCTTCGAATGGGCTCTGAGAGCCGAAGGTTGTGAGGGGAGGGCTGAAGTCTTCGCAGCACTGCATAGAGCAACTTGTCAGCCGAAGACTTCCGTAGGCTCCGGAGGTGAAAAAGTATTGGTTGCCTTCGGAAGCATCAATTTTAGGCTTCGAGATGAATACGCTCTGCGATTCCCTGCTAAGGCCATCAACGCTAGATGGTATACTGATTGGGTGCTGCGGTGGTTTTACGCCGAAGTCGGAGTTAACAGTCCTCTAGCTGGACCTCTCAAAGAAATCAGATTCCGGAAGGAAGCTCTAGTGCAACCCGACGAAGGTCAGCTCGAAGCCCGCCTGAACCTGCTTGAAAAAATTAGTCGGAGGCTCAGTATGCGAGATTTGGCCGAAGAATTCATCGGTCTTCAAATTCCTCCACTGATGGCCAACTGGCCTATCATCTTCGAAGATGACTCCGAAGGCGGCCTTCGTAAAATCAATTATACTTCGAGCCCCGCAGGTAACTTCGAACCCAACATGCATTGTAAATATTTACTTCGAAGAAAGACTAACTCGAATTATTTTTTTTAAAGCTTCTTCAGATCCTATTACACCAGAGCAAATTGTGAGGGCTTCGGAGAAGATTCTTGGTGCCCCAACTTCGTCCGAGAAAGAATGGCGAATCAAATTAGTCGGAAGTTGGGAGCGATTTAACAGAGTATGGGGAATGTTGGAGTTAACTCCGCCCCCTCTGATGGACTGGGTGCCTCAAGAGAAAGGACCCAAGAAGAGAGTAGCCGAAGCTGGAGCCTCCAGCTCCGCAAAGACTCCGACGAAGAAGGTGGCTCGGAAGCCGAAAAACCTCGCACCTTCGAGCTCAAGAGCTTCGGCTTCTAGCTCTAAAGAAGACGAAGGTATTTTATTAGTAAGATTAATTGACGAAGATGCCGCTCAACAAAGTATTCATATTGAAGACAATGCAGGTATTCCGGAGCCTCAAGCCAACATCGAAGAAGTAAGAGCTCCGGATACCCAGGGAGAACAAATCGAAGCCCCTATGGGTGTGAATGAGGCCGAAGTGTCTGCGAACATACCGAAGTCTGGAGACAATGTTGATCAACCAATGACTTCGGTAGTTCAGGAAGACACAACTCAGGCCGGAGTTCCAGTGGATGAAGGGGGAGTCGAAGTCACTATGGCTTCGATTCTCGAAGAAGTAACGAGAGCTCTTCAGGACGATGCTCCTGTAGTTCAAAATTTAACGGCCGATTCGGATGAGGACTACACTTATGATCCTCCGATCAGCCCGGTGCTCGATATTCCAGAGAATATCGAAGGTAAATTTTGCTTAATTCTTATCAATTTTTGCAAAATTATACAATGTGTAATATTTTTGGTTTTTCAGAGCCTCCTGTTGTCGAAGTATCCCTCGAAGATACAACTCTAAGACCTTCGACAACTTCGGGGCCGCAACCGGGAGTTGCTCTACCGGGGCCTGGAAGAGGAAAAAGACACATCGAGCCCCTCCCAGCTCAAGGATCGACTTCATCTGAGTCAACGGACGAAAGTGAATCGACTGAGGGGGGGCCATCTTCTGAAGTTCCAAGGGCCTCGGAAGAAACCTCCGGACCTTCGCTAAGCAGGGCTGACCAGAAAGCTTCAAAACTGCTTCCTCTCATAACTCCTTTTTTGGAGGAGAAAACCGGACTTGGGACTTTGGTTAAAACTTTGGGTGAAGCCAGTCGCCAAGTCGGGGAAACAGAACTGGTAGCCCGTTTAAGCAGAGTGAAGGGTTCGGAGCTTAACCTTGCTGTGGAAAGAGCAGCTTATCAGGTATAAAGCATCTTCGAACCAAATAATGAATTATATATGAATAATTTCTTATTCTAGTTTTTCTTTTTCTTAGCAAGCAGTCTTAGCCCGCGCTGCAGCTTTGTCGAATGAAAACGAAATTGCTCAACTTCGGGAAGAGAACGAAACTCTTCAAAGAAATCTTAACTTCTCCCAAGGTCGAGTATCTCAAATGGACAATGTGATAATAGCAGAGCGAAGGGCTAGGCAAAGTTTGGAAGCTGCAAGGAAAGAGCTCGAAGCAGAAAAAGTTGTGCTTCGAGCGGAGATTGAAAGACTGCGGACGGAGGATGCTGCGAAGGACTCCGCACTTGTAAGGCTACAAGAAGAGGCTGGCCAACTCCGAACTCAAAAGAATGCTTTGACTACGGAGAACGCTCGAATCTCCGGAGTTTTAGCTGAAACAACTTCGGCCAAGGATATGCTTATTGAAGAAAAGGTTAAGTCCGAGAAGGTGGCTTCGGAGGTCATCGAACAAATGTTAGGTGTCTTGGAGTACTTCGGTACTACTGGATCACTACCTTCGGATGACAATGTAACTCTGCTGCGCCGGCTAAAGAGGATCCAAGGAGCAGCGAAGCAAATGAAGACGGCAGGCATACGTTATGGAGAACTCTCCGGACAAGTGTCTACCCTTGGAATACTTCGCTACTACGAGGATTTGGGCCGATCAATCACTCCGAGCGCACAGGGCTCCATCATCTTCGACGACGACCGACTTTTAAAACCTTCCGAAGGTGTAGCTGTTGCTTGGCGAGCCTTCCAGACTTCATGGAGAGCCGAAGGTCGATCTGCGATCAAGGCTTGGATTGACGAAGGCCAACGCCAAAAGCAAGTTCGGAGCCAAGCTTCGAGCAGTCAGCCTCCTCCGAACCCGCAGGTTTAGGATTATTTAGGATTTTTTGATTATGTAAAGCTGATGCTTGTAAATATTTATCAATGAAAATCTTGTTTGTCATATTTTTAGGCTTTGCCTCTTATGGAAGATATCGAAGTGTTAGAACTTGACAGCGAACTTCGCTCACTGTGGAACACCTTCGAACTTCTAAAGAGTTATAAGCGTCCTCGATTTCTTATCCCTCGAGATGACTCCGGCGTTATTGCGCCCGAAGTAATCAAAGACATATTGTCTTATATTAAAGAGGAAGATAAAGAGAGCGACGCAAACACCTCGTCTTCTGAAGACACTAATTGGTCCGAAGACGAAGGTGAAGCCCAAAATAAAAGATCTGAAGATCTTAGAAGCTGGGAGAGAAGCCCCGAGCGGCTTCGAACTTGGGCCGAACTTCAACAAGAGCAGAAGGATTTTAGAGCTTCGAAGGGGAGGAAGAGAGTTAAACGTAAAGTTCTTAGAACTTCCGATGTTGGAACTAGTCGTTCCACCCCTAGCTCTCGGGACCGAAGAGGTCTCCGATTCCTTCTTGGTATAGATACTAATTTTTCATGATGTAATTTGTAAATACATTTGTTTTGATAATGAATGCCGATTTAAAATTGTCTCCATATTTACTAGCCCCTCTTTGGGTATAAGCAACTTCGAACTGTATTCGAAGATGGTTATGCGCAAAGAAAAAACTTCGGAGTACAATTTTTTGGGGGTTCGGAGCCCCTCTGTCATTTAAAGATCTTTTGAAATCTTATGAAATGTCTTCGACTATCTGTAGTCAGAAGAATGGTAACTTGGTACCTTTGTTTATTTCATGAAAGAGATCAATTGAGATAACTTCCAGGACACTTTAATGTCTTAAAAAATTTTGTCACTTTGGACGCATATGAACAATCATTCGAAGCTCATGGCTTAAATGCTGCTTTGCTTTAGCCACCTTCGGCTGTTTTTTGCGGAAATCTACCAGCCGGAGCTTGGATTTCGCAGAAATTGTAGCCACCTTCGGCTATTTTTGCAGAAGTCTACCAGCCGGAGCTTGGACTTCGCAGAATTTGGCCACTTGGGCTCTTTTTTGCAGAAGTCTACCAGCCGGAGCTTGGACTTCGCAGAATTTGGCCACTTGGGCTCTTTTTTGCAGAAGTCTACCAGCCGGAGCTTGGACTTCGCAGAATTTGGCCACCTACGGCTCTTTTTACGGAAGTCTGACAAGCTGCAGCTTGGACTCCGCAGATTTTGGCCACCTTCGGCTCTTTTTACGGAAGTCTACCAGCCGAAGCTTGGACTCCGTAGAATGTGGTTTTGGGCTCTTTTACGGATGCCTACAAACCGTGGCCTGGGCTCCGGATTATGTCAGCCCCCACACCGGAGGCTTCGACTTTATGGGTACGAAGTCCGGAAATACAACCCTGCTTAACACACTTCTCTCTCAACGACTTCTGTCCCAGCGCGTCCGCTCGGGAGACTAGGAGCGTCAAGGGGAAGGCACGCTACAGGATGTACGCTTTATTAATTTAGAGGTGATTACAAGCGAATTACAAGGAGCCCTTATGCGAAGTATCGCTTTAGGTGCTCCGCATGCCAAGTATGTGCTAACTCTTCACCTTCTAAATTAGCTAATTTAAATGAACCAGGGCGCCCCGAGCGGACGATTAGATATGGACCTTCCCATTTATTGCCTAACTTCCCTGGTGCTATAACGCTTCGTAGAACAAGATGACCCGGCCTTAACTTGCTAAGCTTAACCTTCGGGTCATACCAAGTCTTCGTCTGCTGATGATATTTTGATAAATTAGCTACAGCTCGAAGCCTTGTCTCTTCTGACAAATCTAACGAAGCTTGTCTTTCTTCTTCGATGTCTGGTTCGGTGCTGCGAAATGATCCTCCTTTGAGCTCCGTTGGAGTCATAGCTTCATCTCCGAATAGCAGTCTGAACGGAGTAAAACCTGTGGACCTTGTTTGTGTAGTCCGAATGGACCACAAAATCTTCGGAAGTTCTTCGGTCCACAGTCCCTTTGATAGTCCTACTATTCTTCGATTTAGCCCTGATAAAATATTTCCATTGGCTCGCTCAACGGCTCCATTCGACTGAGGATGTCTTACTGCAGCAAAACATAGTTGAATGCCTAGGTCTTCGCAAAACTTCCTGAAGGGTTCTGCGTCGAACTGTGTTCCATTATCAACTGTGAGATATCTAGGCACTCCGAACCGACAAATAATGTTTTTCCAGAAGAATTTCTGTACATTATTCGAAGTGATAGCTGTTAAGGGCTCTGCTTCGACCCACTTAGAAAAATATTCAATAGCTACCACTGCGAACTTCAGATTTCCCTTTGCTAACGGAAAGGGACCAATTAGATCCATACCCCATCTGGCCATAGGCCATACCGGAGCAATGACTTGAAGAGCTGTTGGTGGGCGATGACTCCGTCGACCCATCCACTGGCATCCTTGACAAATGCGGACCAAGCTCTCCGCATCAGCTGTTATTGTGGGCCAATAAAGCCCCTGGCGAAGTGTTTTTCCTGCCAGAGCTCTAGGGGCTAAATGACTTCCACAAAGACCTTCGTGAATTTCTCGAAGAATTTCTTGGCCTTTGGCTTGAGATATACATCGGAGTAGAGGGGAACATACTCCGGCCTTGTATAATATACCGTTGATTAGCTGATAATTTCTTGCTCTGAGCTTTAATCTTGACAATTGGGGCTCTTCGGGCAAATTTGTTCCTCCTTGCAAGAGTTCTATGATTGAATCTTTCCAATCTGCACTAGGAATGCAGAGAATCTCTGCAGAAGCAACTTGTGGCACCGAAGGTATATTGAGCTCCTCATAGAAAGCTTCGTCAGGCACATCCACAGCTCCGGCAGCAGCCTTCGCTAAAATGTCCGCTTGCACGTTTTCAGCTCTTGGTATACTCCGAATGGAAATACCCTTGAAATGTGCTTCGATCTTGCGAATTTCTTCTAAGTACTTTGCAAGCTGTGGATGTCGGACTTGAAAACTTTTGTCTACGTGCCCTGCTACTATCTGAGAGTCTGTCTTTATAATTATCCTTGTAGCCCCTAGAGCACGTGCTTTACGGAGTCCCAATAATATTCCTTCGTACTCCGCTATATTATTGGTAGACTTAAAGTTGAGTCTTGCGGAGTACATTGCTCTTTGACCTGATGGAGAAATTAATACTGCCCCAATACCTGCTCCGGATGCTTGGAAAGCCCCATCGGAGTAAATAGTCCAGACTCCGTCATCTGATTTCTCCGGAGTCAACTTCGCAGGTGGAGTCCACTCTGCTACGAAGTCTGCTAGGACTTGGGATTTGATAGCTGTCCTTGCCAGGAAAGATATGCCGAAGGGTGCCAGTTCTACTGCCCACTTTCCAATTCTTCCAGTGGAATCTTTGCTTCGGAGCATATCTCCTAAAGGATACGAAGTTGGTACAATTACATTGTGAGCCAAAAAATAATGTCTTAGCTTCCTCGAAGCCATTATCAGAGCATAAACGAACTTCTCAAGTTCGGAGTATCTTGTCTTCGCTCCTGACAATGCTTCGGAGACAAAATAGACAGGATTTTGGACCAACTTCCCATTGATATCAGCTTCTCTGACAAGGACTGCGCTGACTGCTGAGCCTGTGGCTGCAAGATACAGAAGTAGGGTTTCGTCCGCAATAGGCACCGTAAGTGTAGCAAGATTGTTGAGATAATCTTTAATATCTTCGAAGCTTTTCTGACACTCCGGTGTCCATGCAAAATCTTCGGACCCTTTCAAAGCTTTAAAGATTGGCAAGCTCCTCTCCGCAGACCTTGATAAAAACCTGCTAAGTGCGGCTAGACGTCCGGTCAGCTTTTGCACTTGCTTTACATTCTCGGGAGGAGCCATCTTCTGCAGCGCAGTTATTTGAGTAGGGCTAGCTTCAATTCCCCTACTTGAAACTAAGTACCCTAACAAATTTCCAGCCTTAGCTCCGAATATACATTTTTCGGGGTTAAGGCGGATGCCACATGCCCGAAGGCTATTGAATGTTTCTGCTAAGTCTAGGCTATGTTGGTGCTTTAAAGCACTCTTTATTACAATATCATCCATATAGGCCTCCACATTGCGACCTAGTTGATGACCTAGAGCCTTAGCAACTAATCTTGAAAAAGTAGCCCCGGCATTTCTTAGGCCGAAGGGCATTCTTACATAGCAGAAGACTCCCGAAGGAGTTACAAAGCTCGTCTTGATTTCATCTTCGCGCTTTAACCATATTTGATGATAGCCGGAATACGCGTCGAGGAAGCTTAGTAACTCCGAACCTGCAGTGGAGTCAACTAGCTGATCAATTCGGGGCATGGGGTAGGGGTCACGTGGGCACGCTTTATTCAATGATGTGAAATCAATGCACATGCGCCACTTTCCGGAGGATTTTTTCCTGACGAAGACTGGGTTGGCTAACCACTCTGTATGGGCCACTTCTCTGATAATCCCAGCCTTCAACAGTTTCTCAACTTCGTCCTTAGCTAGAGCAGCTCTCTCTGCGGACATCTTCCTGGAGCCCTTGTCGAACAGGCCGGGCCTTCGGGTTTACAAGCAAGCTGTGCTCAATAATATCCCGATCGACTCCGGTGATATCTTCGTCAGACCAAGCGAAGACATCCAGATTTTCTTCTACGACCTTTTCCAAGGAAGTTGCAACTTCGGGAGGTAAATCTTTACCAAATTGAAAAGTATATTTTTACCATCTTTGACAATGACCTTCGTTGCAATCTCTCCTTCGGGACTTGGTCTTGGAAATGACTTCTTCGAAGCTTCGGAGGAGGCTGAAAAAATTTCTCCATTATCTTGGACATTGTTTACTTGCCTCGGATCAAGAGGAGGACCATGACCATATTCTGCTCTCCGGGCTATGGCTTGATCTCCGAAGATTGTCAGAACTCCTAACTGTGTGGGCATCTTCATGCACAAATAGTTGTGATGCGCCACTGCTCCGAACTGATTCAACATGCCTCGGCCGAAGATAACATTATAAGCATACGGGGCATCTACCACATCAAAGATAACTTCCTCAGTTCGGGCTAGTAAACCTTCTCCGAAGGTTACTTCCAGGCCTATCTGGCCAAGTGCATCTAGCGGAGGTCCTGCGAAGCCTTGCAGAGGACGAGCCGCTGGGAGAAGATGCTTTCGGGAAATGCATAACTGATCGAAGGCTTGCACAAATATGATATCTGCCGAGCTACCTCCGTCAATTAGCACCCTTCGGACCTCAGTCCCTGCAATATCAGCAGTGATAACCAATGGATCTGCATGCGGGAACTTGATACCAGCTGCATCCTCCGCAGAGAAAGATATTGGAACATGAGACCACTCCGGCATTGCAGCTGCAGATGACGAAGTTCCAATGTGGCCTACTTCTCGAACGTACTCTCTTCGCTGTCTCTTGGACATGCTTCCGAGAGTACCTCCTCCGGAGATAGGGAGAACTACTCTCTTCCCTCTATCTTGCCCTTCTTCTTGCTTCGGAGGTGGCATAACATTGGCCACCGGAGGATGCCTTGCAGCATCAAAATTTTCTATCCGCGCCACAGCCTGGACCGGCTCCGAGCGCACTGCTGCTGCTGGACTTCGGTCGGTACTACCTCGACCCGAAGTTCTCTCCAAGTATTCTCCCCGAAGGGTAAGAATAGCCTTGCAGGTGTCAGTTGCATGGCTTCGGTTCTCTCCATGAATACAGCAAAAAAGGGTCTGGCCCTTACCAGCCGTCTTCCCTGGTGGCCTCCAGCCACCGGACTTGTTCCCCGCAGGCTGTGGAACTCTTTGTGCAACTTTCTGCGGAGGTGCAATGTTTAAGACCTCAGAACGAGGGTGCTTTTGCCCTCTTCTTCTATCATGTTGCACTTCGGGGACTGGCTCTTGCGGCGGAGCTGAAGTCTTCACCTCTGCTTTAACTTCTGTCAACACTGTCGAAGTAGCAGTAGTCCTCCGAAGCCAACCTTCTTCCGACTTCGAGTACTCCTCGAAGTACGACATCAACTGTGATACTGTGGTGATGCTCTTCCGATGCAATTTATCCAGAAGGCCTTTATGACTGACGCCTTCCCGAGCCGCATCAACCACCGAAGATGTGGACAACCCCCGAATTTGCGACTTCGTGTGAGCGAAGCGCTTGAAGTACTGCCTCAATGTTTCTCCGGGGAGCTGTTTCACTTGGAAAAGGCTTCCTGTCGACATGGGGGGCACGAAGGTACCCTGGAAGTTACTTATGAACTTCTTCTTCAACTGTAACCATGTCGTGATTGATCCTGGTTTTAAAGACCAGAACCATCTCAACGCCACTCCTTCAAGGGCTAACGGGAAGCACTTCGCCATAGTTTCTCTGTCTCCGCCACTAGCCTCGATTGCTAGGGCATAAGAACGCGCAAACTCACTGGGATCTTCATCTCCGGCATACTTGCTAAGCTTCGAAGCTTTGAACCTCGGATCGAAGCGAACCTTCTGAAGCTCGGGATGCAACGGAGATTCATCGTCGTAAGAGGCGTTCTCCGGGGCTTCGGGATAGTCAAGATCGTCGTCTTCGTGCACTTCGGGGATAGCTGGGGTGGCTTGAGGACGAAGCCTGTTCGCAGCCTCTTGCCGCCACCTTGCTACCTCGGCTTGAAGATTGGCCATTTGAGTGGCCATGTCTCCAAGGCTATCTTCATCTCCTCCGGAAGGACCTTCCGGGTCTTGAGAACTGGTATGATCAGTTCGAATCGGAATGGAGGGTGGCAGAGTGGCTCCGGGCGGTCGGAGTGTAGAAGGGGTTGGTGGAGAGGTTTCATATCCTCGAGGGATAAAAGCCCCTTGCGGAGTTAGAGGTGGAGGGATAGTCGAAGACCCTCCGACTTCGACTGTGTCGAAGGGTATCTCTCCGGAGATCCGAGAGGACCTCCGAGTGGGATTGCGAGGTGCGCTCCGCTTAGGAGGCATGATGCAAGAAGTTGGTAGAGAACGAAGTTTTTTGGACTAAGTTCCCCACGGACGGCGCCAACTGTTGGCGTAAAAGATTACGCTAACAGGTTTCTGTAGAAAAGAAACTAACAAACGAAGTGTTTGCGAAGCAAACTGTTCTAAGCCTCCGAAAGGATAATAGCTTAGAATAGTTCGAAAGTGTGTATCGATTCACTTGTAATCGGTCCCTATTACAGGGTGAAATGGGGGGGTATTTATAGGCCCAAACATTAAGGAAAAGACCTATTTACTCCTCTATTACAACCGACATTAAGGAAACTATTCGGTTTCCTTAATAGGGCTAAAATGGTAAAAGACTAATCTAATAGGATAGAAGATAAGTCTTCCATCTTAGCTGGCAGAAAAGATCCTGGAAGGCTTTGGTTCGAAGATATACTTCGAACCAATGCCAGTCTTCGGACTCCGAACGAGGTTCCAAGCCACCTTCGAAGATGACCTTCGGACTATCTTCGAACTGGTTGGCTGTCTTCATGTTGCTTTGGCAATAACCCTGAAGATGGGATATTTTCCCCCAACAGGCCCCAAGATGGTGGTGCTCGTAATCTTCCCGAAGCTGTTCAAATCCCGGAGGAGGCTGAGAACGCATCTTTTGATGATGAGTCTCCGCTACATTCGGACTTGCAAAGAGTGCCTTTTGATCCCAGGTTCAAGGCCTCGAAGTTTCACAAGTACTCCGGCGGGTCAGACCCCGAAGAGTTTGCTCGTTCATACGCCCTGGCGATAGAAGCTAGTGGAGGGGTGCGCGACACTATGGCGAAGTGTTTCCCCCTCGCTCTCGAAGGCGTGGCGCTCTGATGGTTCTGGTCCTTGAAGCCAGGATCGATCAGGTCCTGGGAGCAGTTGAAGAAGAAGTTTGTGAGTAACTTCCAGGGTACCTTTGTGGCCCCGATGTCGAGAGGAAGTTTGTTCCAGGTGAAGCAGCGAGCGGGAGAAACACTTCGGGAGTACTTCACGCGCATCGCACACACCAAGTCGCAGATTAAGGGTTTGTCTACCTCTTCGGTAGTCAACGCTGCCCGCGAAGGGGTGCTGAACCCCGACCTCCTCAGCAAACTCCATCAAAAGCCTGTGACATCTGTGGCACAGCTGATGGCATACTTCAAACAGTATGCCTTGGTGGAGGAAGGCTGCCTTCGGTGAGCTGCAGTGCCCGCACCTGCCCTCCAAGAAGTAAAAAAGGAGCCCGAAGCCTCAGCTCCTCTGCAACACCCTCAAGACAATCACATCAACGAGCATAGGTGAAGGAAGAAACATTTCCGTTCGGAGGTGCTAAGCATCGCACCCTCCGTTCCGAAGGCACCTGCCGGTTATCAGCAGGCGCAAAGCTTCAAGGCTGGAGCGCCGAAGCCTCAAGAAAGAGTGCTAGGCAGGCGCCAGAGTTTTTTTTGCCGCATGCATGGTGACAATAGAAGCCATGAGACGAAGGACTGCAAGGCAGTGTTGGCCCTTCGGGGCAATTACCTTGGGCGAAGTACCGGACAGGGTACTTCAGATCGAACCCCACCAGCGGCACGGTCGGAGCCTGTGCAAATCGTGGCCCGAGCCGGTGTCCCTGAAGCCCCCGTGCGGCTTCCAGTGGCCAATATTATGCCACCTCCGAAGAAGGAAGACCCTCAGGACCGTGGCAAGCGAGTGGTCCTGCCCATCTCCGGAGGAGGGACCCTCAGAAA
The DNA here is from genome assembly GCA_019279435.1 of Zizania palustris. NCBI lineage: Eukaryota > Viridiplantae > Streptophyta > Magnoliopsida > Poales > Poaceae > Zizania > Zizania palustris. Next base: position 99,785,038 of record JAAALK010000283.1, on the reverse strand, counting down.
TATGTCCAAAAGGCAGCGGCGGGAATACGTCCACGAAGTTGGGCACATTGGGACTTCGAGCTCAGAGGAAGGAATGCCAGAATGGTCTTATGTGCCCATATCTTTTACTGCTAGTGATGCCGTGGGGGTAAAGTTCCCCCATGCTGACCCCTTAGTCATTTCCGCAGACATAGCAGGGGTGGAAGTCCGAAGGATCCTGGTGGACGGCGGGAGCTCCGCAGACATACTTTTTGTCTAGTCCTTCGATCAAATGTGCATACCTCGAAAGCATCTACTTCCAGCGGCCCAGCCACTTCAAGGTTTCTCAGGACCGCCTCTCGATGCCCTCAGCCAGATAGGCCTCGAGGTTGCTTTCGGAGAGGGGCCTTTGGCCAGGGTAGAAGAGGTGATATTCGACGTTGTCGACGCCCCTTATGCTTACAACGCAATCTTCGGGCGAGGGATGCTGAACCAGTTCGGAGCTATAGCGCATCACAACTATCTCTGTCTCAAAATGCCCACACAAGGTGGAGTTCTTACTATTTCAGGAGACCAAGCTGTAGCTCGGAGAATGGAGTATGGGCACGACCAGCCGTTGGATCCCCGGCAAGTGCACAGCGTGACGGAGCACGTAGAAGAGGTTCAGGAGGCTTCGAACTCTTCGAAGGGGCTCTCCCTTAAGACAAGCCCGGAAGGTGATGTCGAGACAAAGATAATTTCAAAGGATGGCAAAGAATATTCCGTACAGTTCGGCAAGGGGCTATCCCCGGAGATAGCTGCCTCGTTGGAAGAAGTCGTCAAGCAAAACCTGGACGTCTTTGCCTGGACTGACGAAGACATTACCGGGGTGGATCGGAGTATCATCGAGCACAGCCTGCTCGTCAACCCGAGGGCCAGGCCAGTGCGCCAGGGGCTCCGCAAGCTGTCTGCAGAAAGGGCAAGTCTCGCCAAGACCGAAGTAGAAAAATTGTTAAGGGCTGGCATCATCAGGTAGGTAGCCCATATCGAGTGGTTGGCAAACCCTATTTTGTAAGAAAGAAGGACTCGAGCAAGTGGCGCATGTGTATTGACTTTACTTCATTAAATAAAGCATGCCCGCGAGACCCCTACCCGATGCCCCAAATAGACTAGCTGGTGGATTCCACAGCCCGCTCCGAATTGCTAAGTTTCCTCTATGCTTACACTGGGTATCATCAAGTCTGGCTAAAGCGTGAAGATGAAGCCAAGACAAGTTTCATAACTCCTTCCGGGGTATTTTGTTATGTAAGAATGCCTTTTGGCTTGCGGAATGCCGGAGCCACTTTTTCATGTTTAATAGCTAAGGTGCTAGGTCACCAAATAGGCCAAAATGTCGAGGCCTATATGGATGACATTGTAATAAAAAGTGCTCAAAAGCACCAGCTTAGCCTCGACCTAGCTGAAACGTTTGAGAGCCTCCGAGCATGTGGAGTACTCCTCAACCCTGAAAAATGTATATTCGGAGCACAAGCAGGAAAACTGCTAGGGTACTTAGTTTCGAGCAGGGGAATCGAAGCTAGCCCAATGCAGATAAGTGCACTGCAAAGAATGGCTCCACTAGGGAATTTGAAACAAGTCCAGAAGCTAGCAGGAAGGCTCGCAACTCTTAGCAGATTCCTGGCCAGATCAGCAGAACGAAGCCTCCCAATTTTCAAAGCCCTAAAGGGGTCCGAAAGCTTCAGTTGGACGCCGGAGTGCCAGAAGAGCTTCGATGATATAAAAGCATACCTCGGAAGCCTGTCAACACTTATTGTGCCCCTCCCACAAGAAACACTCCTCCTTTATCTTGCAGCAACAGGCTCCGCAGTAAGTGCAGTACTGGTTAGGGAAGTTGAGCTTAAGGGAAAGCTGGTACAGAACCCAGTTTATTTTGTTTCAGAAGCTTTGTCCAGAGCTAAGATAAGATACTCCGAGCTCGAGAAATTTGCTTATGCCCTGGTAATGGCCTCGCGGAAGCTAAGGCATTACTTTTTGGCGCATACCTAATCGTTCCTACCTCATACCCTCTTGGTGATATGCTCTGAAGCAAAGATTCTACGGGTAGGATCGGAAAGTGGGCTGTCGAGCTAGCCCCTTTCAGAATCTCCTTCACAGCAAGAATAGCTATCAAATCCCAAATCATAGCCGACTTCGTAGCAGAGTGGACGCCATCTGCAGTCTGGGCTCCGGAGGAGCCCTCCAAAGGTTTATGGACACTATTTTCTAACGGAGCTTATCAGGAATCTGGTGCCGGAGCTGGAGCGGTCATCATATCACCGTCAGGACAAAAGGCCATGTATTCTACGAGGCTCAACATTAAGACCACCAATAATATCGCAGAATACGAAGGGGTCCTGCTAGGCCTCCGAAAGGCAAAGGCACTTGGAGCAGCAAGGATAGTAATTAAAACAGATTCCCAAGTCGTCGTAGGGCATGTCGATAAAAGCTTTCAAGCAAAGAACCCACATCTAGCGAAGTACCTAGAGGAAATCCGCAAGACTGAAGAAGCATTCAAAGGATTTTCTGTTCGAAGTATCCCTCGAGCAGATAATCAACTTGCAGACATTCTAGCAAAGGCTGTGGCCGGAGCATCGGACCTACCGGAGGGTGCTTTTTATGAAGAACTAGTCAAGCCTACTGTCAAACAATTACCCTCCGCAGAAGTCTTTTGCATTCCAGCCACAGATTGGTGAGCTCCGATAATTGATATCTTGCAAGGTAGTACAGACTCTTTCGAAGGTCCGGATTTCCGAAGGTTGCAGGCAAGGGCTAGAAATTATAAGTTTGTCAATGGAATGTTGTACAAAACCAGAGTGTGTTCTCCTCTACTTCGGTGCATCTCTCAACCCGAAGGCCAAGACTTACTTCGGGACATTCACGAAGGCTTATGTGGAAGCCATGTAGCCCCTCATGCGCTAGCAGGCAAAACACTTTGGCAGGGGCTTTACTGGCCGACAGTTGTGAGAGATGCAGAGGAGTTGGTCCGAACCTGCCAAGGATGCCAGTGGATGGGGAGGCGAAGCCACCGTCCGCCAGTACCACTTCAAGTTATTGCCCCAGTGTGGCCAATGGCTCGATGGGGCATGGACCTCATAGGCCCTTTCCCAATGGCCAAAGGCAGCTTGAAGTTTGCAGTGGTAGCAATCGAGTATTTTTCAAAGTGGGTCGAGGCAGAACCATTGACTGCTATCACTTCAAGGAATGTACAAAAGTTTTTCTAGCAAAATATTATATGCAGGTTCGGAGGTCCAAGGGAGCTAACCGTGGATAATGGAACCCAGTTCGAAGCTGACACATTCAAAGAATTTTGTGAAAAATTGGGCATTAAGTTGTGCTTCGCAGCAGTGCGCCATCCACAGTCCAACGGAGTGGTCGTGCGAGCCAACGGGAACATCCTCTCCAGTTTAAATCGAAGGATTGTTGGGCTGGCCAAGGGCCTGTGGGTCGAAGAGCTTCCCAAGATCTTGTGGTCCATTCGAACCACTCAAACCAGGTCCACAGGCTTTATACCCCGTTCAGACTGCTATTTGGAGATGAGGCAATGACTCCTACGGAGCTCAGGGGTGGATCCCTTCGTGTGATGCAACCCGAAGATGAAGGTGAGAGGAGCACTTCGCTTGACTTGTCAGAAGAAACAAGGATTCGAGTTGTCGCCAATCTAACAAAGTACCAAGGCCAAACAAAAACATGGTATGACCCGAAGATAAAGCTAAACGAGCTTAGACCAGGTCATCTAGTTTTACGAAGTGTAATAGCACCGGGGAAGCTAGGAAATAAATGGGAAGGACCATATATTATCCCACGCTCAGGACACCCCGGATCGTTTAAATTAGCTAATTTAGAAGTGGAAGAATTGAAACATGCATGGCATGCGGAGCACCTTAAGCGTTATTATGCTTAGGGACTCCTTGTAATCGCTTGTAAAATTCCTTTTCTAAATAAAGTGGAGGGTCAAATTTTGTTTGCTCTTCAAGTATCCCTTACTCCGGATGGACGCATCGGGAGGACGGAGATGCTTGCAGAGTCAAGCATCTTTCCCAAGACCCGGGCAACAGCCTGCGAACCGTGGGTTCGAGGGCTTCGCCAACAGCCTACTAATTCCAAGCTCCGGCTTGTTAGGATCCGTCAAAGAGTCTAAGGACTTGAAAAGAACAGATTTCCGGCCTCCGGGTTTGAAGTATCTATAAAAGAGCCGAAGGTGGCCAGCCTACGGATTCCAGGCTCCGGCTTGTTAGGATTCGTAGAAGAGTCTAAGGACTTTAAAAGAACAGATTTCCAGCCTCCGGGTTCGAAGTATCTGTAAAAGAGCCGAAGGTGGCCAGCCTACGGATTCCAGGCTCCGGCTTGTTAGGATCCGTAGAAGAGTCTAAGGACTTTAAAAGAACAGATTTCCGGCCTCCGGGTTCGAAGTATCTGTAAAAGAGCCAAAGGTGGCTAGCCTACGGATTCCAGGCTCCGGCTTGTTAGGATCCGTATCTAAGGACTTTAAAAGAACAGATTTCCGGCCTCTGGGTTTGAAGTATCTGTAAAAGAGCCGAAGGTGGCCAGCCTACGGATTCCAGGCTCCAGCTTGTTAGGATCCATAGAAGAGTCTAAGGACTTTAAAAGAACAGATTTCCGGCCTACGGGTTTGAAGAATATGTAAAGGATTCGAAGGTGACCAAGTAATAAGGTTTCAAGGCTCCGGCAAATGAGACACTTTTTAAGTCCTAAGCGACAAGTATAAAACCCTATAAAGGTAGATCCAACTTCGAAACTCAGGAAACCATAATAGGAAACTATGTTCGAAGAACCCTACGAAAATGTAAAATAAGGATGATAAAGTGTGGTGCGAAGCATCGGTTTGTTCGGCGCGTCATTGTGTCCGGCGAACCTCTTTGCAGTACAAAAGATCCCCCACCCACAAGGAGGGGTAGGAGGGTAAAGAACAAACGAGATGCTTTCGGTGCAATTCACTTTAATTCATAGTACTTGTACATCAAGAGAAGTTTTGGTCCAAGCCTAAGAAAAATCGAAGACCCTATCGGCCTCTAGAGCTACCTCTTCGGCTACTCCGTCCTTCGGAGCTCGAAGCCGCCGAGATTGTCCTTTTGGTATGAGTTCTTCTCTTCTTCTTCGAGGCTCGCAGTTTCTTTTGCTCCTCTTGAAGCTCGGCCCATGTCAGAAGTCTGTCGGAGCTAGCCTCCGCAAAGTTTTTGGCTTGGTAATCCGAGTCGGACCAATCCATGTGTTCGGAGGATGAAGATGCCTTCTCTTTTTCCTCTTCCTTGATATAAGCTAAGACCTCTTGAAAAACCTCAGAGGTTACCTCCCCTTTGTCTCCGCGAGGAACAGAGAAGCGAGGGCGGTGGTAGGGCTTTAAGCTCTCAAGGCTTACCCACTCCTTCCGGAGCCCTTCGGTAAAGTCCAGTACTTCGAAGTCAGATTCCGAGGTGCATGACAAAACCTAAAGGAGCAAAACATCCAAACAACCTTTTCGTTTATAAACTTTTTATTAATGCAAGGGGCTTTACAAGAGTTCTTGTACATAATTTCCCTATAAGCTAGACCCGCGGGTCGGTTGGTGGAGCAGGAGGTGCCGGAGATGGCGAGGCTGGGAGCGGTGGCCTCGTCTGTGCTTTCTTCTGCCGGCGGGCCTCGTCGATCCAAGCTTTGGCCACAGCCTTGTGGTCCGTCTTCCAGGTTGACCGGAAAGCTTCCCAGGCCAAGGCTACATCCAAAGATGGGTGCATCCTTAGAGGCAAAGCTTCCGGGGGTCGAACCCCCGACTGGAGCGAGGGGGATCTGAAGGGCTTCGAGGTGGCGGAGAACTCCAATTCCGGCACACTGGCCGGAGATCTCTCCGTACCGGACACCGGAGTTCATCATCAGCGACGCCACCACTTGAATCCTCTTCAGTTTTCAGTTGAGGGGTTCGCTGGCCACCGTAGAGGACGAAGGGTACATAGTGCCGAAATATTCCAAGGTACCCTGAAGGGCATCCAAGGTACGTTCCATTGCACTGGCATTCTTCTTCTCCGCTGTCTCCAGCCCAGCAGCAGTAGCAGACACTTCGGCCACTTGGAGCAGCAAGGAGCTTTTCTGGGCCATCGCTTGATTGAGAGACCCTTGGAGCTCTACCAGCTAGGCGCTCGAAGTGGCCACCGCTCGCTGGAGCTTCTCAACCTCTGCTCGGAGCACTACGCACTCGGCTTCAGCTTCTTGGGCCGAGGTCCGGAGCGCGTCGCTGTCTTGCCTCACTAATCGGAGGGCTTCGTCGGCCTCGGCCCTGACCCTCCGTTCTTCGAGGACTTCTTCCTCCAACCGAAGTGATCTTTCATCGGACCCTTTGAGCGCGGTTTGGAGGGTGGTAACCTTCCTTTTGAGTCGATTGGTTTCGACTTCATTGGAAGTCACTGCCTCTCTAGAAAGGACAAATTGCTGCAAAAATGAACAAGTAAGTACCAAGTATTCACAATTACTAATCAGAAATAGTTGTGGTGCTTTTCATACCTGAAGGGCAGCCCTTTCGAGAGCCATGTTGAGCACTGGAGACCTGGCTTTGCTCAGGGCAGAAACCAAATCAGAATTGGCGATGTCCTGGCTCTTCTCCACCCAGGGCTCCAGGAGCGCCCGAAGGCCGGTCCGGTGTTCCAAGAACGGAGCCAGCAGAGGAAGCCAAGACGAAGCCTGGCGATCGTCCGCCATGGCCTCCTCCTCCGAGTTGCTAGCCGAGGTAGCCATTGGGCCGGGAGGGAGCTCGAGGCTGGACATGCTTTTGCCCCTACCCGGCATGAAGGCAGGCGACATTACTGCGGCGGAAGTAGCTCATCCTTCGATGGCTACCCCTCCAACAGGGGCTACCTCGGTCGCCGGAGCCGCGTAGGCAGGAACGGCCCCCGTCACCGGGGCCAGGGCGTCCAGCGGAGTCGAGGTGTCCATCGGAACCACGACCTCCGAAGAAGCTGGGACTTCACGTGCGGCTGGGGCTTCGTCGCCTTTCGATGTACGTACGGTACCAAGGTATAGGTGAGCATTCACAAGTTAAAATTGTTGCAGGAATCAACCAAGGTAAAAGATTCGAAGTATACCTTCGGAGGCACCGTGAGGATATCATCGATGTCGTCTCCCAAAGTCCTCTCCGGCGTGTTTTCCACTGGAGCCTCGACCTCCGTCGTGATCACCCCGGCTACGGGCGAGTTGGGGGCGACGGGGTTCGGCTCCAAGTCCATGACAGCGGGCACATGTGTGAGTGTCGAGTCTACCTCCGCATCCTCCCGAGCAGAAGTTTCGACTGGGACCCCTCCCGCATCTTCATCACCCTCCAAGAGATAGTTCTCGAAGGTCTCCACCAGATGGGCGTTGGAGTCCTCAGAATCCTCCGAGGCCGAGCTCCGAACGTCCAAGGACGAAGTAGACGAGGCTGGGGCCAACTGCGGAGGGATCTTCGCCACTTTCTTCTTCTTCGGCGGGGTCTTGCTGACCTTCTTCGGAGGTTCGGCGACGACTTTTCGTTTCCGAGGAGCTGCTCCGGTCGAGGTAAAATCTGGCAGAGGAGGAGGCACCATCCCGAGGGCTCCCCACACTCTGTTGGAACGCTCCCCGCTAGCTCCAGCCTCTTCTGTCTTTCAGCTACCGTAGGGGCTCCGAGGACCCATTCGGTGGCCCGAGCTATCTCCTCCAGAGCCAGCACCAGTGGAGCCACTGAAAAAAGGGTAACATATTATAAGGATGTTATTTTCATCATCTAACGTACTATTGCAGGAGTGGTCTTACCTAAAGTTCGGAGTTCACCCTCTGAAGCCTGTTGAAACACTATCAGCCAGTTGGCCCCGAGAGGTGGAATCCGAAGAGCAATGAACTCTTCGGCGAGGTCGCGCATGCTCATGCGGCGAGCCACCGAGGTCAATAGCCCTAGCCGCGTTGAGAGCAGGCTAGGGTTCGGAGCGATCTCCACCTCCTTCCGGAACCAGATCTCCTGAAGTGGTCCCGCGAGGGGAGAGTCCTCTCCGACTTCAGCGTAGAACCACCGAAGGATCCAGTTGGTGTACCATCGATCGTTGATGGCCTTCGCGGGAAAATGTTGGGCGTGCTCCCTCCGCAGCTGGAAATTGACACTGCCGAAGGCTGTTATCACCTTTGTGTCCCCGGGCCTGTCCTGTGGCTTCGGCTGACATATGTCTTCGTGGGTGGCGGTGAAGACCTCCGATCGCCCATCGCACCCTTCGGCCCAGAGCGCCCATTCGAAGACAGCTAGCCGGGCGATGGCATTGGGGGAGAGTTGAGGTAAGGTGATATGGAACATCTCCAGTACCTCAGCCAAGAAGTCGATGGCCGGAAGCCCCAAGCCTGCCTCGAAGAAGGCCTCGAACACCACGACTTCTCCGCTTTGTGGCCTCGGGGTTGACTCCGACCTGGGGACTCGAGTCCTCAGTCCGGTCCCCAGCTTCCCTTCCACGGCCTCTTCAATGGACTCAGCGGTGCTCGTGGACTGGCCGATGAGGAAGCTCTGATGAATTTTCTTCTTAGATGGCGGGCGGAGCTCCCGAGGATTCTTGGGCCAGGCGTCGCCTGGAGCTCCCACCATTGCTGCCGCAGCCGATGCGGCCCAAGCTTGCCTCTGCGCCAGAGTGCTCGCCGCTACCGGAACGGTGTGGCTGGTTCTTGCCATGGCTCGGTGGATTGGAAAGATGTGAGACTTGAAGGTTGAAGAAAGTGATTCGCAGGCGCTAGGTACGGTAAAAAGCCTTGGGTAACTTATAATCCCCTTTTTATAACCGTCCGCTGGTTGCTATGCTTCGATCACATTCACATTGCAGGTTTGACTTCCGTCGCTGACTGGTAGGCCCAGAAAATGGAACGGCAAAAGACTGCCGTAAATTTAGACCATTACCTTTTACAAGAGTGTAATGGCTACTTGCGTAGTAACAATTATAATCAAACGGTCCCTCACGACGTTTGGGCTTCGTAACGGTATACTCTCCTACGGAGCATTCACACGGCGGTTGAGAACTCGGAGTCAGGGTCCGAATGCTCTGGATCAGAGATCCTCTGAAAGACTGTAATGTGTTCTAATTTTCTCTAAGTCTCAGAAATATGAAAATATTCCTTGCGTATACTGCCTCCCTTCCGTGCAGGTTAAATTCGAAGATGCGTATTCGAGGGGCTATTGTTGGGGGAAAATGCTTCACCTTCAGGACTTAGAGTTTAACAGTTCAAAGGGACTCACTAAGCTTTGGAGCCGATGGATTCGTACTCGAAGGTGGAGACGTTTAACCGGAGGGTGCTTCGATCTGAAATCCGAAGGAGCCCTTCGCAGGATATGAGGCCTCGAAGCAGAGCGGCAGGATTGATAAGAGGTTTATCTTATCCGTTGCCTCAGATAGTTTTTACCTTTTTAACCCTACGCAGGGTACCGAATAGTTTCCACTATGTCGGTTGTAATCAAGGGGTGAATAGGTCTTTTCCTTAGACATTTTTGCCTATAAATACCCCCTTCTCTACCCTGTAACAGGGATCGAATACTCAGCTATTCTAATACACACATTCGGACTACTTAAGCTATTATCCATTCGGAGGCTTGAGGTAGCCCTTAAATGCAAGCCCACTGTTTTTCCGTTCTTGATCTCAGAGAACCTGTTGGCGTAATCTTTTACGCCAACACTAGCGGAGGCTAGCTCCGAAAGACTTCTGTCCTGGGCTGAACTACAAGAAGAGTAGAAAAAGCTGCGAGCTTCGAAGAAGAAAGGCACTCGGACTAAGAGGAAAGTTTTGAGAACTCTGGGGTCCGAAGGCCGAAGCGGTCCTAGAAGTAGCTCTAGAGGTCGGAGGGGTCTCTGCTTTTATCTAGGATTAGACCAGAATTTCTCTTAATGTAATGTTATATGATTACCCAATTAATATAATTTGTTTCAGAAGCATCACTTGATTGTTCCTTATTCCCCTGCCCCTCCTTGTGGGTGGGAGACCATACGCATTGCGATAGGGTCCGTCGGACACAATGATTGATATAACAACCTGATGCTTCGCATAACACTTGACAATCATACTTTACTCTTTCGTAGAGTTTTTCGAACTGTACGTTCGTATTGTGATGTGTATAAATTTCAGAACTAAGTTTATATTTTAGGCTCCGATAATAGTCGCTTAGGAATTTTAAAAAGTGTTTCATTGGGCCGGAGCCTTGAAACCTTATTGCTTGGTCGCCTACAACTCTTTTATAGATGCTTCGAACCCGGAGGCCAAAAATCTGTTCTTTTAAAGTCCTTAGACTCTTCTACGGATCCAAACAAGCTGGAGCATCAAATCCGTAGGGTTTGGCCACCTTCGGCTCTTTTACAGATGCTTCGAACCAGGAGGCCGGAAAGCTGTTCTTTTAAAGTCCTTAGACTCTTCTACGGATCCTAACAAGCCGGAGCCTAAAGTCCATAGGGTTTGGCCACCTTCGGCTCTTTTACAGATGCTTCGAACCCGGAGGCCAGAAATCTGTTCTTTTAAAGTCCTTAGACTCTTCTACGGATCCTAACAAGCTGGAGCCTGGAATCTGTAGGGTTTGGCCACCTTCGGCTCTTTTACAGATGCTTCAAACTCGGAGGCCAGAAATCTGTTCTTTTAAAGTCCTTAGACTCTTCTACGGATCCTAACAAGCCGGAGCCTGGAATCCGTAGGGTTTGGCCACCTTCGGCTCTTTTATGGAATCCTTGAACTGATGGTTCAAAGGCCATTTGTTGGGTTCCGATGAAAGATGATTACCTCCGTAAGCATCTCCGTTCCCCTGATGCATCCACCAGGGGTAAGGAATATTTGAAGAGTAAGAATAATTCGAACCTCCATCTTTATTTAACTTAGCAAGGTACTTTTACAATTGATTACAAGGAGCCCCTAAGTGTAATAATGTTTAAGGTGCTCCGCATGCCATGCATGCTTCAACTCTTCCCCTTTTAAACTAGCTAACTTAAACAACCCGGGGCGCCCTGAGCGTAGGATAATATATGGTCCTTCCCATTTGTTTCCTAGCTTTTCCAGAGCTATTACACTTCGTAGCACCAAATGACCTGGTCTAAGTTCATTCACTTTTATCTTTAGGTCATACCATGCCTTCGTTTGGTCTTGGTACTTCGTCAGATTGGCGACAGCTCAAAGCCTTGTCTCTTCTAACAAGTCCAGCGAAGTGTTTCTTTCATCATCACCCCCAGGCTCCGTTACGCGAAGGGATCCACCTTTAATCTCCATAGGAGTCATTGCCTCGTCTCTGAATAACAGCCTAAATGGGGTGAAGCCCGTGGACCTAGCTTGAGTGGTCCGAATGGACCATAGAATCTTAGGGAGCTCCTCGGTCCACAGCCCCTTAGCTAACCCGACAATCCTTCGATTCAAACCGAAGAGAATACTTCCATTTGCACGCTCGACGGCTCCGTTGGATTGGGGGTGGCGAACGGCTGTGAAGCATAACTTGATGCCCAGGCCTTCGCAAAACTCTTTAAAGGGCTCAACTTTGAATTGAGTGCCGTTATCAACAGTTAACTCCCTAGGCACTCTGAACCTGCAAATGATATTCTGCCAAAAGAATTTTTGTACATTTCTTGAAGTGATAGCAGTTAGGGGTTCAGCTTCAACCCATTTAGAAAAATATTCGATTGCTACCACCACAAACTTCAATCTGCCTTTTTCCCTTGGAAAAGGGCCGATGAGATCCATTCCCCATCGCGCCATTGGCCATACTAGAGCAATAACTTGAAGAGGTGTCGGTGGATGATGGCTCCGCCTGCCCATCCACTAGCACCCTTGGCAGGTTTGAACCAATTCTTCTGCATCTCTTACAATTGTTGGCAAATAGAGCCCTTGTCGAAGTGTCTTTCCTGCTAGAGAATGAGGGGCTAGATGGCTGCCGCACAAGCCTTCATGAATCTCCCGAAGTATATATCTTGGCCTTCGGGTTGTGAGATGTACCGGAGTATGGGAGAACAAACTCTGGCTTTATAAAGTATTCGGTTGACAAGCTCATAATTTCGAGCCCTTGCTTGGAGCCTTCGAAAATCTGGACCTTCTAACGAAACTGCACTATTTTGCAAAATATCCAAAATTGGAGTCCGCCAATCGACGACTGGAATGCAAAGGACTTCTGCGGAGGGTAGTTAATGCACCGTAGGCTTGACGAGTCCTACATAAAAAGCGCCCTCCAAGACGTCCAATGCTCTGGTTGTAGCCTTCGCTAGAATATCTACAAGTTGATTATCCGCTCGAGGATGCTTCGAATAGAAATTCCTTTAAACAATGCTTCGGTCTTGCGGATTTCTTCTAAATACTTTGCAATATGTGGATTCCTGACTTGGAAGCTCTTGTCAACATGCCCTGCGATGACTTGGGAATCTGTTTTTATTATAATTCTTGTTGCTCCAAGTGCCCTTGCCTTTCAGAGGCCTAGCAGGATCCCTTCGTATTATGCGATATTGTTGGTGGTCTTAAAGTTGAGCCTCACAAAATACATGGCCTTCTGCCCTGACGACGATATTATCACAGCTCCAGCTCTGGCACTAGATGCCTGATAGGCTCCATCAAAAAAAATTGTCCACAAACCTTTAGAGGTTTCTTCTAGAGCCCAAACTACGGATGGAGTCCACTCGACCACGAAGTCAGCTATGACTTGGGACTTGATAGCTGTTCTTGCCATGAAGGAAATACTGAAGGGGGCTAGCTCGACAACCCATTTACTGATCCTACCTGTGGAGTCTTTGCTCCGAAGCATATCACCAAGTGGATACGAGGTAGGAACAATGAGATTGTGTGCTAAGAAGTAATGCCTTAGCTTCCACGAGGCCATTACCAAAACATAAACACATTTTTTGAGCTCGGAGTATCTTGTCTTTGCTCCGGACAAAGCTTCTGATACGAAGTATACTGGGTTCTACACTAGTTTTCCTTTAAGCTCTATTTCCCTGACCAGCACTGCACTTACTGCGGATCCCATTGTGGCAAGATAAAGAAGGAGGGTTTCTTCTGGGAGGGGCACAATAAGCGTTGATAGATTCCTAAGATAATATTTAATATCATTGAAGCTTTTCTAGCACTCCAGCATCCACTTGAAACTCTCGGACCCCTTTAGAGCTTTAAAAATCTAGAGGCTTTGTTCTGCTGATCTGGCCAGGAATCTACTGAGGGCTGCGAGCCGTCCTGTCAGCTTCTGGACTTACTTCAAATTTTATGGTGGATCCATTCTTTGCAGTGCACTTATCTGCGTCGGGCTAGCTTCGATTCCTCTACTCAAAACTAAGTACCCTAGCAATTTTCCTACTTGCGCCCCGAATATACATTTTTTAGGGTCGAGGCGAACTCCACATGCTCGGAGGCTCTCAAAAGTTTCTGCTAAGTCCAGAATATGATGATGCTTGACAACACTCTTTATTACAATGTCATCCATATAGGCTTCAACATTTCAGCCTATCTAGTAACCTAGATCCTTAGAAATAAGACGTGAAAAAGTAGCCCCAGCATTCCGGAAGCCAAAAGGCATTCGAACATAACAAAATTCTCTGGAAGGAGTTATAAAACTCATCTTGGCTTCGTGTTTACACCCAAAAATGTAACTAATGGTCAAAATGTGCAAAATACCAGAAGACGATATGTTTGAATGAAAATGTGACAGATCTGGCAAAGACCGGTCAGACTGGCCATAGTAGGCCGGTCCAACCGGCCAAGTAGGCCCGGTCAGACCGGCCCAATGGGTTTGATCAGACCGGCCATCGTCCGGGATTAGGGATAAAATAGCAGTTTTTGGCTGTTTTGATCCCCTAATCATATCCTAACGATTTTTGGCCGAAAATTACTCATCTTGGGCACTAGATAAACCAGCCCACCCCTATAAATACCAAGGGGAATGGCCAATTCATTGCATCTACACACAGATCATCATAATACCTTACTTTTGAATAATACTACCTTTTCGCCCATGCATTACTTTTACCCTAGCAGTAGAACTTCGTCAATTTGATCAGTAAATTGACCGTGCTTCGCCACGTTACCGCGAGCCCTTTGTAGGTTTGATCTGAAAAACTTCCATTTCACCCTCGTACGAGTTTTTTATCGTGTTTATTGGCTTTTACCAGTGATTCAGTCTCGAGACCGAATTGCCGTTGTTTTCTTGTTGTTTCAGGGTAATTGTCTTCACGAAACTCCCCTGCATTGTTTGGAGGCGATTGAAGATTGTTTGCTAGGACTAACGAAGTTTGACAGATCCGATCTGTTACTTCGGTCTGACTGACATTGAGACCCCGGTCTGACCAGACCTCGTCACACCGTTATGGACAACAGCCGGTCAGACCGACGACATTCCGCTGGTCTGACCGGGACCCTCCGCACCACGCGCACCGAAGACGAAGTCTGAGCCCACCGAAGCCCTAATCGCCGAAGTCCCGCGTGCCAGAGCTTCGCACGTTCGAAGGCCAACATTCGGAGATCCCTTTGCCCGGTGTGACCGGGGTAGCACGGCAGGTCCAACCGGAGATACTTCGCCGTTCAGACCACCGGGAGCCACACTCCGCATCAGCCTTTAGGACATCGCCCGAAGCCCCTTCGCAGCCCCCCGGTCCGACCAAGGTTGTACCTTCGGTCTGACCGGGCTTGAGGCCGAAGGTGCCCAAGGGACCCTTCGAGCCAATCTCCGTTGTAACTCCGAATTGGCCTCAGAATTTGCCGATTCCAGGTATTTTGATCATTTTATTTTTGTTTACATCATTATTGATACTTTCGGCCAATTGGATTAAAATATTAATTATTTATCTGATTGCCAGGCGACTCCAAATCCCTTATCACTATTATGGTAGTCGGAATGCGGCGTCGGTATCGCTGCGATACTTTTGGACGTCGAACCGGCCCAAGTGCGGGGGCGCAATTCCACGTCAACACACTTTTTGGCGACTCTGCTGGGGACGACTACGCCAAGTACAACTGCATCGGCGGCGGGTATGAGTACTACGGCTATGTCAATGGTACCCTCTACACCGACAAGCATGGCGGGGAACACAGAGGATGACGATGACTCAGTTATCCCCACTTTGGAGGACCTCTCGGTGGAAGACCGCGCGAAGATTGAAGCCAAAAAGAAGGATCTCGAAGAACTCATGCTTGGGGAGTACGTTAGCATAGGCGATGGCTTCATCAATCGTGGCACCAGATCTACCACATTCACCATGCCGACTAAGGTAATCTCCCGCTCTTTCTTCTCTTCCGAGAATTCAAGCAAAAAGTAGCCACCAAGGTAGAGGAAGCGATTAGCCGCATGTTCACTGAAATTTGGGGACTCGAGATAGAGTCTAGGGTGAAGGCTAAGATGGAAAGACTCGGCTTTTCTGAAATTGGTTCCCCTACTACAATTGCTAGCGCTCCCCCTGCCTACCGCATACACAGTAGGATGGAAGAGAGCACAAGAAGAGATGTTGCGTCGACGGCTTCGGCTTTCATGGCTGAAGCCCCTCAGACCTTTGTCGATTAGACCAGACCTAGCTAGCTGGTCCGACCGGACGAACATGGTCGGTCCGATCGGCTATACCAAGCCGATCTGGCTGATGCATGCCAGCCCGCATCACCTATCTGGCACACCAGTGCCCCCACGCCACTAGCAATGGTCAGTCCGACCGGCTTCTGGGCCGGTCCGACCAATGCGTACTCGACAGTGCCGATCGACTGTCAGGACGATGTGGCCGCATCCCTGACAAACGTCGGTCTGACTAACTCTAGCTGGCCGGTTTTACCGGACGGGCATGGTCGGTCCGACCGGAAACATCAGGCCGGTATAACCAGCATGTACCCTGCCACATTTTTTACACCACCGCCGCATGCGCCGATAGTTTCACTAACCGCACCTACTTCGCCTTTATCTACCCCACTCATGTATAGTTCTGGGCACACACCCATTACACTACATCGGCTCAGGATTGTTTGTTTCGCTCGGCCGATGATTTTTTCACATCCCCCGTTAGCACTCCACGATCGGTCTACCCACACTCACCGACAGTAGATGTTGATACACATTGCACACCGATCAAGAATATCATTCCCACCGCTAACCCTCATGGCCAGCGAGACGGTCTTGGTCACACTACCGTTAAGACTTCTCCCTTTGGGCCAGTGACACAAAAGAATAGTCGTACAAGGCCTAAAGTGTTGAGGAAGAAATTATACGCCACACTCAGAGAATACTTAGAGCATGAGTCAAGGGGCTCGGGTGACCCGCAGCCGTACCCTATATATTTTGATTATTGCAAGCTACCCAATGGTTTCGAAGTGCCAAAATTCATGAGGTTTAGCGGTAGTACTACCGAGGTCGCAAGCGATCATGTAGCGTGTTTTTTAGTCCAGTGTGGTGAAGCGAGCAGTTGCAATGAGCATAAAGTTAGCTTGTTTTCTCTATCGTTAAGCGTGACTGCTTATGAATGGTTTCCTTGCCCGTCCATTCTATTTTTCCTTGGGAAGATTTGGTCCAGAAGTTTCATATGTGATTCTCTCCTAGTAAAATAGAATGTCAGTTAGCTACTTTGAGATCGGTTAGGCAACAGACTAATGAGACCATTGACTCTTACATTCAAAGGTTCTTAGAAACCAAAAGCCGATACTCTGACTTAGCTATTAATGATAAATATTTGGTCGAACTCGCATTTGATGGTTTGCTTGTCCACATTAAAGAAGTTGCACGTGGCCAGACCTTCACAAATATTGGTCAAGTACTACAAAACGCTCTGGCTATTGAAAGCCGAGTCACGGGTAAGGATAAAATTGTAAACGACCCCGAAAAGGCTGCTGGTGAGCGATCATCTGGCAAGAATAGGGAATTCGATGTCTATAGAGCCAAATGGGCTTGGACAAATGAGGGGAGTCCATTCGTGTGCTCTAATTTAAAACCAACACCTCAAAAGAGCTCAGGAGGTAAATACACCTTTGATTTGACCAAGTGTGATAAGATATTCGATTATCTCTTTGAGAAAGGACATGTCAAGGTGAGCGAAGGCCATATCATCCCGTTGGCAGAGGAGCTAGGAGACCGTAAATATTGAAAGTGGCACGATTCTTACACTCATTCTATCGGTAAGTGCTATGTTTTCCGCCAACAAGTTCAATCGGCCATCAATAAAGGACGATTGAAGTTTGAAGACAACCCTTTTCCCCTTAACATTAATTGCAACACTAGAGTATTGATTCGGCCTGATCAAGCCAAATCAGCTAAGGGAAAAAACATGGTAGTTGAAGAACCTCGATCGGATGCATGCAAATCTATGGATAAAGAAAGGTCGCTTGATGACAAGACGACTAGACGATCGAGTGTTACTTTCGATGCACTCCTGAAACAATATGAGCTTATGGTCGAGCAAAGAGCAACTCATCGGCCCGACAATTTAGGGAGGCCAAATCCGACCCCTGGAGGAGGATTTGGTCATAGTCCTAATTCATTGGAGTTTTCTTCACCATCCTACTCATACGGCTTTCCAATGATGTCATGGGGGGCATGCCCAATGCCCTAGTACAGGTGTCTGTATCCATACTTCACCCCATGGATGCCATTCTCACCACATCAAATGACGTTCCCATCACCCTAGATGGCATTCCACCAAGAATTGACAAAACCAAGGAGACTGGCAAAGAGGCATAGGTTTGATCATAATGTCTGAACTCAAAAGAGTCGGCCTAGATCTTCAAAGATGAAGGAAAGGGACCAGGGAGGTAAACACAATGAGACAACCATTGCTGACGAAACTGGTGTTTGTGACGTCCCAATCCTCGAAGGAATCCTCCCAAAGGATGGAGGCAACTCAGAAAAGTTCGCCAAAGAAATCATTGCCAGTCCGACCGCCGCTCTAGGGCCAGTCCGACCGACTATAGTACACTGGTCTGACTGGCCTAGCATGGCTGGTCCGACCACCCCTTTTTAGGCTCCCGGCAAGAACCGGTCTAACCGGCCCAGCATGGTCAGTCCGACCGACAGTTCATAGGAGGATATTCATAATGACCGCAAAATTATCAAGGCTGATTTGGGCACTTCCCATTCGGCCAAGGATTCTAGGATTGAGTCTATAGCCCCGAGATCGAAGCTATTACTCTCATGGCCGCCTCCCGAGATAACTAAGTCCCAAAAGAGGCGGTTACAATGCCTTCACGCCGAGTACCTTAGAGGGAGAGAGGCCAAAGAATGCGAAGGTAGCCAACCTGGCAAGCCCGCGACTGCAGCTGGGATATGCCAGGTATGGAGACCGAAGTTGGCTAGCAAGCCAGCTTCAACCCTCGCTAAATAAAGACCGTGGCTTCACAAGGGACTCAGGGGGCGGAATGAGCAAAATTGCTAAAGGCCGATTTAATGAAAAATCTGGCGCTTAAGTCCCCTTGTCATTCTAGATAGTTTGTACAAATCATCCCCAACAAATCCACATGCCTTGAGTTATGAAATGGATGATTTGATACTTTTGGGGAACTCACAAAAGGACACCTGAAACACATAAGGCCGATGTGATTGTATCGCGCTTGGCCCTTGTGCTTTTAGCTCACCAAGTTCGCTAAAAGGTAGGGGGCATGTGTTTACACCCAAAAATGTCACTAATGGTCAAAATGTGCAAAATACCAGAAGACAGTACATTTGACCAAAAATGTGACATATTTGGCAAAGGCCGGTCTGACCGGCCATAGTAGGCCGGTCCAACCGGCCAAGTAGGCCCGGTCAGACCGGCCCAATGGGTCTGGTCAGACCGGCCATCGTTCGGGATTAGGGATAAAATAGCAGTTTTTAGTTGTTTTGATCCCCTAATCATATCCGAACGATTTTTGGCTGAAAATTACTCATCTTCGGTGCCAGATAAACCAGCCCACCCCCTATAAATACCAAGGGGCAATGTCGATTCATGGAATCTACACACAAATCATCATAATGCCTTACTTTTGAATCGTACTACTTTTTCGCCCATGCATTACTTTTACCCTAGCAGTAGAACTTCGTCAATTTGATCAGTAAATTGACCGTGCTTCACCACGTTACCGTGAGCTCTTTGTAGGTTTGATCTGAAAACCTTCAGTTTCACCCCCATACGGGTTTTTTATCGTGTTTATCGACTTTTACCGGTGATTCGGTCCCTAGACCGAATTGCTGTCGTTTTCTTGTTGTTTTGTAGGTTAATTGTCTTCACGAAACTCCCCTGCAAAGTTTGGAGGCGATTGAAGATTGTTTTCTAGGACTACCGAAGTTTGACAGATCCGATCTGTTACTTCGGTCCGACCGATGTTGAGACCCCGGTATGACCGGACCTCGTCACGCCGTTGTCGGCAACAACCGGTCAGACCGATGGCATTCCACCGGTCCAACCAGGACCCTTCGCAACACGCGCACCGAAGCCGAAGTCTGATCCCACCGAAGCCCTAATCGCCGAAGTCCCACGCACCGAAGCTTCGCACGTTCGAAGGCAAACATTCGAAGATCCCTTTGCCCGATCTGACCGGGGTAGCATAGCCGGTCCGACCAAAGATACTTCACCGGTCAGACCGTCGGGAGCCACACTCCGCATCAGCCTTCGGGACATCGCCCGAAGCCCCTTTGCAGCCCCCCGGTCCGACCGAGGTTGTACATCCGGTCTGACCAGGCCTGAGGCCGAAGGTACTCTAGGGACCCTTCGAGCCAATCTTCGCTATAACTCCGAATCGGCCTCCGAATTGGCCGATTCCAGGTATTTTGATCATTTTATTTCTGTTTACATCATTATTGATACTTTCGGCTAATTGGATTAAAATATTAATTATTTATCTGATTGCCTGGCGACTCCAAATCCCTTATCACTCTTTAGGGTAGTCAGAACACGGCGTCAGTATTGTTGCGATACTTTTGGACGTCGAACCGTCCCAAGTGTGGGGGCGCATTTCCACGTCAACACTTTGTCTTCACGCTTTAGCCAAACTTGAAGATAACCGAAGTATGTGTCTAGGAAGCTTAGCAGTTCGGAGCCAGTCATAGAATCCACAAGCTGATCAATACGGGGCATATGGTGAGGGTCTCGCGGGCATGCTTTATTTAGTGACGTGAAGTTGATGCACATGCACCACTTGTCGGAGCCCTTTTTCTTAACAAAAACAGGGTTAGCCAACCACTCCGTGTGGGCTACTCTCCTCCTCCACCTTGGCGAGGTCTGACCTTTCAGTTGATAACTTACGGAGCCTCTATAGCACTAGCCGAGCCTTCGGGTTGACAAGTAAACTGTGCTCGATGATGCTCCGGTCAACTCCGGGGATATCTTCATCGGTCCACGCGAAGATATCTAAGTTTTCTTTAACTACTTCCTCCAGCAAAGTAGATATCTCTGACGGTAGCCCCTTGCCAAATTGGATTGGATACTCCTTGCCGTCTTTTAGGATCATCTTCGTGATCACATCACCTTCTGGGCTTGGCTTTAGGGAAGGGCCATTCGAGGGGTCTGAGGACCCCGAAGCTTCCTCTGAGTGCTCCATCACACTATTCACCTATCGGGGGTCCAGAGGTGGACCATGGACATACTCCGCTCTCCGGGCTGCAGCTTGGTCTCTTGAAATAGTGAGAACTCCACCTTGCGTGGGCATCTTGAGACACAAATAGTTATGATGTGCTACAGCTCCGAATTGGTTTAGCATTCCCCTCCCGAAGATTACATTGTAGGCACACGGGGCATCGACGACATCGAAGATAACCTCCTCAACTCTAGACAGGGGCCCCTCTCCGAAGGCAACCTCGAGACCTATATGGCCGAGGGCATCGAGAGAAGGACCTACGAAGCCTTGGAGTGGGCAAGCTACTGGAAGTAGGTGTCTTCGGGGGATGCACATATGGTCGAAGGCCTGGACGAAGAGTATATCTGTGGAGCTTCCACCGTCCACCAATATCCCTCGAACTTCAACTCCCGCTATATCAACTGAAACAACAAGGTGGTCAGCATGGGGGAATTTCACCCCTGCAGCATCGTGGGTAGTAAAAGAAATAGGTACAAGGGACCACTCAGGCATTTCTACGGCCGAGCTCGAGGTCCCAATGTGTCCTACTTCACGAACATAGTCCCTCCGCTGCTGCTTTGACATGTTACCGAGGGTCCCCCCTCCGGAGATGGGCAGGACCACCCGCTTGCCGTGATCATGGGGATCCTCCTGCTTTGGTGGTGGCATAATATTGGCCACCGGGAGTTGCATCGGTGCTTCAGGATTGCTAGCCCGAGCCACAACCTGTACAGGCTCCGAACGCACTGCTGGAGGGGCCCGATCTGAAGTACCTCGCCCTGAGCTTCACCCTAAATATTTGCCACGAAGGGTCAATACAGACTTACAATCTTTTGTGTCATGGCTTCTATTTTCACCATGCACACAACAGAAGAAAGTCTAGTGCCTGCCAGCCGTCTTCTCTTGAGGCTTTGAGGTACTAGCCTTGGTAGCTTGTGCCTGTTGAAAGTTGAAAGGTATCTTTGGGGCAGAGGGTGCAATATTTAATACCGTTGGACCAGAAACGGCGACCAGAGGGGGGTGAATGGGAGCTTTTAAAATTTCAGGCTAAAAATAGCCTTCTGTTTTAACTCAGTCTACTGCGGAATAGGCTTCGAACACAACCTTCGAAGTTCTGGTTCGGAGGTATTCGACGGCTCCGAACACAGGCTTCGCAAGGAGCAAAAGTTCGAAGCCAAGAAGACTTCGCGCCACGTATACCCGAAAAACCAACTCCGCTAAGTCAGTGCAGGCTCTGCACACAGGGTGCTTCGAGCAGGCTTCGCACTTCATCCTTCGCAAGAGTGGACTACCCTCTGAGGACTTCGACCAAGTACTTAGCGACAACAACTGGTGCTGGGCTTCGTACATCGAAGGTCTAACTGCACACTAACAGACTTCGCTAGGGGCTTAGACACGAAAAGCAACACGGGCTTCGCTCAGGGCTTCGCTAGTAAGCAGTGAGGTCTAGCCTCCTGTTACATAGAGCGAACGCACACTAAAAAGCACACTTCGCACAAAACACACTTCGCCTAGACAGGCTTCCGCGCACTACAACTAGCGAGGTATGCAAACAAGCTCAAGCAGAAACACAACACAGAAGCAGGGCTTTGCTGCTTGAACAAGGAACACTAAAAATGAACTCACTGGATGAATACAAAGAGTGGTGGCTAGTACAGGATCTCAACAATGAATGCTCAAAGTGTTAATTGTTACCTACCCAGTTCGCCTAAGTGAATTGACTACTTTACCCCTAGGGTTTACATCGGTTTTGTCTCTACAGAACAGAGGGGTACAAAAGGTAGTCAACTTTATTCTGGAGGCTTCTCTGTCAGCTTTGCAGAGGGGACAGCATCAGCTTTTTGCAGAGCAGACAATGTCAGCCTTTACAGTCTTGACTTTTCTGAAGCCCCCCTTTACACGCGAGGGGTGCGGTAGCTTCGGTGAGAAGCCTTGAGCCTAACGGCCTTCGCTTCACTGAAGTTAGCCTCCGATACAGTGACGGTTTTGAGCCGAAGCCGTCAAAGCCCTTGGGCCTTCGCACCACCACCTCCGGAGTGGACCACCACGGCTTCACAGCTTCTCCCAGCTCGAACTCCATCAGTCCGTGTTCCGAAGCCATGCATGGCTGAAGTACCACAAGTCCACCTCACTCCGGAGCTAGCCTCGCTCCGAAGCCTGCTTCACTCCGAAGCCCCACCTTCGGAGTTCCACCCTTCGAAGTCCCTCCTTCGTCCAAGGCCTCCGCATGAAGCATTCCATGAGCCCTTCGTCGTAGTGTCTCTCCCCTAGCACACTCCTCGACGAGCCTCACCCGGACCATGCCTTCGATGCGCCTCGACTTCTGAGACCTTCGGCGGGTACCTTCGAGTGTCTCCCTCTGGAGCACACCTCGAACACCCTGCCTCTGCTGAGGACTTGATCCACCAAACTCCGAAGTCACTCCATCCGGAGTACCCTTCGAAGTGCCTCGCCTCCGAGGACTTCGTCTCGGAGTACCTTCACCTGGAGCCACGCTCCGCACTTACTGCCTTCACCTGGTGCACCTCGAACCGAGGACCGACCTAGACCGCTTCGGAGCCTCCGTGATGGAGCTCCCCGCTCCACTGGCATCAAGCCTCCCGCTTGACCCAGGTTCACCTGCTACGAACCGTCCGTCACCTCCGCAGTCCCCTGCACACCACAGACAAACAGACAAGTGTATCCAGTACTCCGGAGACCTCTTCGGGTTAGCAACCTTCGGCACACACTCCGGTGTACCGCCCAAAGTACCGAGACCTTCGGTACAAACCCAGTCATCGTGTACTGTCGGACCCCTCCGACAGGCACACTCCGAACCTCTTCGAAGGTACCCCTTCGAACCAGAGGGTAAAAGCCTGTCAATCACTCATCACAGACTCCGAAACCAACCCTTGGTTTCTCAAATACCTCAGAGCGAAAGTGCTTCTTTCCCCATCTATGATCATTGAACCGATTATCAAGGGGGGATTGCGGAGGAGTCGGGCCTTCTGGCTCCATCTTCACTTCATGAAGGACTGGTGCAAGAACCACAATTCTTAAGAGGCAGCCTTCTTCTACCTTGGCATACTGTTCGAAGTATGCCATCAGCTGTGCTACAGACGACACCGGCTTCTGGTGAAGTTTGCTGAGGAGGTCTGGGTTCAACACCCCTTCGCGCGCCGCATCCACTACCGAAGAGGTAGGCAAGCCTTTAATCTAGGACTTGGTGTGGGCGAAGTGAGTAAAGTACTCCTGAAGGGTCTCCCCTGCTTGCTGCTTCACCTGGAATAAGCTTCCCATAGACATTGGGGCTATGAACATACCCTAGAAGTTACTTATGAACTTCCTCTTCAGCTGCTCCCATGACCTGATCGATCCTGGCTTTAGAGACTAGAACCATCGGAGAGCCACACCTTCCAATGTGAGGGGGAAGCATTTCGCCATTGTGTTCCGCACCCCTCCACTGGCTTCTATTTCCAAGGCATGCGAACGAGAGAACTCTCCGGGGTCAGACCCACCAGAGTATTTGTGCAACTTCGAGGCTTTGAACCTAGGGTCGAAGGGCACTTTCTGCAAGTCCAGATGCAGTGGAGATTCATCATCGAAGGATGCATTCTCGGCATCCTCCGGGTCCCGAAGAGCTTCGGGATAATCATGACCGTCGTCTTGAGGCACCTCTGAAGCAAGAGTGAAGGCTTGAGGGCGAAGCCTATCTGCAGCCTCTTGCCTCCACCTTGCTACTTCCTCTTGAAGCCACGCTACCTGGGTAGCCGCATCCAAAGGAAGGTCTTCGCATCCTCCGGAGGGGACCTCCAGGTCTTGAGAACTGGGATAATCAGTTCGAAGCACCGAGGGAGCTGCTCGGGGAACTCTGGGTGCTCGAGGTCTGATGACCACTTTGGGAGTTGGTGGAATGACTGAGGGTCCTGCACCGTTGGTCCGAGGGGACCTTCGGGGAGGATCGGTGGCTAGGCTTCACTTGGAGGCATGGCTAACGAAGTTAAGGTCCGAAGACCGAAGACTTTGAATGACTTGGGAAGGCGAGAAGAGGCCTTTGAACTACACTAGGAAGCCCCTTACCGAAGGGTGCGCAGAATCATTAGACTCCGAAACTCCCTCCGCAAGTGCTCTTCGAAGTGCAGTCAGCAGCAGAGAACTAGCTTTTAGAACTAGGTTCCCCACGGACGGTGCCAATTATTGGCGTAAAAGATTACGCTAACAGGTTCTCTAAGATTAAAATTAACAAACAAAGATTTTGTGAAGCGAACTATCTCAAGCCTCCAAGTAGGATAATAGCTCAAAGTAGTCTGAAGTTGTGTATTGAATATCTGAATATTCGATGCCTATTACAGGGTGAGAAGGGGAGTATTTATAGGTAAAAACTCTAAGGAAAAGACCTTTTTACCCCTCTATTAGAACCGACATAGTGAAAACTATTCAGTACCCCAAAATAGGGCTAAAATGGTAAAATATGTTCGAAGAAGTTAGATAAGGTAGACGTCCCATCAGCCTTGCTGTTTCCCACTACGGAGTTGGAGCCTTCGGAGGGTATCTTCGAACTGGGGTTCGGATGAACCCTTCGGCTTTGAACCTTCATCAATTTGGAGACAAGTCTTTGGCTTAGAACTGTATGAGTTGTCTTTGCCTCTTGATCTTGAAGGTCCTAGGATGAAGTATTTCCACCCCAACAGCTATGCTAGCCGAAAATTTAAAATTTTTAACCCCTTAGCTTAGGAACCATACATGCGAGGGATCGTGAATCATTATAATTATCTTCTATCGCGGTCTCAACAAAATTCAGTACAACAATTAATCAGAACTTGCTGCTGGCAAAGCTACAAAACCAAATTGGCAAAATTTGTAGTACATGAAAAAAAGCACAGTATAGGTGGCTGAAACAATCTATAGACCCCAGACTAAAACCAGTACCGATTGCAGGCTGTGAGGAAGCACATTACAAGAATTTGACAATCTTACAGTACCCTCAAGAACAAAATCTTCAACAATAATGACTCAAACTTTTGTAGATTGAAAAATGGAATCCTGAAATCCTGAATACCAAAAACTGTGAAGAAATCAGAGGAGAAAAACTCACCAAAACATTGCTACAACATGAAATCAGAGAGTAACGTTGGATGATGAACAACGCCAGCAACGCTATATCAGGAAAATCACGCACTGTGCCGCTTGACAAAATGAACAGGGCATTGGATGAAAAACAGTGCTGAAAAATAAGTAAAAACTGATGAAGATTTGAAAAATGGATTTCTAATTTTCAGAATGGTTCTCCTCAAAATTCTGGATACTTCTCAAGGCCATGGATGAGAAGGCTATGGGGACCTTTTTATACGCATCCCTACAAAGGAAATCCCCAAAGTGCCCTTAAGGATTATTTATAAAGAAATACTTAAAACTAAGTATACCTAAAATACCTTTTGGTATTTTTTAGAATTAAAAATTGAGAAAAATACACAAAGACTATACCTATTTTATTACAACATTTAAACCTATCCTTTTGAAATTTTTCAGAATTAAAAATTCAGAAAAATACTAAAATATTATAACTATTCAAAACTACTGTACTGAAAATAAACATCTATTTCTTGGAAATTTATAACACTTTTTGATTCGACGGTTTTGAGTCGAAACCGACAAAGCTTCTTGCCGCCCTTGCACGGCGTACCTGGATTGGACCACCACGACTCAACAGCTCTCTTAGCCCAACAATCACTTGTCTGTGTACCTATCACATGACTAACGCCATGACACTCACTTGCCGTCCTTCCATCATGTACCCGAATTGGACCTCTATGATTCCGCAGATCCTCCAGCTCACTAATCGTTCGTCCATATACCTTTCACACCGACCAACGCTATGGCAAGACATTCTCCTCCGAAGTCCCCTTTGAAGTGCCTCCTCTAGAGGGCTTCCTCATCATCTCTTCCATTGACAATCACTCATCATCAGCAAGACATGAGCCCACGTTCTCTACCATAGCTCCTCAACATGTTAAAAGCTTATTTTTGTGCTGGACCCCATATGAATGAAGCTCCCTTCTTTGTCAACTCATTGAGTGGAGCAGCAATGGTGCTGAAATTATTCACAAATCACCGATAAAAACCAGCAAGTCTATGAAAACTTCTCACTTGCGTGACAATTTGAGGTGTTGGCCAACTCTTGATGGCTTCTATTTTTACTTAATCTATCTCAATACCCTATGGAGTAACAACATAGCCAAGAAAAGAGACTCGATCCGTGCAAAAAGTACACTTTTTAGATTACCAAACAAGTGTGCATCTCTCAAAGCATTAAAAACAGCACACAAATAATTCAAATGTTCATCAATGGACCTTCTATATATCAAGATATCATCAAAGTAAACCACTACAAATTTACCAATAAATACTCTCAAGACTTCATTCATTAAATATGTGGGATCGGATTAGGCGACTAGAGGGGGTGTTAATAGGCGCCTCGACAAATTTTTGTAAATAAGATGACCTGTTCAGAACACCCAACACTTCTCTAAAAATTGTAGAAGTAAAGTTGAGACCCAAAATTCAAATTCAGAACAAAAACCAACCCCAATTAAACTTTCTGTCTAGATCAGAGTATGAGAGACTGATTTGAGTAGTCGGTAACTGAGTCTTCGATTTGGATCAGCTATTTCAGCAAATGAAGTTCCGACTAACTCCTATCGGTGACTCAATTGCCGACAAAGTTCAGTATCGCTTAGCTAAAATTGTTTCAGTGAAAATTTCAATTTCAGAAAGAATTTTAGCTCAAAAACATTAAAGATTATGTCACAAAATTCTAAGATCAGTATAAATGTAGTAGTACACAGCACGGAAGGGATAAGACTAAACACAAATCAGAGAAAACTAAAACATAGAAGTTTTGGCAATAGATCATGGACAGGGAACATAACCAAAACAACAACTTATACTAAATAAAAGGCACATCTGGATAGGGGCACAGTGGCCAGCAAAATATTCATAGCAGTAATGGTGATTAAGAAAAATCTTATAGTAGAACAAATAACTTGACAGTAATTTCAAAGGAGTTTATGGAATAAGCTTATCCTCTTCAAATATCTTCAGCTTAAAAACAGAAATAAATTTTAGTGGCAACACTTTAAAGAATCAACACTTGGCTGATGTAAATGATCTAGCACAACAACTCCTGATCTGTGTGCAACAATCAACAGAACAATTCAGACACAGTTCAATTTAGGAGCATGCAGAAGAACCAAGACAGGAACCAAGTTAATACAAACATCGACAGTAATTAAAAACACAGGAACTAATCTGGCCAAAATTTAGAAAGAAAATCACTGCTAGTCAGACAGAACACAGCAAGGCCACTAGTTACATCAAGGAATTAACACAAATAGTCATGATCTCTGAACAAAGAATGCATGTGTAGACAAATCATTGACAGAACAAGCCACAAGCATAACTAGATCGTTGCTAGTACTGCTGATAATCTTGATCAGCCAAGCAGACGTGGAGACAATAGATCACAACACTGATCAGCAAAAAAACTGGTTACTAGATCTTATGATGATAATAGCTTGTGATGATAATAGCTGAAGAGTCAATCAAACACACACACACACACTTTGGTATGAGAAATCATGCATATGAACACAGTTTTCAGAATGCAAACTTCATGTGAGAATATCTTGGACAGTGGCCTGGCTTAGTTGCATATGAGATGCGGCCAACAACACTTGGAGAAAAGAACATAGCATTCCAGAAGTAAATAAATTCCAAGAAACAACAGAGAAAACCAAAACCACAATCACTTATCATGTAAAACCAGTGAATCGGTTTAGAGAAGAAACCTGGCATCGAAGAAGAACTGATGTTGGCAGCGCAGCTGTGGCTTTTGGCGGCTCTGTAGCTCTGTCGTTCAGTGTTGTTCACCGGCCGGCAAAAGGAACAAGGCCGAAAGACTGATTGATGGCAGCAAGAAAAAGAATAAACTCTAGAATAGAAAGCTTGTAGAAATTGATTCACATAAGCAAAAATGGACAGAATTTAAGAACAAAAAGACAACACACAAAATGAAAAAAAATTTCTGGTTTGAGGGGAAAGAGCAACGCTAACCCTTAGGCATGGGGTCCTTTATATAGGCTAGCCCATTAAAGTAATCCCAAAATGTCATTAGGGTTAAAGTTGTGAGTATTTACCTAAATGCCATAATTTATTTTCAGAATTATCAATTCTAAAAATACATTAATGTATACTCCTAATTTATTACAACATTGACCCTATTCTTTTAATATTTTTCAGAATTTGAAAATTCTGAAAAAATACTAAAAGATTACACTTAATCTATACTACTAAACAGGAAAATTAACTCCTATTTATTGGAATTAAAACATTTTGAGATGTGACGGTTTTTAGCAAAAACCTACAAAGCCTCCCAGATCTTCGACATGTGTCGTCAGTCCGCGAACTCGACTGCCAGCAAGTCTCTCCCGCTCTCGATCCCTCGAGCCGCCTTGTCACTTGCACTGGCTTTCCTTTCGCTGACTTGATCAACACTTCGTTTCGATCATCAGTTCTCCCATGTCTTGCCTTGTCTCCATGCGTACGCCTGAGATCACCTTCAACTTCAACTAGTATCCTCGACCATCTGGCATTAGACTCCCTGTCTAACCCTGATCACTCGCCATTGACAGTTGACAAGCATCTCAACCCTACACACATGAGATAAAATAAAACACACAACTCCATGCAACCCATACATAGACAATCAACAATCAACACAACCAACTTTGTCAATCACTCATCATAAAACTAGAACCACACTGAAAGCCTCACTTGGTTTCTCAATCTCTCCCTTGATGAGTGCATTGACAACTCCGAGATAAAAGAAAGTAAAATACAAGTTCAGCACACAAGTGACCATGAAAGCTCTGAATAGAGTATAAAGAAGCATGTAACTTGATAAAAGTTGGTGGTAGAAGAAAAATCAAACCGAAAAGCAAGCAAGCAAAACAGAATCATATGAACTCTCCCCCTTTAGCAATGAAGACATAAAGATAACAACATGAGATGTGAGGATAAAGTGTAAATGCAATGCTTCTGGAATATGATTAAGTCCAATTACAGTACAAGCATTGTGCCTCGAATAGAATCCTAAAGTATGTAGGACTGAAAGTAGCGACTAGAGGGGGGGTGAATGGGCGCCTAAAAAATTCTTTCGAATTAAATGGCCTTCTCCCAACACCCAACGCACCTCAACAGATAATCAGCGGAAACAAACAGGTCAAAAACCGTGGAAATAATCTAGCCTAAAAATGACCGGTGTCCTAAACAAAAAGACACCAACAAAGTGTTTCAAGGCAGATCAATAGTGCATTCAAATCACAGACATTTCAATCATCACTAAAATAACCAATTAATACAAATGTACACAAAATGAGGAGAGAGTTTACTGTTCACAGTTGTCTCCTGTTCAGTACTTGCCGAAGCCTATGCCGGAGCCTGTATGTCTTGTCTCCGAAGCGTGCCTCGCTGAGACCACAATGAAGTTTAGAACTTCGACTAGCCGAAGCCTGCTTCGAACGTGTGCTAGCGAAGCCTGGGCTTCGATCAGAGTGGCTCCGAAGCCGTAGCGAAGCTTGCCTCCAAATCATGCACAGGCCTCGCAGCAACCTCTGCACCTCGCAGGCCTAGATGTAAGGATCAACAGTGCACCCCTCACACAGCCTAGCGCGTCAGGCTTCGAACGACGTTGCTCCGAAGCCTCGCATGCACTTCGCGTGGACTCCGACAACTGTGTGGGCTTCAGCAGCCTCGTGGGCTTTAGTAGCCTAGTGGGCTTCGGTTCCAAGTGCTTTCTCCAAGCGGTGGCAACCAGCGCCGCAACACACGTGGCCTTGGCCTGCCGATCCCGATGCTAGCCGCCACCACACTCATCACATCTGGAGCCATGAGGCCCATGTTCTTCAACATGGCTCCTCAATCTCCCCCTTGATGAGTGAATTGTCAACACCCTCTTCATCATCTCTTCAGAACCTACAAACACATGTGGAAACACGAAAACAAAACACAAGAAGACAGGAAGAAGAAAATAAAATAAAAGGTTGAACCCTAATGACCAAAAGCCAAACAAAAGACAAAAGATGGTCATTGTGGTTAAACAAAAATAAAAACTCAAAACGAGTGCAATATCATAATTATCAACAAGGATATCCAGAGAGTAAAGGCAAAAGAGACTAAAACTCCCCCTGAAACAAATAACAGAGAAAGCCAAAACTCCCCCTAAACTCTTCTAAAAGATCAAGTAACCCAAAATTTCTCCCCCTTGTTGACAATTGGACTCATCAAGTGAGACTAAATGCACTCAAAAGAGACACAAACTCAAACTCCCCTTGAAATGCAACTCCCCTCAAAATATGCAATGAATGCAACTAGGGTGCAAGTGGAGTGTAAAAAGCATGCTTCTCAGATATGATTAACTACAATGACAACATCTAGCAAGTATAGCACAAAATACTGTCTAAGACACATGGCATGATCAGTGCAATAGATGATATCCAAAGAAAGTCATTAGCACACATTTTTAGATTTTTGCAAACAAAAGCATCACCACATTTTCTAGTCAAAAAGCAAGGTAAAACATGAGATGCAAAGGCTAGCTGATATCTACCAGGATAAGCATTGTCTAAAACAAAGTGCTTTAGCAAACTTGTTATCTTTTTAATTTTTAGCCTTTTTCTTTTCCTTTCTCATTTTTGTCAGGGGTTATTTGCATGTCAACCTTATGCTATCTGACCAAGTCAAGCCTAGCCCAGAACTGGACCATTAGAATCTTAAGACATTGGTCTTGGCATACATTACATTGTCCCAGTTCATACCAAAGTGCTATGGTAAGCAGTCCAGAACAATGCAATGCGACACAGCAAACCCACCTGGATCTTTTCAATTAAGCATAAAAGGCATGGATTTTTCATTTTTATGATTTTTTAACATTTTTATAGCACATTTTCCATGTTAAAGCATATAGATGTCCAAGTTGCATATCTGCATCTAAGGAACTAGCTACTAGGCATGTAAAAGATAGCAAAAGCATTCAGCCTACACATGCTAGTTACCAGAAGCAATGGTGATCATTTTTCAATTTTAAAGCATAAAAGCCATGCATATGACAGATATCAGACATACCATGTGAACTGAAGCAAAGCATGATCATCGACAGGTATTCAAAAGCATATACTGGCTAGAATAAGTAAAGTAGATCAATCATATAACAGAAGCAAGCTCAAAGTGTGATATGTGAATATGCATGATATGAACTCACACGAAAAAACTCAAGAAAAGGGTAAAAAAAGAAATAAAAACTGACTCAAAATATCCTAAAAAGGATACACAACTCCCAAATCCCCTCGCAAACGCTCAAAAGTAAACTGATCTAGGCGTTTGGTGAGAATGTCAACCAACTAATGATGGGTATCAACATAAATAAGGTTAATGACATCTTTCTCATATTGATCCCTTAGAAAGTGAAAGTGCACATCAATATGTTTGGTTTTTGAATGAAGACATGGGTTTTTCCCTACACTAATCGCGCAGGTGCTATCACAAAACAAAGGTACTCTGGTAGGGAAAAACAATCCAAAATCTCTCAAAGTGTGTTGGGGGAAAATACTTCATCCTCAGGGCCATTGCTACAACAAGACAAAGGCAGGTGATTTAATCGAAGGTTTCTAGCATCTAACTCCGAAAGTATACTGCATCAAGTTCGAAGGATAGAGGCGGACTCTAGTTCAGAGTATATCTTCGAACATCGGCTCTTCAGAGAGATTCTTTGCCAGCTAGGATGGAAGACTTATCTTCTTTCTCTTTAGATTAGTCTTTTACCGTTTTAGCCCTATCAAGGGTATCGAATAGTCTCCACTATGTCGGTTGTAATAGAGGGGTAAAAGGGTCCTTTCCTTAAGGTTTTGGCCTTTATATACCCCCCATTTTACCCTGTAATGGGGATCGAATACTGAGTTATTCAATACACATCTTCGAACTGTTTTGAGATATTATCCACTTTGGAGGCTTGAAATAGTTTACTTCGCAAACACTTCGTTTGTTAGTTTCTAACCTCTTGAAACCTGTTAGCGTAATCTTTTACGCCAACAGTTGGCGCCATCCGTGGGGAACTTAGTCCAAAAAACTTCGTTCTCTACCATGTTCTCAAACCATGCCTCCCAAGTGGAGTTTAGGTGGTAGCCCTACCCAGAGGTCCCCTCGGACCTCCGGAGCAAGATCTTCAAACACAGTTGAGGTCGGAGGACCTTCGACATTTCCTCCACCTCAGACTTCGGAAGGGATTCCCCTTCCTCGAGCATACGGAGTTCCTCCCGTAATTCCATCCATACTTCGGCCAACCGGAGCTCCTCTTCCACCTCAAGTCCCACTTCGAACTGATGCATACAGTTCTCAAGACCCGGAAGGTCCTTCTGGAGGAGATGAAGACGGTCTTCGCGATATGGCCGCTCAAATGGCCAGTCTCCAAGCTGAAGTAGCAAGGTGGCGGCAAGAAGCCACAGATAGGCTTCATTCTCAGGCCACCCCAGTCATCCCCGAAGTGCCCGAAGACGATAAACTTCCTTATCCCGAAGCCCCGGAGAACGCTTCCTTCGACACCGAATCTCCACTGCATCCTGAGTTACAGAAAGTGCGCTTCAATCCTAAGTTCAAAACTTCGAAGCTCTGCAAGTATTCTGGAGATGAAGACCCTGGGGAGTTCTCCCGCTGTTGACGCAAATGTTACGCCAACAGGTTCTCTGAGATCAAGAACGGACAAACAAGGAGTTTGCGTTTTAGGACTACCTCGAACCTCCGAATTGGATAATAACTCGGGTAGTCCGAATGAGTGCGATGAATTACT
Source organism: Zizania palustris (assembly GCA_019279435.1). Taxonomy (NCBI): domain Eukaryota; kingdom Viridiplantae; phylum Streptophyta; class Magnoliopsida; order Poales; family Poaceae; genus Zizania; species Zizania palustris. The sequence continues at coordinate 99,751,722 of JAAALK010000283.1, read as the reverse complement.
TGTTCTGGATCCCCTTTTACAGGTACAAAGGGGGGTATTTATAGGTGAAAAGGCATAAGGAAAAGACCTATTTACCCCTAGATTACAACCGACATAGTGGAAACTATTCGGTACCATAGACAAGGTTATAAAAGGTAAAATACTACAAGGTAGATGGATAAGCTGGACATCCCATCAATCTTGTCCTTCGGCTTCGGGGCCTCTATCTTCCATTCGGAGAGTTCACCAAGGTTTCGCATCGCTGCACCCTTCGGCGTGGTGACTCACCCTTCGAACCACTACTCACTAGCTTCGGAGTATCCTTCAGCCTTTGAAGGATTAATCTTTAAGCCCTGGAAATGGAGTAATTTCCCCCATTAGCATCCCCTCGAATACGCCTCTCTATGGTTAAACTGTTTAGAAAGAAGGCAGTATACGGAAGGAATATTTCTATTTTCTGAGGCTTAAAGAGGATTTGGGCATGTTGCGACTTAGCCGAGGACTTTGAGCCCAACGCGTTCGAACCTCCCCCTTCGGGTTCTTGATGCAATGGGAACGCACGTTGGGAAGGGAACGGTCTCGAAGTGCAAACGTCGTGGAACGCTGTTTGATTGTAGCCGTTACAGCGCAAGTAGCCGTTACACTCTGCAAAAAGGTAACGGTCGATTTTTACGGTGGTTGCTCGCCGTTCCAATTACCGGACCCACTTGTCGGCGACAGAGGCTGAACCTGCAGTGTGAAACCAATCGAAGAATAGCACTGGACGTGCGGTTATAAAAGGGAAAGACAGGGATTAAACGAGAATTTTTACCGTGTCCATTATTCGTGATTCACTTTCCCCCAATCTTCCAACCTCTTGAGCACCCAAGCGCGATGGCGAGAACTAGCCACACCACTCCGGTAGCAGCCAACACCCTAGCGCAGAGGCAGGCGTGGGCTGCCTCGGCAGCAGCGGCAATGGCGGGGACCTCGAGCGGCGCTTGGCCCAAGAATCCTCGGGCGCTCCGTCCGCCCTCCAAGAAGAAGATTGCCCAAAGCTTCCTCATCGGTCAATCCATGAGCACCGCCGAATCTATTGAAGAAGCCGTGGATGGAAAGCTGGGCACTGGACTGAGGACTAGGGTCCCCGGGCCAGAATAAACTCCGAGGCCGCGAAGCGGGGAGGTGGTGGTCTTTGAAGCGTTCTTCGAAGCAGGCTTGGGGCTGCCGGCCGTGGATTTGTTGGCGGAGGTACTGGACCTGTTCCACATAACTCTGCCTCAGCTGTCTCCCAACGCCATTGCGCGCTTAGCCATCTTCGAATGGGCGCTCTGGGCAGAGGGATGCGAAGGACGCTCCGAGATCTTCGCCGTGACCCACGAAGCTATATGCCAACCGAAGCCACAAGACGGGCCTAGGGACTCCAAGGTGACCATAGCCTTTGGCAGCGTCAATTTCCAGCTACGGAGGGAGCATGCCCTTCATTTCCCTGCCAAAGCCATAAATGACAGGTGGTATACAAACTGGATACTTCGGTGGTTTTACGCCGAAGTCGGAGAGGACTCCCCCCTCGCTGGTCCTCTCCAGGAGATCTGGTTTCGGAAGGAGGCGGACACCTCTCCGAACCCTAGCCTGCTCTCGACGAGGCTAGGTCTGCTTACTTCGGTGGCTCGCCACATGAGTATGCGCGATCTGGCCGAAGAGTTCATCGCCCTTCGGATCCCTCCCCTCAGAGCTAACTGGCCGATCATGTTTCCACAGGCCTCGGAGGGGGATCTCCGAAACTTAGGTAAGACTATTCCCTGCAGCATCATATCAGATGAAGGAAACAATTATATTCATAATTTCATACCTTTTTCTTTCAGCGGTGCCTCTAGCATTGGCTCCGGAGGACATAGTTCGGGCCACCGAACAAGTTCTCGGAGCCCCTTCGGTGACCGAGAGGCAAAAAAGGCTAGAGCTGGTGGGATGCTAGGAGCGATCCAACAGAGTGTGGAGAGCTCTCGGGATGGAGCCCCCCCTCTGCCTGACTTTGCCCTGACCGGAGCGGCTGCTCGCAAAAGGAAAGCCACTGCCGAACCATCCAAGAAAACCGGCAAGCAGCCGCCCAGGAAGAAGAAAGTAGCGAAGCCTCCTTCACAGTTGACGCCTGCCTCGTCTGCCTCGTCTCCGGGTGATCAGAGCTCGGCCTCCGAAGAGATAGAGGATTCCGACGCCCAAACAGCGGCGACCTTTGAGAGCTATCTCCTGAACGATGACGAAGACCTAGGGGAGGTCCCCCCTGCTCCCGTCGTCGTGCAAGTGGAGTCGGGCTCCGCTACTCCCAACTTGCCTACACCCGAGGCGGTTACGGAGGAAAACGCGACTCCGGCAGGAAATGTTGGGGGCAGGACCTCGGGAGATGACTTCGCCGACATCCTTCAGATGTACGAGGTCCTGGAGGATCCAGCGATCCTACCCCACGAGGCTCCCGGAGGTACTTTCCGAAGCTCCCCCCTTTTTTAATCAATACCTGCACACTATCTCTGGAAATATGCTTATTAATTTTGTTATTGAAGTAGGTACCTCTACGGGTGTCAATGCTTCGGTGACGTCCGAAGCTCCTGCACTTTCGGAGGCTGCTGCTTGAGCGGACCCTCCCGTGCATTCGGACGCTCCGAGCTTGACGGTGGAGAACGCATCCGTCGGAGCGGATGATGCGCCTGCCAAGATGAACTTGGCGACGGAGGTCATCCCTGCAGTGGCGGCCCCGACCACCGAGGTTGCCTCTGCTGCTGCGGTTCTGGTCGAAGGGGTAGCTGCCGACGATCAGAGTGTCCCTGCTTCGGCCTCTTTCGTACCAGGGAGGGGCAAGAGCATATCTAGCCTCGGCCTTCTTCCTGGCCAGGTCGCGACCTCCACCGGCAATTCGGAGGACAAGGCCGCAGCGGATGATCTTCAAGCTTTGTCTTGGCTTCCTCTGCTGGCTCCGTTCTTGGAACATCGGAGTGGCCTCCGGAACCTCATGGAGCCCCTGGCAGAGAGAAGCCAGGATATCACCAATTCGGACTTGGTTTTCATCTTGAGCGAGGCCAGGGCTTCGTCACTCAACTCAGCCCTCGAAAGGGCTGCCCTTCAGGTATGAAAAGACACCATAGCTTCTTCGCATTAGTGACCATAAATACTTTAGTACTTACTTGTTCTTTTTGCAGCAATTTGTCCTTGCTAGAGCGGCAGCGACTTCCAACGAGGTCGAGGTTAATCGACTTAAATGGAAGGTCACCACCCTCCAGACGGCCCTTAATGACTCCACCGAGAGATCCCTTAGGCTGGAGGAAGAGATCCTAGAGGAACGGAGGGCTAGGGCGGCGTCTAACGAAGCCCTCCGGGTAGCACGACAAGACGGCGACGCCCTTCGCTTGTCTGCCCAAGAGGTCGAGGCCGAGCACGTCGTCCTTCGGGCGGAAGTTGAAAGACTCCGCCAAGAGGCTGCTACTTCGAGCGCGCAGTTGGTGGAGCTCCAGGGTGATCTTAGCCAGGCGATGGACCACAAGAGCTCTTTAATGCTCCAGGTGCCCGAAGTGTCTGCGACTGCTGCAGGGCTGGAAACAGCGGAGAAGAAGAACTCCGGCATTGCGGACCGTACCTTGGAGGCTCTTCAGGGTACCTTGGAGTACTTCGGCACTCTGTGCCCTTCGTCTTCTGCTGCGACCCACGAGCCCCTTGACCGAAAGCTGACGAGGATCCAAGTGGCTTCGTCGCTGATGATGAACTCCGGCATTCGGTACGGAGAGATCTCCGGACAGTGTGCCGGCATTGGGGTTCTTTGTCACCTTGAGTCTCTTCGGATCCCCCTCGGCTCAGTCGGGGGTTCGACCCCTGGAGGCTTCGCATCCGACGACTTGCTACGGCCATCTTCGGATGTGGCTTCGGCCTGGGAAGCCTTCCGGTCGACCTGGAAGACGGACCACAAGGTCGCAGCTAAATCTTGGATTGACGAGGCCCATCGGCAGAAGCAGGCGCATACAAGGCCACCACATCCTGCTTCGCCAGCCCCTGCCATTCCTGCTCCGCCAACCAACCCGCATGTCTAGCCACTTAGGGTTATTATGTACACGAAGCCTTGTAAAGCCTCTTTTTATTAATGAAAAAGCCATAAACAAGAACTTGTCTTGGGTGTTCTGCTCTTTTTTAGGTTTTGTCATGCCCTTCGAGCCCTGACTTCGAACTTTTGGAAATTACCGACGAGCTCCGAAAGGAGTGGGCAAACCTCGAGGGCTTGAGGCCTTACCGCCGCTCCCGCTTTTCTGTTCCTCGTGGAGACGGAGGAGAGATCACCCTTGAAGTTTGCCAAGATGTCTTAGCTTATATTAAATAGGAAGAGAAGGTGGAGGGATCTTCGTCCTCTGAACCTATTGACTGGTCCGACTCAGAGTACCGGGCCAAAGACCCTGCGGAGGCTGACTCCGAAAAGCTCCTGACATGGGCGGAACTTCAAGAAGAGCAAAAGAAACTACGAGCCTCCAAGAAGAAGAGAAGTTTTCGAACGAAGAGGGCCAAGCCGACAGCTTCGAGCTCCGAAGGGCAGAGTAGCCGGAGGAGTAGCTCTAGATGTCGACAGGGTCTTCGATTTTTCCTAGGCTTGGACCAAAACTTCTCTTGATGTAAAAGTATAATTATTTAATGTGAAATGCTTCGAAAGTATGCTGTGTGACTCCTATCCTCCGACCCCCTTGTGGGTGGTGGAGTCTTTTCTATAGAAAAGGGTTCGCTAGGCACAATAATGCTTCGAACGACCGAATGCTTCGAATTTACACTTATCATTTGTACTTTTAGCAGTACCACTTCGCAGATCTCCTCTTATTAATAATATTATTTTTTTACGCGGATCTTGACAAAGCCGGATCATGGAATCCATACTTTGGCCACCTTCGGCTCTTGTACAGATAGTTCGCGCTCGAGGACTAAAAATCTGTTTGCTTTTAAAGTCTTTAGACTCTTGTATGGATCCTAACAAGCCGGAGCCTACAATCCGTAGGTTGGCCACCTTCGGCTCTTTTATAGATATTTCGCACCCGGAGGCCGAAAGTCTGTTTTTCTTTAAAGTCCTTAGAATCTTCTACGGATCCTAACAAGCCGGAGCCTGGAATCCGTAGGGTGGCCACCTTCGGCTCTTTTACAGATACTTCGTACCCGGAGGCCGAAAGTCTGTTTTTCTTTAAAGTCCTTAGACTCTTCTACGGATCCTAACAAGCCGGAGCCTGGAATCCGTAGGGTGGCCACCTTCGGCTCTTTTACAGATACTTCGTACCCGGAGGCCGAAAGTCTGTTTTTCTTTAAAGTCCTTAGACTCTTCTACGGATCCTAACAAGCCGGAGCCTAGAATCCGTAGGGTGGCCACCTTCGGCTCTTTTACAGATACTTCGTACCCGGAGGCCAAAAGTCTGTTTTTATTTAAAGTCCTTAGACTCTTCTACGGATCCTAACAAGCCAGAGCCTGGAATCCGTAGGGTGGCCACAGAGCCTCTGAACCAATGGTTCGAGGGCAGCTGCCTGGGTCTTGGGAAAATGCTTGGCTCTACAAGCATCTCCATCCTCCCGATGCGTCCATCAGGAGTAAGGGATATTCGAAGAGCAAACAAAATTCGACCCTTATCTTTATTCATAGAAAGGAAAGTTTTACAAGTGATTACAAGGGGCCCCTAAGCAAAATAACGCTTAAGGTGCTCCGCATGCCATGCATGCTTCAACTCTTCTCCTTCTAAATTAGCTAATTTAAATGATCCGGGACGTCCTGAGCGTAGGATAACATATGGTCCTTCCCATTTGTTTCCTAGCTTCCCCGGAGCTATTACACTTCGCAACACTAGATGACCAGGCTTTAACTCATTTAGCTTTACCTTCGGGTCATACCATGTTTTGGTGTGGTCCTGGTACTTAGTCAGGTTGGTGACAGCTCGAAGCCTTGTTTCTTTTGACAAATCCAGCGAAGTGCTCCTGTCATCTTCGTCCCCAGGTTGAACGACGCGAAGCGATCCACCTCTAAGCTCCGTAGGAGTCATGGCCTCATCTCCGAAGAGCAATCTAAATGGTGTAAAACCTGTTGACCTGGTTTGAGTGGTTCGAATGGACCACAAGATTTTGGGGAGCTCTTCGACCCACAGCCCCTTGGCCAATCCAACGATTCGGCGATTCAGCCCAGAGAGGATGTTCCCGTTGGCTCGCTCAACAGCTCCGTTGGACTGTGGATGTCGCACCGCCGCGAAGCACAACTTAATGCCCAGTTCTTCACAAAATGTTTGGAAGGTGTCAGCTTCGAACTGGGTTCCATTATCCACCGTCAACTCTCTTGGAACTCCGAACCTGCATATAATATTCTGCCAGAAAAATCTTTGCACATTCCTCGAGGTGATAGCTGTTAATGGCTCCGCTTCAACCCATTTTGAGAAATACTCGATTGCCACTACCGCAAATTTCAAGCCTCCTTTTGCCATTGGGAAAGGGCCTATGAGGTCCATGCCCCATCTAGCCATTGGCCACACTGGGGCAATAACTTGAAGCTGGGCTGGCGGGCGATGGCTTCGTCTGCCCATCCACTAACAGCCTTGGCACGTTCGAACCAGTTCCTCTGCATCTCTTACTATAGTTGGCCAATAAAACCCTTGCCGAAGCATCTTGCCTGCTAGCGCACGAGGGGCTAAATGACCTCTGCACAAGCCTTCGTGGATGTCTCGAAGTATGTCTTGACCTTCGGGCTGTGAGATGCATCGAAGTAGGGGTGAACACACTCCAGCCTTGTATAACATTCCATCAATAAGCTTGTAATTTCGAGCTCTTGCTTGCAACCTTCGGGCTTCTGGACCTTCGGGAGGGTTTATGCTACTTTGCAACATGTTCATTATCGGAGCCCGCCAATCTGTAATTGGGATGCACAGTACCTCCGAAGAGGGTATTTGAATAGCTGCTGGTTGCGCTAGTTCTTCGTAGAAAGCACCCTCCGGGAGGTCCACCGCCCCCGCTGCAGCCTTTGCAAGAATATCTGCAAGTTGGTTCTCTGCCCACGGGATACTTCGAACTGTAAATCCTCTGAATGTTGCTTCGGCCTTGCAGATTTCTTCAAGGTATTGTGCTAGATGTGGATTCTTTGCCTGAAAACTTTTATCAACATGCCCTTCGATGACTTGGGAGTCTGTCTTAATCACTATTCTTGCATCTCCGAGCGCTTTAGCCTTTCGGAGGCCTAGCAAGACTCCTTCATACTCGGCAATGTTATTAGTGGTTCTGAAGTTGAGCCTCACAGAATACATGGCCTTCTGCCCCGATGGTGATATGATGACGGCCCCTGCTCCGGCACCGGATGCTTGATAAGCTCCGTTAGAAAATATTGTCCAAAAACCTTCGGAGGATTCTTCCGGGGCCCAAATAGCAGATGGAGTCCACTCTGCTACAAAGTCGGCTATAATTTGAGATTTAGGCCCTGTTTGGCATGGCTCCAACTCCAATCAGAGCAGCTCCACTCCAGAAATCCAGCTAGAGCTGGCTCTGAGTGGAGCTGGAGCTGTGGAGCTGCGATTGAGGTGCTCCAAACAAATGAACTAGAGCTCCAAAAACTCCATGGAGTTACATTTTTTGGAGCTGGAGTGTTTGGCTAGCTCCGATCAACTCTAGCCTGGAGTTCGGCTCCAGAGTCATGCCAAACACCCCCTTAATAGCTGTTCTTGCCGTGAAGGAGATTCCGAAGGGTGCTAGCTCGACCGCCCATTTTCCAATCCTGCCCGTAGAATCTTTGTTTCGGAGCATATCTCCAAGAGGAAACGATGTAGGGACGATCAGGTTATGCGCCAAGAAATAATGCCTTAGCTTTCGCGAGGCCATTACTAGGGCATAAGCAAACTTCTCGAGCTCGGAGTATCTGACTTTAGCTCCGGATAATGCCTCCGAGACAAAATAAACTTGGTTCTGGACTAGCTTTTCCTTAAGCTCGACTTCCCGGACCAATACTGCGCTCACCGCTGAACTTATTGCTGCAAGATAAAGAAGCAGTGTTTCTTCTGGAAGTGGAACAGTCAGAATTGATAATCTTCCGAGGTATGCCTTTATATCATCGAAGCTCTTCTGGCACTTCGGTGTCCACTAAAAGCTTTCGGACCCCTTTAGTGCTTTGAAAATTGGGAGGCTCCGCTCTGCTGACCTGGCCAAGAACCTGCTAAGAGCTGCGAGCCTTCCTGCTAGCTTCTGAACTTGCTTCAAATTCTCTAGCGGAGCCATCCTTTGTAGCGCGCTTATCTGTGTCGGGCTAGCTTCGATTCCCCTGCTCGAAACTAAGTACCCTAGCAGTTTTCCTGCTTGTGCCCCGAATATACATTTTTCCGGATTGAGGAGTACTCCACATGCTCGGAGGCTCTCAAATGTTTCAGCTAGGTCTAAGCTATGCTGGTGCTTTTGAGCACTTTTTATTACAATATCATCCATATAGGCCTCGACATTCCGGCCTATCTGATGACCTAGGGCCTTAGCTATTAAACGAGAAAAGGTGGCTCCGGCATTCCGCAGTCCAAAAGGCATTCTTACATAACAAAATACTCTGGAAGGAGTTATAAAGATTGTCTTGGCTTCTTCTTCGCGTTTCAGCCATACTTGATGATATTCGGAATAAGCGTCGAGGAAACATAGCAATTCGGAGCCGGCTGTGGAATCTACCAGCTGATCTATTCGGGGCATCGGGTAAGGGTCTCGCGGGCATGCTTTATTTAATGAAGTGAAGTCAATACACACGCGCCATTTGTTCGAATCCTTCTTCCTTACAAAAACAGGGTTAGCCAACCATTCGGTATGGGCTACTTCCCTGATAATGCCAGCTTTTAATAATTTCTCTACTTCTGCTTTAGCGAGGCTTGCTCTTTCTGCTGACAGCTTGCGGAGCCCCTGGCACACTGGCTTGGCCTTCGGGTTGACGAGCAGACTATGCTTGATGATGCTTCGATCGACCCTGGTGATGTCTTCGTCGGTCCAAGCAAAGACCTCCAGATTTTGCCTGACGACTTCTTCTAACGAAGTAGCTATCTCCGGGGATAGCCCTCTGCCGAACTGCACTGGATACTCTTTGCCATCTTTTGAAATTATTCTTGTTTCGACATCGCCCTCTGGGCTTGGCTTGAGCGAGGTTCCCTCCGAAGGGTTCGAGGTCTCCGACACTTCTTCGATGCTTTCCGCCACATTATGCACTTGCCGGGGATCCAACGGCTGCCCATGGCCATACTCCGTCCTCCGGGCTACAGCTTGGTCTCCTGAAATAGTAAGCACGCCACCTTGCGTGGGCATTTTGAGACAAAGGTAATTATGGTGCGCTATAGCTCCGAACTGGTTCAACATCCCTCGGCCGAAGATTGCATTGTAAGCATATGGAGCGTCGACAACGTCGAAGATCACCTCTTCTATCCTGGCTAGAGGCCCCTCTCTGAAGGCAACCTCGAGGCCTATCTGGCCGAGGGCATCGAGAGGCGGTCCTGAGAACCCTTGAAGCGGCCAGGCCACTGGAAGTAGATGCTTTCGAGGTATGCACATCTGATCGAAAGCCTGGACAAAGAGTATGTCAGCGGAGCTCCCACCATCTACCAAGATCCTTCGGACCTCCACTCCTGCTATATCAGCAGAAATGACCAATGGGTCAGCATGGGGGAACTTCACCCCCGCAGCATCGTTGGCGGTAAATGAGATGGGTACGTGGGACCACTCTGGCATCCCTTCAGCGGAACTCGAGGTCCCAATGTGCCCGACTTCGCGGATGTACTCGTGCCGCTGCCTTTTGGACATGCTTCTGAGGGTCCCCCCTCCGGAGATGGGCAGAACCACTCTCTTGCCGCGGTCCTGCGGGTCTTCCTGCTTTGGTGGTGGCATAATGTTGGCCACCGGCAGCCGTATGGGGGCTTCAAGGGCACCGGCTCGGGCCATAGCTTGTATAGGCTCCGACCGTGTCGATGGTGGGGCTCGATCCGAAGTACCCCGTCCGGTACTTCGTTCAAGGTAGTCGCCTCGAAGGGCCAACACTGCCTTGCAATCCTTCGTGTCATGGCTTCTATTGTCGCCATGCACGCAACAGAAAAAACTCTGGCGCCTGCCAGGCACCCTTTCTTGAGGCTTCGGCGGCCCAGCCTTGAAATTCTTCACCTGCTGGAAATTGGCAGGTGCCTTCGGAGCAGAAGGTGCAATGTTTAGCACCTCCGAACGAAAATGCTTCTTTCCCCGCTTGTGCTCGTTGAAGCGGTTGTCTTGAGGAGGCTGCAGGGGAGTGGAGGTTTCGATCTCCATCTTTACTTCTCGGAGGGTGGGTGATGGTGCTTCAGCTCGCCGAAGACAACCTTCCTCCGCTTTGCCATACTGTTCGAAGTATGCCATTAGCTGTGCCACAGAGGTCACCGGCTTCCGATGCAGCTTACTGAGGAGGTCGGGGTTTAGCACCCCTTCGCGGGCGGCGTCGACTACCAAAGAGGTAGACAGGCCCTTGATCTGTGATTTGGTGTGGGCGAAGCGCGTGAAGTACTCCCGGAGTGTTTCTCCTACCCACTGCTTCACCTGGAACAAACTTCCTGTGGACATCGGGGCTACGAAGGTGCCTTGAAAGTTGCTCACAAATTTCTTCTTCAGCTGCTCCGAGGAACTAATCGATCCTGGCTTCAGGGACCAGAACCAGCGAAGTGCCACGCCTTCGAGGGCGAGGGGGAAACACTTTGCCATAGTGCTTCGCACCCCTCCGCTTGCTTCTATTGCCAGGGCATATGAGCGGGCGAATTCTCCGGGATCCGACCCCCTGGAGTACTTGTGCAGTTTCGAGGCCTTGAATCTGGGGTCAAAAGGCACTCTCTGTAAATCCGAATGCAATGGAGACTCGCTATCGAAGGATGCATTCTTGGCTTCCTCCGGGACTTGGATAACTTCTAGGAGATTGTGGGTACCACCGTCTTGAGGCCCTTCTGGAGTTTCGGTGGAAGCTTGAGTGCGGAGGCGATCGGCGGCCTCTTGCCTCCACCTGTATACTTCCTCCTGAAGCCTGGCTAGTTGTGTAGCCTCGGTTTCAGGAAGGTCTTCGTCTTCATCGGAGGGCACCTCCGGATCTCGGGAGCTGACGTAATCGGTCTGAAGCACCGTAGGAGGAGCTCGAGGGCCCCGGGGTGCTCGACGCCCAGCAGCATCGGCGGGGATCGCCGGAGTAGCCGAGGGTCCGGCTCCTGTGGTCCTACGGGACCTTCGGAGAGGACCCGAAGCCTGACTTCGCTTCGGAGGCATAGCTAGCCATGAAGAGGTCTTGGAGATGGAGGACTTCGAACGACTCGAGAGGTCGAGTGAAGGCCTTCAGGATGCATTAAGAAGCCCTTAACTGAAGGGTGCGCGGAATCTTGAGACTCCGAGGCTCCCTCCGTAAGTGCTCTTCGAAGTGCAATCAGCAGCAGAGAACAAGCTTTTAGAACCTAAGTCCCCACGGACGGCGCCAACTGTTGGCGCAAATGTTACGCCAACAGGTTCTCTGAGATCAAGAACAGACAAACAAGGAGTTTGCGTTTTAGGACTACCTCGAACCTCCAAATTGGATAATAACTCGGGTAGTCCGAATGAGTGTGATGAATTACTTGTTCTGGATCCCCTTTTACAGGGTACAAAGGGGGGTATTTATAGGTGAAAAGGCATAAGGAAAAGACCTATTTACCCCTAGATTACAACCGACATAGTGGAAACTATTCGGTACTATAGACAAGGTTATAAAAGGTAAAATACTACAAGGTAGATGGATAAGCTGGACATCCCATCAATCTTGTCCTTCGGCTTCGGGGCCTCTATCTTCCATTCGGAGGGTTCACCAAGGCTTCTCATCGCTGCACCCTTCGGCGTGGTGACTCACCCTTCGAACCACTGCTCACTAGCTTCGGAGTATCCTTTAGCCTTTGAAGGATTAATCTTTAAGCCCTGGAAATGGAGTAATTTCCCCCAACACCCGCTCTTATGCATTGGCAATTGAGGCCAGTGGAGGAGTACGAGATACCATGGCCAAATGTTTTCCTCTAGCTCTTGAAGGGGTGGCACTACGGTGGTTCTGTTCCTTGAAGCTAGGGTCAATCAGAACCTGGGAACAATTAAGGAAGAAGTTCATAAGCAACTTTCAGGGTACCTTCGTACCCCCAATGTCAACAGGAAGTCTTTTCCAGGTGAAGCAACTCCCCGGAGAGACTTTAAGGAAGTATTTCAAGCGCTTCGCTCATACGAAGTCGCAAATTCGAGGGTTAACTATATCATCCGTAGTTGATGCAGCTCGAGAGGGAGTTACCCATGCGGGCCTCCTTGATAAACTTCATCAGAAGTATATATCTTCTGTTGCTCAACTGATATCTTATTTTGAAGAGTATGCAAGGTCAGAAGAGGGGTGGATTCGGAGAACTACTGCAACTCCGTCAATCCTGCAAGAAGTCAAGCTGGAAGTGAAGACTTCAACACAGTAGCAGGGGCCTAGCTTCGAAGCTCAGCATGACAGGTGTTGGGGGTAAAAGCATCCTCGTTCAGAAGTCTTGAACATTGCACCTCCGCAGAAATTTGCCCCTAGGACTTCGCAACCTTTAAGAAGCAAGACCAGTGGCTGGAGGCCGCAAGGGAAGCCGACTAGCAAAGCCTAGGCCTTCTTCTGCTATGTCCATGTTGAGAATCGAAGTCACGCAACTGATGCGTGTAAGTCTATACTCGCTTTAAGAGGCGAGTACCTTGAAAGAACTTCGGGTCGAGGCACTACCGGCCGAGTTCTGACCGAGGTGCGTCCGGAGCCTGTCCAGGCTGTGGCGCGTATAGATAACTTTGACCCTGCAAGACGGCCTCCGGTTGTCAATATTATGCCACCTCCGAAGCAGGAAGATGGTCAGGATCGAGGAAAAAGAGTAGTCCTCCCCATTTCCGGAGGAGGGACCCTCGGAAGTATGTCGAAGAGGCAGAGAAGAGAATATGTCCGAGAGGTGGGCCATATTGGAACTTCTTCATCCGCAGCTGCTATGCCTAAATGGTCCCATGTGCCTATATCCTTTTCTGTAGATGATGCAGCTGGCATAAAATTTCCACATGCAGACCCACTTGTCATCACTGCCGACATAGCAGGGACTGAAGTCCGGAGAGTACTAATCGACGGAGGGAGTTCAACGGATATTATCTTCGTCCAAGCCTTCGATCAACTCTGTATCTCCAGGAAGCATCTTGTCCCAGCAGCTCGTCCTTTGCAAGGCTTCGCAGGACCCCCTCTTGATGCCCTCGGCCAGATAGGCCTGGAGGTCACTTTTGGAGAGGGGCTACTGCCAGGACGGAGGAAGTGATTTTTGATGTTGTGGATGCCCCATATGCATACAATGTTATCTTTGGAAGGGGCATGTTGAATCAATTCAGAGCTGTGGCGCATCATAATTATCTGTGTATGAAGATGCCCACACAAGCAGGGGTGCTCACTGTTCTCGAAGATCAGGCCACTACATGAAGAGCGGAATATGGTCACGACCCTCCTCTTGACCCGAGACAGGTGAACAGCGTGCAAGGCAACCTGGAGGATTTTTCTGCTTCAAGCGAACCTTCGAAGAAGTCCTTCCCGAGACCAATCCCTGAAGGGGAGATTATAACGAAGGTTATTGTCAAAGACGGCAAAGACTATTCATTTCAGTTTGGCAAGGATTTGCCTCCAGAAGTCGCTACTTCGTTAGAGAAAGTAGTTGAAGAGAATTTGGATGTCTTTGCTTTGTCTGATGAGGACATTACCGGAGTTAGTCAGGATATTATTGAACATAGTTTACTTGTGAACCCGAAGGTTCGGCCTGTTCGGTAAGGACTTCGGAAGCAATCTACGGAGAGGGCTATCCTTGCTAAAGATGAAGTGGAAAAGTTGCTGAAGGCTGGGATTATCAGAGAAGTAGCTCATACGGAGTGGTTAGCCAACCCAGTCTTCGTTAGGAAGAAATCCTCCGGGAAGTGACGCATGTGTATCGACTTTACATCTTTGAATAAAGCATGCCCCCGTGACTCCTATCCGATGCCCCAAATTGATCAATTGGTGGACTCCACTGCTGGTTCAGAGTTATTAAGCTTCCTTGATGCGTATTCTGGCTATCATCAAATCTGGCTAAAGCGCGAAGATGAAATCAAAACAAGCTTTGTAACTCCTTTGGGAGTCTTCTGCTATGTAAGAATGCCCTTTGGCTTAAGAAATGTCAGGGCAACTTTTTCGAGGTTAATTGCTAAGGCTCTAGGTCATCAAATAGGCCGCAATGTAGAAGCTTATATAGATGACATTGTAATAAAGAATGCTTTAAAGCACCAACATAGCCTAGACTTAGCAGAAACATTCAATAGCCTTTGGGCATGTGGAATCCGTCTTAACCCCGAAAAATGTATCTTCGGGTCTCAGGCTGGAAAGTTGTTAGGGTATCTAGTTTCAAGCAGAGAGATCGAAGCTAGTCCCACTCAAATAACTACGCTGCAAAGGATGGCTCCTCCGGAAAATTTGAAGCAAGTGCAAAAGCTGACTGGTCATCTTGCAGCACTTAGCAGATTCTTGGCAAGGTCTGCGGAGAGAAGTTTGCCCATTTTCAAAGCATTGAAGGGTTCGAAGATTTTGCATGGACACCAGAGTGTCAAAAAAGCTTCGACGATATTAAGAATTATCTCAGTAACCTCGCTACACTCATGGTGCCTGTTGTGGACGAAACCCTACTCCTTTACCTTGCGGCTACTGGCTCTGCTGTCAGTGCAGTCCTTGTTAGAGAAGTTGATTTCAATGGGAAGTTGGTATAGAATCCAGTCTATTTTGTATCCGAAGCATTGTCCGGAGCAAAAAAAAGATATTCCGAGCTTGAGAAGTTCACCTATGCTCTGATAATGGCTTCAATGAAGTTAAGGCATTATTTCCTAGCACATAATGTGATTGTACCAACTTCATATCCCTTGGGAGATATGCTCCGAAGTAAGGATTCCACAGGTAGAATTGGGAAGTGGGCTGTTGAATTAGCACCCTTCGGCATTTCCTTCGTGGCAAGGACAACAATTAAGTCACAAGTGTTGGCAGATTTTGGACCATATTCTCCGATGGAGCTTTCCAAGCATCTAGAGCAGGTGTCGGAGCAGTGATAATTTCACCTTCAGGGCAAAAAGCAATGTACTCTGCAAGGCTCAACTTTAAGTCCACCAATAATACAGCGGAGTATGAAGGAATTTTGTTAGGACTTCGAAAGGCACGTTCTTTGGGGGCTACAAGAGTTGTTATTAAAACAGATTCTCAAATTGTAGCAGGGCACGTAGATAAGAGTTTTCAAGTTCGTCATCCACAGCTTGCAAAATATTTTGAAGAGATCCGCAAGATTGAAGAAGCATTTAAAGGGATTTCCATTCGAAGTATACCTAGAGCTGAAAATACGCAAGCTGATATCTTGGCAAAAGCTGCAGCCAGAGCTATGGACATTCCAGAAGAAGCTTTTTATGAAGAGCTCAGTACACCTTCGGTAGCATAGATCCCTTATGCGGAAGTCCTTTGCATTCCAAGTACAGATTGACGGAGTTCAATTATGGAATTGTTGCAAGGAGAAGCAAATTTTCTTGAAGGGCCACAACTTTCGACGTTGAAGCTCAGAATTCGGAATTATCATATAATCAACGGTATTTTGTACAAGGCCGGAGTATGTTCCCCTCTGCTCCGATGTATATCTCAAGCCGAAGGTCAAGAGATTCTTCGAGGAATTCATGAAGGACTTTGCGGTAGCCATCTGGCCCCTCGAGCTTTGGCAGGAAAAACACTTCGCCAGGGGCTTTATTGGCCTACCATAGTAGCTGATGCGGAGAGCTTAGTCCGCACTTGCCAGGGTTGTCAATGGATGGGAAGAAGAAGTCATCGTCCACCAACAACTCTTCAAGTCATTGCCCCAGTGTGGCCCATGGCTAGATGGGGCATGGAACTTATTGGCCCCTTCCCAGTAGCAAAAGGATATTTGAAATTTGCAGTGGTAGCAATTGAGTATTTTTCCAAGTGGGTCGAAGCAGAACCCCTCACAGCTATCACTTCGAATAATGTACAAAAAAGTTTCTGGAAAAATATTATATGCCGGTTCGGAGTGCCTCGGCAGCTCACAGTTGACAATGGGACACAGTTTGATGCAGAGCCCTTTAGGAAGTTTTGTGAAGATCTTGGCATACAATTATGCTTCGCCGCAGTGCGACATCCTTAGTCTAACGGAGCTATTGAAAGAGCTAATGGTAATATCTTATCAGGGCTAAATCGAAGAATAGTGAGATTGGCAAAAGGATTGTGGACCGATGAGCTCCCGAAGATTCTATGGTCCATCCGGACCACTCAAACAAGGTCCACGGGTTTCACCCCGTTCAGACTATTATTCGGAGACGAAGCTATGACACCAACGGACCTTAAAGGAGGATCCCTTCGCAGCACCGAACCGGAAATAGAAGCAGAAAGGAAAACTTCGCTTGATTTAATAGAAGAAACAAGGCTTCGAGCTGTCGCCAATCTATCAAAGTATCATCAGCAGACGAAGACTTGGTTTGACCCGAAGGTTAAGCTTAATGAACTTAAGCCGGGTCATCTTGTTTTGCGAAGCGTTATAACACCATGGAAACTAGGGAATAAATGGGAAGGTCCATATATAATTCTCCGTTCAGGACGCCCTGGTTCTTTTAAGTTAGATAATTTAGAAGGTGAAGAGTTAACTCATATGTTGGCGTAAAAGATTAAGCTAACAGGTTTCTGTAGAAAAGAAACTAACAAACGAAGTGTTTGCGAAGCAAACTGTTCTAAGCCTCCGAAAGGATAATAGCTTAGAATAGTTCGAAAGTGTGTATTGAATCACTTGTAATCGGTCCCTATTACAGGGTGAAATGGGGGGTATTTATAGGCCTAAACATTAAGGAAAAGACCTATTTACCCCTCTATTACAACCGACATTAAGGAAACTATTCGGTTTCCTTAATAGGGCTAAAATGGTAAAAGACTAATCTAATAGGATAGAAGATAAGTCTTCTATCTTAGCTGGCAGAAAAGATCCTGAAGGGCTTTGGTTCGAAGACATACTTCGAACTAGTGCTTGTCTTCGGGCTTCGAACGAGGTTCTGGGCATCTTCGAAGATGGTCTTCGGACAATCTTCGAAATGGTTGACTGCCTTTATGCTGCTTCGGCAATAACCCCGAAGATGAGATATTTTCCCCCAACAGTAGCCCCTCGAATACGCTTCTCCGTTTGACCTGTAACGTTAGGAGAGCAGTATACGGAAAGAAAAGATAACCAATCATAGGGGTTATTGGTTTTTATTTTATCTTCGAAATGCATGAAGATATGAACTTCGAATCAGTTGTAAAGTAATTACTTTTCGAACTATCTTAGAACTGACTTAGGAAGTTCGAAAGTCTTTTTAGACTTAGAAAAAATAGCCGTTAGCTCCTGTTTCTAACGGAAGTTATATGATGCATTATTTCCGAAAGAAAATAACGGGCGGGAATGCGAAAGGGCAGAGCCCAAACGGTAACCAACGGAACGATTAGGCTATAAATAAAGGGCCCAAAACTTACCCGATTACCTTTTCACCGCTTTCTCTCAGTTAAAAGCTTTTGAGCCCTTTGAGTTCTTGAGCCCTAGCTTTTGAGTTCTTGAGCACTAGCTTCCGTTCCCTCAGATCAATCCAGCAATCGCGATGGTGAAGACCAAGGGATCTGCGCCTCCTTCGGCCTTGGCTCGGCAACAGGCGGCCGCAGCAGCAGCAGCAGCAACATTGGCGGCGACACCCTCGATGCAGGCGGCAACATCCATGGCGGCAGGGGGGAGAAATCCCCAAATCCCCGATGACCAAGGTCTGTGCCCACCATCGACTAAATACTTGGATCAATCTTTCGAGTTGGGGCCGTCTACCTGCAAGAAAGAATCTTTGGCAATCACAGCAGGGGGAAAGATTAGTGACGGTGTTATGATTCGGAAACTGGGCAAAGAATCGATTCCATCACCAAGACCCGGAGAGGTTGTAGTGTTCGAAGCTTTTTTCGAAGCGGGTTTGGGCCTCCCTGCTGTGGATTTCTTGGCTGAAGTACTTGACCTGTTTCATGTAACCCTCCCCCAGCTATCTCCGAATGCTGTAGCTAGATTAGCTATCTTCGAGTGGGCACTGAGAGCCGAAGGTTGTGAGGGGAGGGCTGAAATCTTCGCTGCGCTTCATAGAGCAACTTGTCAGCCGAAGACCTTCGTAGGCTCCGGAGGCGAGAAAGTGGTGGTTTCCTTCGGAAGCATTAATTTTAGGCTTCGTGATGAATATGCCCTGCAATACCCTGCTAAGGCCATCAATGCTCGATGGTACACCGATTGGGTCCTGAGGTGGTTTTATGCCGAAGTTGGAGTGAGCAGTCCTCTGGCCGGTCCCCTCAAAGAAATCCAGTTCCGGAAGGAAGCCTTAGTGCAACCTGACGAAGGCCAACTCGAAGCTCGCCTCAACTTGCTTCAGAAAATCAGCCGAAGGTTGAGCATGCGGGACTTAGCCGAAGAATTCCTCGGACTGCAAATTCCTCCGTTGATGGCCAACTGGCCTATCATCTTCGAGGATGACTCGGAAGGTGGTCTTCGCAAGATTAACTATACTTCGAGCCCTGCAGGTAACTTCGAAACCAACATGCATAGTACATATTTACTTCGAAGAAAGACTAACTCGAATTATTTTTAGCTTCTTCAGCCCCTATTACTTCAGAGCAAATTGTAAGGGCTTCGGAGAAGATTCTGGGCGCCCCAACTCCGTCGGAAAAAGAATGGCGAATCAAATTGGTCGGAAGTTGGGAACGATTTAACAGAGTATGGGGAATGTTGGAGTTAACTCCGCCCCCTCTGATGGACTGGGTGCCTCAAGAGAAAGGCCCCAAGAAAAGAGTAGCTGAAGCCGGAGCTTCCAGCTCCGCAAGGACTCCGGTGAAAAAAGTGGCTCGGAAGCCGAAGAACCTCGCACCTTTAGATCCTGTACCTTCGAGCTCAAGAGCTTCAATTTCTAGTTCTAAAGAAGACGAAGGTATATTTTTAATGAAATTGATTGAGGAAGATGCAGCTCAACAAAGTATTCACATTGAAGATACTGCAGGTATACCGGAGCCCCAAGCCAACATCGAAGAAGTAAGAGCTCCGGATACCCAGGAGGAACAAATCGAAGCCCCTATGGGTGTAGATGAGGCCGAAGTACCTGCGAACGTACCGGAGTCTGGAGATAATGCTGATCAACCAATGACTTCGGTAGTTCAAGAAGATACAACTCAGGACGGAGTTCCTGTGGATGAAGGTGGGGTCGAAGTCACTATGGCTTCGATTCCCGAAGAAGTAACGAGGACTCCCCAGGACGATGCTCCTACAGTCCAAGATTTAGCGGCTGATTCGGATGAGGACTACACTTTTGATCCTCCGATCAGTCCAGTACTCGATCTTCCAGAGAATGTCGAAGGTAAATTTTGCATAATTCTTATCAATTTTTGCAAAGTTATACAATGTATAATATTTCTGTTTTTGCAGAGCCTCCTGTTGTCGAAGTATCCCTCGAAGATACAATTCAAAGACCTTCGACAACTTCGGAGCCACAACCGGAGGTTACTCTACCGGGGCCTGGAAGAGGAAAAAGACACATAGAGCCTCTCCCTACTCAAGGATCGACTTCATCTGAGTCAACAGATGAAAGTGAATCGACTGAGGGGGGGCCATCTTCAGAAGTTCCAAGGGCCTCGGAAGAACTCTCCGGACCTTCGCTAAGCAGAGCTGATCAGAAGGCTTCAGTAATGCTTCCTCTCATAACTCCTTTTTTGGTGGAGAAAACCGGACTTGGGACTTTGGTTAAACCTTTGGGTCAAGCCAGTCGCAAAGTCGGGGAAACAGAACTGGTAGCCCTTTTAAGCAGAGCGAAGGGTTCAGAGCTCAACCTTGCTGTGGAAAGAGCAGCTTATTAGGTATAAAGCATCTTCGAACCTAATAGCAAATTATATATGAATAATTTCTTATTCCAGTTTTTCTTTTTTCTTAGCAAGCAGTCTTAGCCCGCGCTGCGGCTTTGTCGAACGAAAACGAAATTGCTCAACTTCGGGAAGAGAACGAAACTCTTCAAAGAAATTTTAACTTCTCCGAAGGTCGAGTAGCTCAGATGGACAATGTAATACTAGCAGAGCGAAGGGCTAGGCAAAGCTTGGAGGCTGCGAAGAAAGAGCTCGAAGCAGAAAGAATTGTGCTTCGAGCGGAGATTGAAAGACTGCGGACGGAGGATGCTGCCAAAGGGTCTGAACTTGTAAGGCTACAAGAAGAAGCTGGCCAACTCCGGACTCAGAAGAATGCTTTGACTACGGAGAATGCTAGAATCTCCGGAGTTTTAGCAGAAACGACTTCGGTCAAGGATGCACTTAATGCGGAAAAGCTCAAGTCTGAGAAGGTGGCTTCGGAGGTCATCGAACAGATGCTAGGTGTCTTGGAGTACTTCGGTACTACTGGATCACTACCTTCGGATGACAATGTAACTCTGCTGCGTCGGCTAAAGAGGATCCAAGGAGCAGCGAAGCAAATGAAGACGGCAGGCATGCGTTATGGAGAACTCTCCGGACAAGTGTCTGCCCTTGGAATACTTCGTTACTACGAGGATTTGGGCCGAACAATCACTCCGAGCGCAGAGGGCTCCATCATCTTCGACGACGCGAGACTTTTGACTCCTTCCGAAGGTGTAGCTACTGCTTGGCGAGCCTTCCAAACTTCGTGGAGAGCCGAAGGTCGATCTGCGATCAAGGCTTGGATTGATGAAGGCCAACGCCAAAAGCAAGTTCGGAGCCAAGCTTCGAGCAGTCAGCCTCCTCCGAACCCGCAGGTTTAGGATTATTTAGGATTTTTTGATTATGTAAAGCTGATGCTTGTAAATATTTATCAATGAAAGTCTTGTTTGTCATATTTTTAGGTTTTGCCTCTTATGGAAGATATCGAAGTGTTAGAGCTTAACAGCGAACTTCGCTCATTGTGGAACACCTTCGAACTTCTAAAGAGTTATAAGCGTCCTCGATTTCTTATTCCTCGAGATGGCTCCGGCGTTATTGCGCCCGAAGTAATCAAAGACGTATTGTCTTATATTAAAGAGGAAAATAAAGAGATTGACGCAAACACCTCGTCTTCTGAAGACACTAATTGGTCCGAGGACGAAGGTGAAGCCCAAAATAAAAGATCTGAAGATCTTAGAAGCTGGGAGAGAAGCCCCGAGCGGCTTCGAACTTGGGCCGAGCTTCAACAAGAGCAGAAGGATTTTAGAGCTTCGAAGGGGAGGAAGAGAGTTAAACGTAAAGTTCTTAGAACTTCCGATGTTGGAACTAGTCGTTCCACCCCTAGCTCTCGGGACCAAAGAGGTCTCCGATTCCTTCTTGGTATAGGTACCAATTTTTCATAATGTAATCTGTAAACACATTTGTTTCAATAATGAATGCCGATTTAAAATTGTCTCCATATTTACTAGCCCCTCTTTGGGTATAAGCAACTTCGAACTGTATTCAAAGATGGTTATGCGCAAAGAAAAAACTTCAGAGTACAATTTTTTGGGGGTTCGGAGCCCCTCTGTCATTTTAAAGATCTTTTGAAATCTTATGAAATGTCTTCGACCTTTGTAGTCAGAAGAATGGTAACTTGGTACCTTTGTTTGCTTCACGAAAGAAATCAATTGAGATATCTTTCAGGACACTTTAGTGTCTTAAAAAATTTGTCACTTTGGACGCATATGAACAGACATTCGAAGCTCATGGCTTAAATGCTGTTTTGCTTTAGCCACCTTCGGCTATTTTTGCAGAAGTCTACCAGCCGGAGCTTGGACTTCGCAGAAAATGTAGCCACCTTCGGCTATTTTTGCAGAAGTCTACCAGCCGGAGCTTGGACTTCGTAGAATTTGTAGCCACCTTCGGCTATTTTTGCAGAAGTCTACCAGCCGGAGCTTGGACTTCGCAGAATTTGTAGCCACCTTCGGCTATTTTTGCAGAAGTCTACCAGCCGGAGCTTGGACTTCGCAGAATTTGGCCACCTTCGGCTCTTTTTACGGATGTCTGCAAGCTGCAGCTTGGACTCCGCAGATTTTGGCCACCTTCGGCTCTTTTTACGGAAGTCTACCAGCCGAAGCTTGGACTCCGTAGAATGTGGTATTGGCTCTTTTACGGATGCCTACAAGGTATCAGCTTGGGCTCCGGATGGATTTCAGCCACCACACCGGAGGCTTCGACTTTATGGGTACGAAGTCCGGAAATACAGCCCAGCTTGATGACACTTCCCTCTCGATCGACTTCCGTCCCAGCGCGTCCGCTCGGGAAGCTGGAAGTCTATGAGGGGAAGGCAAACAACAGGGTGTATGCTTTATTAATTTAGAGGTGATTACAAGCGGATTACAAGGAGCCCTTATGCGAAGTATCGCTTTAGGTGCTCCGCATGCCAAGTATGTGCTAACTCTTCACCTTCTAAATTAGCTAATTTGAATGAACCAGGGCGCCCTGAGCGGACAATTAGATATGGACCTTCCCATTTATTGCCTAACTTCCCTGGTGCTATAATGCTTCGTAGAACAAGATGACCCGGCCTTAACTCGCTGAGCTTAACCTTCGGGTCATACCAAGTCTTCGTATGCTGATGATACTTTGATAAATTAGCTACAGCTCGAAGTCTTGTTTCTTCTGACAAATCTAACGAAGCTTGTCTTTCTTCTTCGATGTCTGGTTCGGTGCTGCGAAATGATCCCCCTTTGAGCTCCGTTGGAGTCATTGCTTCATCTCCGAATAGTAGTCTGAACGGAGTAAAACCTGTGGACCTTGTTTGCGTAGTCCGAATGGACCACAGAATCTTCGGAAGCTCTTCGGTCCACAGTCCCTTTGATAATCCTACTATTCTTCGATTTAGCCCTGATAAAATATTTCCATTGGCTCGCTCAACGGCTCCATTCGACTGAGGATGTCTCACTGCAGCAAAACATAGTTGAATGCCTAGGTCTTCGCAAAACTTCCTGAAGGGTTCTGCGTCGAACTGTGTTCCATTATCAACTGTGAGATATCTAGGCACTCCGAACCGGCAAATAATGTTCTTCCAAAAGAATTTTTGTACATTATTCGAAGTGATAGCTGTTAAGGGCTCTGCTTCTACCCACTTAGAAAAATATTCAATGGCTACCACTGCGAACTTCAGATTTCCCTTTGCTAACGGAAAGGGACCAATTAGATCCATACCCCATCTGGCCATAGGCCAAACCGGAGCAATGACTTGAAGAGCTGTTGGTGGGCGATGACTCCGTCGACCCATCCACTGGCATCCTTGACAAGTGCGGACCAAGCTCTCCGCATCAGCTGTTATTGTGGGCCAATAAAGCCCCTGGCGAAGTGTTTTTCCTGCCAGAGCTCTAGGGGCTAAATGACTTCCACAAAGGCCTTCGTGAATTTCTCGAAGAATTTCTTGGCCTTCGGCTTGAGATATACATCGGAGTAGAGGGGAACATACTCCGGCCTTGTATAATATACCGTTGATTAACTGATAGTTTCTTGCTCTGAGCTTTAATCTTGACAATTGGGGCTCTTCGGGCAAATTTGTTCCTCCTTGCAAGAGTTCTATGATCGTATCTTTCCAATCTTTACTAGGAATGCAGAGAATCTCTGCAGAGGCAATTTGTGGCACCGAAGGTACATTGAGCTCCTCATAGAAAGCTTCGTCAGGCACATCCACAGCTCCGGCAGCAGCCTTCGCTAAAATGTCCGCTTGCACATTTTCAGCTCTTGGTATACTCCGAATGGAAATACCCTTGAAATGTGCTTCGATCTTGCGGATTTCTTCCAAGTACTTTGCAAGCTGTGGATGTCGGACTTGAAAACTTTTGTCTACGTGCCCTGCTACTATCTGAGAATCTGTTTTTATAATTATCCTTGTAGCCCCTAGAGCACGTGCTTTCCGGAGTCCCAATAAAATTCCTTCGTACTCCGCTATATTATTGGTAGACTTAAAGTTGAGTCTTGCGGAGTACATTGCTCTTTGCCCTGACGGTGAAATCAATACTGCCCCAATGCCTGCTCCGGATGCTTGGAAAGCCCCATCGGAGTAAATAGTCCAAACTCCGTCATCTGATTTCTCTGGAGTCAACTTCGTAGGTGGAGTCCACTCTGCTACGAAGTCTGCTAGGACTTGAGATTTGATAGCTGTCCTTGCCAGGAAAGATATACCGAAGGGTGCTAGTTCTACTGCCCACTTTCCAATCCTTCCAGTGGAATCTTTGCTTCGGAGCATATCTCCTAGGGGATACGAAGTTGGTACAATTACATTATGAGCCAAAAAATAATGTCTTAGCTTCCTCGAAGCCATTATCAGAGCATAAACGAACTTCTCAAGTTCGGAGTATCTTGTCTTCGCTCCTGACAATGCTTCGGATACAAAATAGACAGGATTTTGGACCAATTTCCCATTGATATCCGCTTCTCTGACAAGGACTGCGCTGACAGCTGAGCCTGTAGCTGCAAGATACAGAAGTAGGGTTTCGTCCGCAATAGGCACCGTAAGTGTAGCAAGATTGCTGAGATAATCTTTAATATCTTCGAAGCTTTTCTGACACTCCGGTGTCCATGCAAAATCTTCGGACCCTTTCAAAGCTTTAAAG
Organism: Zizania palustris; assembly: GCA_019279435.1. Lineage (NCBI taxonomy): Eukaryota > Viridiplantae > Streptophyta > Magnoliopsida > Poales > Poaceae > Zizania > Zizania palustris. The sequence continues at coordinate 99,727,128 of JAAALK010000283.1, read as the reverse complement.
ATTGGCAAGCTCCTCTCCGCAGACCTTGATAAAAACCTGCTAAGTGCGGCCAGACGTCCAGTCAGCTTTTGCACTTGCTTTAAATTCTCCGGAGGAGCCATCTTCTGCAGCGCAGTTATTTGAGTAGGGCTAGCTTCAATTCCCTGCTTGAAACTAAGTACCCTAACAACTTTCCAGCCTTAGCTCCGAATATACATTTTTCGGGGTTAAGACGGATCCCACATGCCCGAAGGCTATTGAATGTTTCTGCTAAGTCTAGGCTATGTTGGTGCTTTAAAGCACTCTTTATTACAATATCATCCATATAGGCCTCCACATTGCGACCTAGTTGATGACCTAGAGCCTTAGCAACTAATCTTGAAAAAGTAGCCCCAGCATTTCTTAGGCCGAAGGGCATTCTTACATAGCAGAAGACTCCCAAAGGAGTTATAAAGCTCGTCTTGATTTCATCTTCGCGCTTCAACCATATTTGATGATAACCAGAATACGCGTCGAGGAAACTTAGTAACTCCGAACCTGCAGTGGAGTCAACTAGTTGATCAATTCGGGGCATGGGGTAGGGGTCACGTGGGCACGCTTTATTCAAAGATGTGAAATCAATGCACATGCGCCACTTTCCGGAAGACTTCTTCCTGACGAAGACTGGGTTGGCTAACCATTCTGTATGGGCCACTTCTTTGATAATCCCAGCCTTCAACAGTTTTTCAACTTCGTCCTTAGCTAGAGCAGCTCTCTCTGCGGACATCTTCCGGAGCCCTTGTCGAACAGGCCGGGCCTTCGGGTTTACAAGCAAACTGTGCTCAATAATATCCCGATCGACTCCGGTGATATCTTCGTCAGACCAAGCGAAGACATCCAGATTTTCTTCTACGACCTTTTCCAAGGAAGTTGCAACTTCAGGAGGTAAATCTTTACCAAATTGAAATGTGTATTCTTTACCATCTTTGACAATGACCTTCGTTGCAATCTCTCCTTCGGGACTTGGTCTTGGAAATGACTTCTTTGAAGCTTCGGAGGAGGCTGAAAAAATTTCTTCATTATCTTGGACACTGTTTACTTGCCTCGGATCAAGAGGAGGACCATGACCATATTCTGCTCTCCGAGCCATGGCTTGATCTCCGAAGATTGTCAAGACTCCTGCTTGTGTGGGCATCTTTATGCACAAGTAGTTGTGATGCGCCACAGCTCCGAACTGATTCAACATGCCCCGTCCGAAGATGACATTATAAGCATACGGGGCATCTACCACATCAAAGATAACTTCTTCAGTTCGTGCTAGTAAACCTTCTCCGAAGGTTACTTCCAAGCCTATCTGGCCGAGTGCATCAAGCGGAGGTCCTGCGAAGCCTTGCAGAGGACGAGCCGCTGGGAGAAGATGTTTCCGGGAAATGCATAACTGATCGAAGGCTTGTACAAAGATAATATCTGCTGAACTACCTCCGTCAATTAGCACCCTTCGGACTTCAGTCCCTGCAATATCAGCAGTGATAACCAATGGATCTGCATGCGGGAACTTAATACCAGCTGCATCCTCCGCAGAGAAAGATATAGGAACATGAGACCACTCCGGCATTGCAGCTGTAGATGACGAAGTCCCAATATGGCCTACTTCTCGAACGTACTCTCTTCGCTGTCTCTTGGACATGCTTCCGAGGGTACCTCCTCCGGAGATAGGGAGAACTACTCTCTTTCCCCTATCTTGCCCTTCTTCTTGCTTCGGAGGTGGCATAACATTGGCCACCGGAGGATGCCTTGCAGCATCAAAATTTTCTATCCGCGCCACAGCCTGGACCGGGTCCGGGCGCACTGCTGCTGCTGGACTTCGGTCGGTACTACCTCGACCCGAAGTTCTCTCCAAGTATTCTCCCCGAAGGGTAAGAATAGCCTTGCAGGTGTCAGTTGCATGGCTTCGATTCTCTCCATGAATACAGCAAAAAAGGGTCTGGCCCTTGCCAGCCGTTTTCCCTGGCGGCCTCCAGCCGCTGGTCTTGTTCCCCGCAGACTATGGAGCTCTTGGTGCAAACTTCTGTGGGGGTGCAATGTTTAAGACTTCAGAGCGAGGGTGCTTTTGCCCTCTTCTTCTATCATGTTGCACTTCGAAGACTGGTTCTTGCGGCTGTGCCGAAGTCTTCACCTCTACTTTAACTTCCGTCAATACTGTCGAAGTAGCAGTAGTCCTCCGAAGCCAACCTTCTTCTGACTTCGAGTACTCCTCGAAGTACGACATCAGCTGTGACACTGTGGTGATGCTCTTCCGATGTAGTTTATCCAGAAGGCCTTTATGACTGACGCCTTCCCGAGCCGCATCAACCACCGAGGATGTGGACAGCCCCCGAATTTGCGACTTCGTGTGAGCGAAGCGCTTGAAGTACTGCCTCAATGTTTCTCCGGGGAGCTGTTTCACTTGGAAAAGGCTTCCTGTTGACATGGGGGGCACGAAGGTGCCTTGAAAGTTACTTATAAACTTCCTCTTCAACTGTGACCATGAACTGATTGATCCTGGCTTTAAAGACCAGAACCATCTCAACGCCACTCCTTGAAGAGCTAACGGGAAGCACTTCGCCATAGTTTCTCTATCTCCGCCACTAGCTTCGATCGCTAGGGCATAAGAACGCGCAAACTCACTGGGATCTTCGTCTCCGGCATACTTGTAGAGCTTCGAAGTTTTGAACTTCGGATCGAAGCGAACCTTCTGAAGCTCAGGATGCAACGGAGATTCATTGTCGTAAGAGGCGTTCTCCGGGGCTTCAGGATAATCAAGATCGTCGTCTTCGGGCACTTCGGGGATAGCTGGGGTGGCTTGAGAGCGAAGCCTGTTCGCAGCCTCTTGTCGCCACCTCGCTACCTCAGCTTGAAGATTGGCCATTTGAGTAGCCATGTCTCCAAGGCTATCTTCATCTCCTCCGGAAGGACCTTCCGGGTCTTGAGAACTGGTATGATCAGTTCGAATCGGAATGGAGGGTGGCGGAGTGGCTCCGGGCGGTCGGAGTATGGAAGGGGTTGGCGGAGAGGTTTCGTATCCTCGAGGGATGGAAGCCCCTTGCGGAGTTTGAGGTGGAGGGATAGTCGAAGACCCTCCGACTTCGACTGTGTCGAAGGGTATCTCTCCGGAGATCCGAGAGGACCTCCGAGTGGGATTGCGAGGTGCGCTCTGCTTAGGAGGCATGATGTAAGAAGTTGGTAGAGAACGAAGTTTTTTGGACTAGGTTCCCCACGGACGGCGCCAACTGTTGGCGTAAAAGATTACGCTAACAGGTTTATGTAGAAAAGAAACTAACAAACGAAGTGTTTGCGAAGCAAACTGTTCTAAGCCTCCGAAAGGATAATAGCTTAGAATAGTTCGAAAGTGTGTATTGAATCACTTGTAATCGGTCCCTATTACAGGGTGAAATGGGGGGTATTTATAGGCCTAAACATTAAGGAAAAGACCTATTTACCCCTCTATTACAACCGACATTAAGGAAACTATTCGGTTTCCTTAATAGGGCTAAAATGGTAAAAGACTAATCTAATAGGATAGAAGATAAGTCTTCTATCTTAGCTGGCAGAAAAGATCCTGAAGGGCTTTGGTTCGAAGACATACTTCGAACTAGTGCTTGTCTTCGGGCTTCGAACGAGGTTCTGGGCATCTTCGAAGATGGTCTTCGGACAATCTTCGAAATGGTTGACTGCCTTTATGCTGCTTCGGCAATAACCCCGAAGATGAGATATTTTCCCCCAACATCATACATGGCATGCGGAGCACTTAAAGCGATATTTCGCATAGGGGCTCCTTGTAATTACTTGTAAACACCTTCTGAATTAATAAAGCTCATGGTTCAGATAATGCCTACCTCTCAAACACTTCCTACTTCTAGTGGACGCACTGGAAGAACGAAGTTGGCTGGGAGGGAAGTGTCATTAATTTGAACCAATTTTTCGGACTTCGAACCACTGGTTCGAAGCTTCCGACGAGGTGGGAAAGTCACTGAAAAATGGATTCCAAGCCACCGGCTTGAAAGCATCCGTAAAAAGAGTCGAAGGAGACCGAAAAATGCGGATTCCAAGCTCTGGCTTGAAAGCATCGATAAAAAGAGTCCAAGGAGACCACTGCGAATTCCAAACCACCGGTTTGATAGCATTCGCAAAAAGAGCCTAAGGAGGCCAAAACAAAACAGATTTTGAGCTGATAAGCTTCGAATATCTGTGAAAAGAGTCCAAAGTGACCAATCGTATTGGACACCAAAGTGTCCGAGAAATTAGTCCGGAGTGACTTCTTTCAAAACAAAAGGTACTAAGTTACCAGTTTTCAGACTCCAAGTAGTCGAAAATGTTTTGTAAGATTTCAATTAATCTTTAAGTTGCTGAGGGGCTCCGAGCCTCCAAAATTGTACTCCTAAGTTTTTCTTTGCGCCTAACCATCTTTGAGTATAGTTCGAAGTTGCTTACGCCCAAAGAGGGGCTGGGAAGTAGGGAGACAATTTTAAAAATCAATCTTTATTATTCGAACAGATTACATTACACTATGAAAAATCTGTGTCTATTCTAAGAAGGAATCGAAGACCCCTTCGATCTCTAGAGCTACCACTAAGGCCGGAGCGACTAGTTCCAGGGCTGGGAGTCCTGATAACTTTACGCTTAGTTCTTTTCCCTCCCTTCGAAGCTCGAAAATCTTTTTGTTCCTGTTGAAGTTCAGCCCAAGTTCGAAGTCGCTCGGGACTTCTTTCCCAGCTTCGAAGTTCTTCAGGCTTCTTTCCTTGTTCTTCGGCAATATTCTCATCTTCAGACCATTCAACGTCTTCACAAGACGAAGTTTCCAAGATTTATTTTTCTTCCTCTTTAATATAAGATAATATATCTTTACATATTTCGGGCGCAATTGCACCGGAGCTCTCTCGAGGAATCAAAAATCGAGGTCGTTTATGAAGTTTTAAAAGATCGAAGGTAGCCCATAGCAGGCGGAGTTCTTCGGTAACGTTTAATACTTCGACATCATCCATATGAGGTTGAGAAGCCTAAAAACATGATAAGTAAATTTTCATTGATAATGTATGAAAGCATAATTTTTACATAGTCGGGCTCCTAAAACAAGGCTAAACCTGCGGGTTCGGCGGAGGCTGGCTGCTTGAGGCTTGAGACCGAGCTTGCTTTTGGCGATGCCCTTCATCAATCCAAGCCTTGATCACGGTTCAACCTTCGGCTCTCCATGAAGCTTGGAAGGCTTGCCAAGCTGCGGCCACATCTTCATAAGGGTTAAGGAGTTGGTTCTCGTCGAAGGTAATGGGAGCCACCCCTGAGTCTAGCGTTATCGATAGCCCTAGATCTTCGTAGTAGCGAAGTACTCCGAGAGAAGCCACTTGGCCGAAGATTTCTCCATACCGAATGCCTGCTGTCTTCATCATCTTCGTAGCTCCTTGGATCATTTTTAACCATTGCAGCAGGGGGACGTTGCCACTCGAAGGTAGTGTACAATGAGTACCAAAGTACTCCAGAACACCTAAGAGATTGTTCATGACCTCCGCAGCTACCTTTTCCGACTTCACCTTATCTTCAATCAAAGCATCCCTTGCTGAAGTTAGTTCATCTGCCACGGCGGAGAGCCTAGCTGCCTCGTAGCCAGAGAACTCTTCTGGCTAAGCAAGTTGCTAGCTTCCTCCATAGCCTTAGCCTTTTCCTCTTGGAGCTTAACTAGCTCAGCCCCCGCCGTAGCGTGCTCTGCTCGCATTTTTTCTACTTCGGCCCGAAGCACAATTTGTTCGGCTTCGAGCTTTTTATTCGCAGCCTCCAGATTTTGTCTGGCCCTCCTCTCCACCGAAACCATTTCGTCTAAGCGGGAAACTCGAACTTCGGAGAAGTTAAGATTCCTCTGGAGAGCAGCAACCTTCTCCTAAAGACGAAGACTTCCGCGCTCGTTCGAAACAGTTGCAGCTCGAGCCAAAAATATTTTCTGCGAAGGGAAAAAGCAAGGTGAGAGATTATTCGTAAGTTGAAATTAATCTTGTTTTGCAGATACTTCATACCTGGTATGCTGCCCGTTCCAAGGCTGCGTTGAGCTCCGAGCCCTCAGCCTCGCTAATGATGGCCACTAGGTCTGTTTCCCCAACTTCTCGGTTAGCTCGATCCAAAGGCTCGAGCAGGGTCCGAACTCCGGTCCTTCGCTCCAGGAAAGGAGCTAGGAGGGGGAGCATGGATAGAGCCCTCTAGTCGTCTTCGTTCGGCAAGGGGTCAGAGCGTTGTGCTGCGTCTTCGGAGACCTCAGTAGAATGGCCCCCCTCCGTAGATTGACCTCCGTCTGTTGATTCAGATGGAGTTAATCCTGAATTCGGAGCAGGGAAGGGGTCCATTTTGCCTTTACCTTTTCCAGGTCCCATCTGTGCAACTTCTGGAATCGGCTCCGGAGAGGTTGAGGTCCCAGCAGCTGTATCTTCAGGAGGAGCCACTTCCATGCGAGCGGACCCTGCCAAGACAAAGGTATTATATATTGCATAATTTTGCAAAGAAAAGGAACAAACGGTTCATGCGAAGTTTACCTCCAAAGTCCTACCGGCGAGTGAGTACGGGGCTGCTCGAAGGGTCAAAGGCCACTTCGAAGTCTTCATCGGACTCGAAGTTTAGAACCGAAGGGTCAACTGCTGGAGCCTCTCTTGGAGCTACAGTTACCGCTTCGTCCGGAATCGAAGCTGGCTCAACAGTAACTTCGACTCCGCCTTCAGTTACAGGGGCTTCTTCAAGCGGTGGGTCTGGCTGGACATTTGAAGCCCCAGCCTGTCCGGAGCTACTTGGAACATCTGGCGCACTTGCAGTGTCGCCAGTGTGTACATCCGCCCGGGTTTCGTCTTCGGTGATCAGGTTGATGAGGACTCTTCCCTCATCCTCAGAGGAATCGAAGACTGAAGCCACCGGACTTGAAGGCGCCACATTCTTTGGCTTTCGGGCTACCTTTTTTGCCGGAGTCTTAACCGGAGCCGAAGTCACGGCGTCCGCCTTCCTCTTCTTTGGCCCTTGCTCTGAAGGCACCCAGTCCGGAAGAGGAGGGGGAGCAACTCCGAGTACACCCCACACTCGGTTGAGCCGCTCCCAGTTACCTACTAGCTTCGTCCTCCACTCCTTCTCAGCCGGAGTTGGAACTCCCAGAATCCTCTCCGAAGCTCAAACAACTTGCTCCGAAGTCATGGGGGCTTGAGAAGCTGAAAGATAAGTTGGCGTTAGTCATTTCATTAAACAAATATATATAAAACATGTTGTTTTCAAAGCTACCTGTAGGGCTTGAGTTCGAAGAGAGTTTTCGGAATCCACCCTCCGGATCCTCTTCTAAGGTGATAGGCCAGTAGGCCATCAGGGGTGGAATTTGGAGTCCGATGAACTCCTCCGTTAAGTCCCGCATGCTCATGCGGCGACTAATCCGTGGAGCAGGCTAAGGCGAGCTTCGAGCTGGCTCGGATCTGGGTGAACTTGGGCTTCCCTTCGGAAGTTTATGTCCTGCAAAGGTCCAGCCAGACGACTGCCTGCCCCAACTTCGGCATAGAACCACTGGAGGATCCAATCTGTGTACCATATGGCATTGATGGCCTTCGCTGGAAATCTTAGCTGAAATTCGTCCCGAAGTCGTAAGTTGATGCTGCCGAAGGCTACCACGATCTTCTCTCCTCCGGGGCCTAGGTAAGTCTTTGGTTAGCATGATGCTCTATGAAGTGCTGCAAAAATCTCTGCTCTTCCTTCGCAGCCCTCAGCTCGCAACGCCCATTTGAAGATGGCCAAACGGGCTATTGCGTTCGGAGATAGTTGGGGAAGGGTGACGTGAAATAAATCCAGTACCTCCGATAGGAAGTCGACTGCCGGAAGTCCTAACCCCGCTTCGAAGAAAGCTTCGAAGACCACAACTTCTCTAGGCCTTGGTGAAGGGATGGCCTCCTTTCCAGGTTTACGGATGATAACCTCCGAGCTAATCTTTCCCTCCACTGCTGCTGTGATCGACTCCCTTTTGCAGGTAGATGGACCCAGTTGATAAGACTGGTCCGAGTACTTCGAAGATGCTGGGAGGAGATTATGAGGACATATATTTTGGGGATTCCTTGCTGCCGCCGCCACTGGTGCTGCTACCACCGCCGTCGGAGCCGCCACAACTATTGGCGCCGCTGCTGTCGCTGCCGCTGCCGCGGCCGCGGCCGCGACCTGCTGCCGGGCTAGGGCCGAAGCCGCCCCAGGGACCTTGAAGCTGGTCTTTGCCATGAACTCGCTCTGATTGCTAAAGCAGAAATCTGGAGGCTAGGGCTTGGTTGCGCAAAGACGGTGAGAAGGGTATTCGAGAAGTGTCTGGGTCCTCTATTGATAGACCAGGCCCACGATTTTTTACCGTTTACATTTGCCGTTTCGCATGCTTGACCGTTACCCCTTGTGAAGTTAACGCATCGCGTAACTTCTGCTGGAAGGAAAAAGCCAACGGCTATTTTTTCCAAGTCTAAAAAGCTTTTTGGCTCTTTAAGTTAATTCCAAGATAGTTCGAATGTAACTTTCTTAGAAGTTGATTCGAAGTTTTGAATCTCCGCATACTTCGGAGGTTGATTAAATCTGTTAACCCCTACGCATGATTATTTTTCTTGCGTATACTTCTCTCCTAACGTTACAGGTCTAGCGGAGAAGCGTATTCGAGGGCTACTGTTGGGGGAAAATACTTCATCCTCAGGGCCATTTCTGCAACAAGACAAAGGCAGGTGATTTAATCGAAGGTTTCCAGCATCTAACTCCGGAAGTATACTTGATCAAGTTCGAAGGATAGAGGCGGGCTCTAGTTCAGAGTATATCTTCGAACATCAGCTCTTCAGAGAGATTCTTTGCCAGCTAGGATGGAAGACTTATCTTCTTTCTCTTTAGATTAGTCTTTTACCGTTTTAGCCCTATCAAGGGTACCGAATAGTCTCCACTATGTCGGTTGTAACAGAGGGGTAAAAGGGTCCTTTCTTTAAGGTTTTGGCCTATAAATACCCCCCCCCCCCCCGTTTTACCCTGTAATGGGGATCAAATACTGGGTTATTCAATACACATCTTCGAACTGTTTTGAGCTATTATCCTCTTCAGAGGCTTGAAATAGTTTACTTCGCAAACACTTCATTTGTTAGTTTCTAACCTCTTGAAACCTGTTAGCATAATCTTTTACGCCAACAAAGTGGAAATCATCCAAACCAACTGTGAGCAGTAGCTAGCAGCAACTACATACTCAGCCTCAGTGGTAGAAAGTGCAACTCCAGATTGCTTACGCGAAGACCAACAAACAAGCGAAGAACCAAGAAACTAGCAAGTACCGGAAGTCGACTTGTGATCCAACCGACGCCCACCAAAATCAGTGTCGGAAAAGCCAGATAACTCAAGAGATGATGATGCTGAATAGTAAAGACCTAGATAAGGCGCATAGGTAAGGTTCCTAAAAATGCACTTGACATCCTACTGATGAGATGCGCGTGGTGAAGACTGGAAGCGCACGGACAGTCCCACGGCAAACTGAATGTCCAGTCTCATCGCCATCAAGTACAACAGCGATCCTATCATCCCTCGATACTCTCTCTCATTGACCTTGATGTCGCTCTCGTCGTTGTCCAGACCCCGAGATGTACCCATTGGGGTCATCTGAGGCTTCAATTCTCCACCAAAGTCAAACTTCTTTAGCATGTCCCGCGTGTACTTGCTCTAGTGGATGAAGATGCCATCCTTGGTCTGCTTGATCTGAAGCCCTAAGAAGTACTTGAGCTCACCCATGAGTCTCATCTCAAGCTCGGTGTGCATCTGCTCAGAAAACTTGGACACAAGCTCATTGGTAGAACCACCAAAAATAATATCGTCCACGTAAATCTGAGCAATCAAAAAATCTGAGCCCACTATGAGCAAGAAAAGAGTCTTGTCCACAGAACCCATCACAAAGACACTCCCCAACAAAACTGCTTTAAACGATCATACCAAGCCCTAGGAGCTTGCTTCAGACCATATAAAGCTTTCTGCAACTTGAAAACATGTCGAGGAAACTTGGGGTTTTCAAAACCATGGGGCTGCCTAACATAGACCTCCTCTATGTACCCGTTCAGAAAAGCACTCTTGATATCCATTTAAAAAGGTTTAAAACCTTTAGAAGCAGCGAATGCCAATAGTATGCGAACCGTAACAGAGGGGTAAAAGGGTCCTTTCTTTAAGGTTTTGGCCTATAAATACCCCCCCCGTTTTACCCTGTAATGGGCCTGTAATGGGGATCGAATACTGAGTTATTCAAAACACATCTTCGAACTGTTTTGAGCTATTATCCTCTTCAGAGGCTTGAAATAGTTTACTTCGCAAACACTTCGTTTGTTAGTTTCTAACCTCTTGAAACCTGTTAGCATAATATTTTACGCCAACAAAGTGGAAATCATCCAAACCAACTGTGAGCAGTAGCTAGCAGCAACTACATACTCAGCCTCAGTGGTAGAAAGTGCAACTCCAGATTGCTTACGCGAAGACCAACAAACAAGCGAAGAACCAAGAAACTGGCAAGTACTGGAAGTCGACTTGTGATCCAACCGACACCCACCAAAATCAGCGTCGGAAAAGCCAGATAACTCAAGAGATGATGATGCTGAATAGTAAAGACCTAGATAAGGCGCATAGGTAAGGTACCTAAAAATGCGCTTGACATCCTACCGATGAGATGCTCGTGGTGAAGACTGGAAGCGCACGGACAGTCCCACGGCAAACTGAATGTCCAGTCTCGTCGCCATCAAGTACAACAGCGATCCTATCATCCCTCGATACTCTCTCTCATTGACCTTGATGCCGCTCTCGTCCTTGTCCAGACCCCGAGATGTACCCATTGGGGTCATCTGAGGCTTCAATTCTCCACCAAAGTCAAACTTCTTCAGCATGTCCCGCGTGTACTTGCTCTAGTGGATGAAGATGCCATCCTTGGTCTGCTTGATCTGAAGCCCTAAGAAGTACTTGAGCTCACCCATGAGTCTCATCTCAAGCTCGGTGTGCATCTGCTCAGAAAACTTGGACACAAGCTCATTGGTAGAACCACCAAAAATAATATCGTCCACGTAAATCCGAGCAATCAAAAAATCTGAGCCCACTATGAGCAAGAAAAGAGTCTTGTCCACATAACCCATCACAAAGCCACTCCCCAACAAAACTGCTTTAAACGATCATACCAAGCCCTAGGAGCTTGCTTCAGACCATATAAAGCTTTCTGCAACTTGAAAACATGTCGAGGAAACTTGGGGTTTTCAAAACCGTGGGGCTGCCTAACATAGACCTCCTCTATGTACCCGTTCAGAAAAGCACTCTTGATATCCATTTAAAAAAGTTTAAAACCTTTAGAAGCAGCGAATGCCAATAGTATGCGAATGGACTCAACCCCATCTAGAAAAAAAACCCTAGGCAACTAATCGAGCTTTGTTGAGCACCACAACCCCATCTTCACCTTACTTGTTCTTAAACACCCACTTGGTGCCTATGGGGTTGCATCCAGGTGGCAGCTCAACTAGAGTCCAAACCCGATTGCGAACAAAGTTCTCAAGCTCTTCGTGCATGGCATTTATCCAATTTGCATCAGAAAGAGCATGAGAAACATCTTTGGGCTCAAAAGTGGCAACAAAGCAGACTCAGCAAAAACAACGAGTGAGCCAACAGAAGAACGCAAGGATCTCGAATTGAGATCATCGATGATGAGCTTTGAGGGGTAATCACGCTGAACTGCTCGAGATCCTAGGTGATCAGAGGTCACCTCACTAGAGTCAGCAGCTAGCACCTCTGGACTCGACTAAGGGGGCTCGATCAAAGTGGAAGAAGTGATCAGAGGTCCGCCCTCATCCTCAGTCGAAGTCTTAGAAGGTGTGGGGTCTGCAGGTCGTGCAGAAGGCCCACCCTCATCAACAACATGAGCGTCATCATCTTCCTCGAAGATGGACTCTCCAAGCTCATCATCTCTAGAAAGCTCGAAAGAAGGAGTGAGTGAAGGCATGGACTCATCAAAAGAAACCTCACGTCTTGACAAGCTGTTGGGAGTCGAGGTTCCAAACACGGAAACCTCAAGAATGCAAAGCATAACCAAGAAAGACTCCATCCCAACAACGAGACTCAAACTTTTCCAAATGACCTCCCTTCTTGAGGACAAAGCACTTGCAGTCAAACGCTCGCAAGTGACTGAACTTGGGCTGTCAGCCAAACTGCAACTCATATGATGTCTTACCTAAGTAAGCTCTAAGAAAAATGTGGTTGGCTAGATAGCAAGCCGTGTTTATGGTTTCAGCCCAAAAGCGCCTAGGAGTCCTGTGATCATCGAGCATCGTCCTGGCCACCTCGACTAGCATGCGGTTCTTTCGTTCCATGACGCCATTCTGTGGGGGAGTGTAAGGAGCAGAAAACTGATGCTCGAGATCCTGATCACTACAGAAGCTAACGAACTGAGAGTTCTTGAACTCAAAGCCGTTGTTAGAGCAAATTGCTTGCATCCGACCATTGTTCTCATTCTTTAGCTTCAAAATCAGGTCATGAACAAACTGGAAAGCCTCATCCTTAGACTCCAGAAAGAAAACCCATGAGAATCGAGAAAAGTTGTCAACAACTACAAGCGTGTACCACTTCCCACCGACTGAGCATACTTGAGCTAGACCAACAGTATCCATGTGTAACAGCTCTCCTGGGTACAAAGTCATCACCTGAGTCACATGTGCGTGAGAAGCGGCAACCATTTTCCCATGACGACAGGGATGGCAAACTAGATCCTTCTCCATCTTAAGCTTGGGCAATCCTCGGATGAGGTCCATAGAGCTAAATCTGACTAGAAGATCAAAACTCAAATGACCTAACCTCCTATGCCACCTCTAGAGCTCAGAAGAGGATCCAACAATCAAATAGCGAGAAGGGCCAAAAGAACTAGAGAAATCAATCCGAAAAACCTTACTGAGGGGTAAGATCAGGAAAACCAAAGATCATCTAGAATCAACAACAGAAGACATGCCCTTCTTAAATCGAACCTCTAAACCATCCTCAAGAAGTTGCGAAATAGAAACCAAATTAAAACTCAAGTTTCCAACCAAAGCAACATTCTTCAAAGAAAAATGATCAGAGATTCGAATCGAGCGAATGTCGTGTACCTTCCCTTGACCACTGTTCCCGAAAGTGATGTACTCCTTGGAGCTTGGGGAAGTGAGGCTGGAGAACCATCTGCGATGTCCCGTCATGTGGCGAGAGCATCCTGAATCCATGATCCACACATCCTCCAGTCCTCTATCCTGCATGATCAATGGTCATAAGGGGGACCAAACAGTCTGACACCAGGTTTAGCAAAGGAGCTAAACTAGTGTCGAGCCATCTGCTCAAAAGTAGGAAAGCAGAAAAACTCATACGATTCTGGACCAAAGTGCGACTCAAAGTGCGGTCCTCTGTTCTGCCTAAAGTCTCAGCCACGAGTTCCAAAGCCTTATTCAAAATGACCTGGAGCTCTGCCAGAGCGAAAACCACCCTCCGGAGCTCAGGCACGAAAGCCGTCTCCCCTACCACCACCTACATGACGCGCCCTGGCCTCTAGCCTCTCTCCGCGTCGAGGGGCACTCTATCTACCACCCTACTGGTAGAACTGCTCCTACCCACCTTGAGCTCTCTTTGCTCTCTCAACCCGCTTCCTCCTGAAGCAAAACTCCTCAAGATGCCCATCTCTCTGACAGAACTCACAGTGATAAGTAGGCTCCTTGGGATGTGGTTGAGGCTTGGGGTTCTTGGTGGAGCTTTAGGTTGTTCTTGGAACACTCCATCCTTGGGCTGATAGGCCTGGAAAGACTCAGTGGAGTGAGTCTTGGGATATCTCTTCTCTGGAGTCATCTTACTCCACTCTACTGCACGGCTAATGGCACTCTCAAAGTCAGCCTTGGTGTAGGTGTAACCTACCCCAAACCCATCCTGCCTCTTGAACTACTGGATAATCATGCCGATCTGTGGATCTCTAGCACCCACCCAACTCAGGATCTGATGGAGGTAAGAGTTCTCGTTCTAAGCATCAGCTAGCTCCTCTCTCAAGGAAGCTAGCACCTCCACCTGAGATAAGCAGATCTCACACTCTCTATCAACTTCGACAGATTTCTCAGCTTTTAGCTTGATCAATTCTAATCTTAGGGACAAGAAGTTCTCACAAACAGTGGGTGGAACTGATAGTATCTCAAGCTCAAGCTTAGTCTGCTCTAGCTCCGCTCTAACTCTCGCAAACTCACCCAACTGCTCATCACTCTTGGCTCTCAACTCAGCTAAACCAGCTAAATGGGATGGGCAGTCACCATAGGGCACGACGACAGTGGCATGATCACCTTTCAGCTCCAGTTGAGTGCTCTCAAGCTCAGTGGCCAAAGTGTCTCTCTCAACTACCCTCTCTGTGTACCTAGACTTCAGAATCGTTAGGTCACACAACAGCACCTCATAGTTAGGGCACTCACTGCTACCACCCAATCAAGGGGAAGAAGATAGACTCTCAATCTTGCCATTGGACATGGCAAGCTCACTCTCAAGCTCATCTATCCTCTTCTTAGCTCCTCTAAGCAGTTTCTCCCGATACCTCAACTCATGATGGTTCTCTTCAAGCAATTCAATGACTTCTTGTTCATAGTTGGATACCTTTTCATCATCGTCATCATCGGAGTTGTCGGGGGAGCCCTTCTCTTCCTTATCCCCAAGATCCATTGAGCAGACGCTCTTGCGGGATCATCAGCTGTGGTGCGAACGGCTCTTCGGCTTGTCCCTGAAGGCCATGAAGCAGAGGCCCACCGGATCATCCTTGTCCTTCCCCTTCTTGATAATGGTCTCCTCATCACTTGAGCTTGATGAAGAGGAAGAAGAAGACGAAGAAGTAGCTTCTCTCCATCTCAGCGAAGAAGGCCTTATCTCGCTTCTTGTTCTCACGCCGGTAGTCCTTCAGGGCCTTTCGAAAGAATCTCGTCTTTGGCTTGCCCTTTGTGAAGGTGGAGCTGTCGTGCTTGCCGGAGTCGTAGGAGCCACCGCCGGTGCCCTTCTTGTGACTGTTCTGCTTGGGGCAGTCGGCGATGAAGTGACCTAGATCACCACACTCAAAGCATCCGGATTTTCTACCGTGTCTTTTGAACATTCGTTTATCATAGACACGACGCACCCGGTTGTTAAAAAGACACAGATCATCATCTCTTAACGAATCAAGCTGGTCCTCAGTGATAGACATCAGGGAGAACATAGCCCAGCTCAAAGAGGAGGAGTCAGCAGAAGGTGTCGCAAGGTCCAGAGTTTTTGAGCCAGAACCAGTGAGATTTGATCTCAACTAGATATCAACCTCTATGGCCTTGAGCTTACTGAAAAGCTCTACGATAGTCAAGGTATCGTAAGAAGTGCTCTCAATGATAGAGGATACCTTGATCTCCCAGATCTTAGGGTCCAAGGTATGAAGAACCTTGAGCGCCTGCTCATCATCTGAGACCAGCTGAACTCCATCGGCCTTGTTGGGCGGAAGCTTGTTGATGATCGATTGAAAACGACCAAACAAAGCTTCAACAGATTCACCCGGATTCTATGTGAAATTTTCATATTCACGTCGGTAGGTCTGATAGAGCCGAGCCTTAACCTGGGCTGTCCCCTCATGGTGTGCCTGGAGGGTAGCCCAGATCTCTCTAGCAGTGCTGAGATGGTTCACACGCTCAAACTTAGTGGGACCTAGACTAGAAAATAAAATGTTCACAACATTGTTGTTGTTCTGATGTTGGGCGACTATCTCGGGGGAAGTGTGCTCAGCAATAGGAAGCACAATAAAAGTTTCATGAACACAAACATCCCAAATGTCCGAGTTCTGGCTCATGAGATAGGCTCACATGCGAGTCTTCCAGTAATTGTAGCCAAAAGCTTCAAGGGACGGGACCTTGCCAGAGGAAGTCATGATCACTACCTTGGGTTAGAACCGGTTAAGGTATGGAAAAACTCTAACCAGGCTCTGATACCACTTTAGGATAGAAAGTAGTGACCAGAGGGGGTGAATGGGCGCCTAAAAATTCTTTTGAATTAAATGGCCTTCTCCCAACACCCAATGCACACCTCAATAGATAATTAGCAGAAACAAATAGGTCAAAAACCATGAAAATAATCTAGCCTACAAACGACTGGTGTCCTAAACAAAAAGACACCAACAAAGTGTTTCAAGGCAGATCAACAGTGCATTCAAATCACAGACATTTCAATCATCACTAAAATAACCAATTAATACAAATGTATGAAAAATGAGGAGAGAGTTTATTGTTCGCCGTTGTCTCATGTTTCGTACTTGCCGAAGCCTATGCCGGAGCCTGTATGTCTTCTCTCCGAAGCATGCCTCGCCGAGACCACAACGAAGTTTAGAACTTCTACTAGCCGAAGCCTGCTTCGAACGTGTGCTGGCGAATCCCGAGCTTCAAACGGAGTGGCTCCGAAGCCCCAGCGAAGCTTGCCTCTGAATCACGCACAGGCCTCGCAGCAACCTCTGCACTTTGCAAGCCTTGATGTAAGGATCAACAGTGCGCCCCTCACACAGCCTAGCGCATCAGGCTTCGAACGACGTTGCTTCGAAGCCTCGCATGCACTTCGCGTGGACTCCAACAACTGTGATGGCTTCGACAGCCTCATGGGCTTTAGTAGCCGAGTGGTCTTCGGTTCCATGTGCTTCCTCCAAGCGGTGGCAACCAGCGCCGCAACACACGCGGCCTTGGCCTACCGATCCCGATGCCAGCCGCCACCACACGACAAGAACTCCTCCAGAAAACCAGTGCCAAAATCACAGCAAGGAGAAAGACCAGACAATTGGTTCTCGGGAGAAGAGGAAAACCAGACGGGAAAGAACTTGGAGAAGAGCACCGCACTCCAAGATGAAACCAGAACAAAGAAGATTCTGATGATGACTGTCAAGAGCAAAAACAGTGGCGGCGCACAAGCAGGGAAGAGGAAACTGAACTCTGATTTTCAAATTAAAGTGAGTTAACCCTAACCCTAGGGGATTGGGGCCTATTTATAGGCAGCCCAATAAATGGGAAATGACAAATTTACCCCTAGGGTAAATTACACAGACACAAAAACAAACTGAAAAGACAAACATGCCCTTAGGATTTTTACAAACTCGACTAACACAGACTATGGGCCTAAAAAGCAAAATAGTAAAATCCTAAAAAAGATAACTTGTCCTGATGCAGAGCTTTCGTAGCAGCTACGGCTTTGCTTCAGAACAGTCGGATCCAAGATCAGTGGTCATCGGTTTTGCGCCGAAACCGACAAAGCATCCACCATCTTTGCACCAGGTACCCGGATTGGGCCGGCCCAATTCCACAGCTCCCTCAGCCCGGCAATCGCTCACCGCCCATGTACCTGAGTCAATCCCAGTCAACAGGCCATTGGATCTCTTGCCGCTCCTAACCCATGTACTCGGATTCGGCTGACCCGACTCCACAGCCCCTCTGCTCGGCAGTCGCTCGCCTCCCGTGTACTTGAGTCACACACGGCCTAGACACGGCAGGTCTCATCTTCTCTTCGTCTTCTATTTGACTTCCATTGACAATCACTCATCACATCTGGAGCCACGAGGCCCATGTTCTTCAACTTGGCTCCTCCAAGTACTGTGAGACTAAGTCAGATGTATACATTCCAAGTAACTGCATGAGCAAGCATTTTCAATTTTTAGCAAATAAAAGTATCACTACTCACACTAGCATACTAGACATGGCAAGGTAAGATATGCAAAAGCTAATAAAATACTAACCAGATAAGCATATCCCACTACAAGGAGCTTCAGCAAATTTGATATGCAATGAATTTAAACTTTTTATTTTTCATTTATGTGCCAGGGGTTATTTGCAAGTCAACCTTATTCTAACCGACCAAGCTAAGCCTAGGTTGAGACCATCAGAAGCTTAAAGCATTGGTCTTGGTATACACTTCAATGTCCCAGTTCATACCAAAGTGTTATGGTAAGCAGTCTAGAACAAAGTAATGCGACATTGCAAACCCACCTAGATCTTTTTAATTTTAGCACAAGATAGCAAGAGTATTAAACATTTTTCATTTCATTTTCATTTTTCATTTTTTTTATTTTCATTTTTTTTTAATTTTCAACATAATATGATCAAGTTGCATATTAGCATCCAAGTGAAAAAGGACCTAGCTACCAGGTATGTAAAAGATAGCAAATGAACTCAACCCATTCATGCTAGTTTCCAGACTAAGTAGTGATCATTTTCAAGTTTTCACAAATAAAAGCCATACTCAAGACAGATATCATATGCATTTAATCAAAGCATAATCAATAGTATTAAAATACAGTATTGTGAAGGCATAATAAAGCATGTACATGTAAAAGCAATTAATCATATTACAAAAGCTTATACAATGCTACATAACTCCCCATCACATGATGCCATAAGGATGAAAGCTCTCCTCTCAAAAATGCAAAGCGTGAAGCATCGAGAGGCTTGGTAAAAATATATGTAAGCTGATTCTGGCTATCAACAAAGCGCAACTCGATATCACCCTTCTCAATGTGATCTCTTAAGAAATGATAACGCACATCAATGTGTTTGGTCCTACAATGTTGTACTGGGTTGTTTGCTAAGCTGACCGCACAAGTGTTGTCACAAAACAGTGGAACACCCTTAAAATCCAACCTAAAATCCCGCAAAGTAGAAACCATCCACAAAATCTATGCGCAACAGCTAGCGGCAACTACATATTTAGCCTCGGCTGTAGATTGTGCAACGCTAGACTGTTTGCGAGAAGACCAACACACAAGAGAAGAACCTAGAAAATGGCAAGTCCCAGATGTACTCTTTCGATCAATTCGACATCCAGCAAAATCAACGTCAAAAAAACCTCTCAAGCACAATGAATATGATGCAGAGTACCAAATGCCAAATTTAAGAGTGTGCTTGAGATACCTTAGTATGTGCTTGACAGCTTGACGATGTGAAGCCCTTGGAGAAGCCTGATAATGAGCGCACAAACATACTGCAAAGTGTATGTCCGTTCTCGTAGCCGTCAAGTAGAGGAGGGAGCCAATCATGCTCCAGAACTCCTTCTATTCCACTTCTTCTCCATCTTCATCTGGATCTAGCGCAACTGAAGTACCCATTGGGGTAGCAAGTGGTTTTGCATCTGCCATGTCAAAGCATTTTAGTAGGTCTTTAGTGTATTTTGTTTGATGTACAAAAGTTCCTTGTTTGATTTGCTTGATTTGCAAACCAAGGAATAAAGTCAACTCGCCCATCATCGATATTTCGAATTCCCTGCTCATAGAATCAGCAAACTCGGCCACAAGAGTATGAGATGAACCACCAAAGATTATGTCATCAACATAATTCTGAACAAGTAAGAAATCTTTACCATGCATAACAGTGAAAAAGGTCTTATTAATAGAGACCATTTTGTACCCGTGGTCAATCAAGAAGTTCCTAAGCTAGTTGTACCAAGCCCTAGGAGCTTGCTTGAGCCCATATAAAGCTTTGTGAAGTTTAAAGACTCTATGGGGGTACTTGGGATGTTCAAAGCCAGGGGGTTGTTTGACATACACATCTTCTCCTATGAAACCATTAAGGAAAGTGCTTTTTACATCCATTTGAAATAATTTGAAACCACAAGACGATGCAAATGCAAGCAAAATCCTAATGGCCTCAAGTCGAGCTACCGGTGCAAAAAAATCTCTAAAATCAACCCCCTCGACTTGAGTATAACCCTGAGCCACAATTCTAGCCTTGTGTCTCACTATATCCCCATCCTCCCCCTATTTTTTTTTGAAAATCCATTTTGTTCCAATTATATGAATGTTAGGGGGTGGATCAACAAGAATCCAGACTTGATTTCTATCAAAATTTTCCAGCTCTTCATGCATGGCGTTGATCCAACTTGCATCAGACAAAGCATGACTAACATCTAACGGCTCAAAAGTAGCGACAAATGCAGAATCAACGTAGTGAGCATGAGATCGGGTTACCCTTTCATTTAGCTCATTGATGATTTGCTCAGGGGGTGCATTCTCTAAATTCGAAGCGGTGCTTCTCTTTGTGACAAAATCTCCCCCTCAACTCTTGTCGAAGTTTGCTCCAAGCTTTCAAAGGTATATACTTTAGGTCCTCTTGCAGATGTGGATGACGCTTTTGGAGATGCCATAGAAGGAGGTTGTGGTACATTTTCATTATCTTCAACATATGATGAATCTTCTTCCTCAAAGATCATTTCACTCATATCATGCTCACTCACAAGTTCAAAAGAATAACTAACATATGGAGATGTCTCATCAAAAGTTACATCACAAGATTCAACAATAGTGTTAGTATCAAGATTGAAGACACGATAAGAGTGACCATGCAAGGAATAGCCCAAAAAGATTCCATCAGATTCTCGTGACTCAAACTTGTCTAAGTTAACATGCTTTAGGATGAACCACCGACATCCAAATACTCTTAAGTGAGTAACCTTGGGCTTTCTCCCAAAGCGAAGTTCATATGACGTTAAATTCAACAAGGAGCACAAAAATATCCTATTGGAGATGTAACATGATGTACTCATGGCTTCAGCCCAAAATTTCCTAGGAGTGCTATGCTCGTTGAGCATCGTCCTAGCCATCTCCACAAGTGTGCAGGTTTTTCTCTCAACAACACCATTTTTGGGGGGGATCCTTGGAGCAGAAAACTGATGCTCAATGTCATGTTCAAGGCAAAAATCTGCAAAACAACTATTCTTGAACTTGGTACCGTTGTCACTTCTAATGACTTTCATTGCACCGGGGAGTTCATTGAATAGCCTCAAAGCTAAGCTTCGAAAGTGTATAAACATTTCATCCTTGCTTACAAGAAAGAAGATCCAAAAGTAACTAGAGTAGTCATCAACAACAACAAGGACTTACCATTTACCGCCTAAAGAACTAACCCGGGATGTACCTACAGTGTCCATATGAAGAACCTCTTCGGGTCATTCAGTCATCACCATGTTTATGGGTGAATGAGAGGCGGCAACCATTTTTCCAAGACGACAAGGAGCACAAACGAGGTTCTTCTCAAATTTGAGCTTGGGCAATCCTCAGATAAGTCTTAGGGCACTCAATCGAGCAAGCAAATCAAAGCTCATGTGCCCTAGTCTCCTTTGCCACATCTAGAGCTTAGAAGAAGGTTCAACAAGAAGGCAATGAGAAGAACCAAATGATTTAGAGAAATCAGCTCCAAAAACTCTCCCAACTCTTGAAATCTTGCAAATAAAAGCGCTAGAAGAGTCAAGCACATGAGAGGTATCACGTCCAAAGTGTACCTCAAAACCCTCATCAAGCAATTGAGAAACAAAAAGCAAGTTATACCCGAAATCCTCAACCAAAGAAACATTTGAGAGAGTGAAATTTTCATTGATTCTAATCGTTCCTTGGCCTTTCACTCCACTTCTTTGATTGTTTCCAAAAGTTATGTGTTCTCGTTGCTTGGTCAAGGTGAAGCTGAAGAACCATGATGACTTTTCGGTCATGTGGCGTGAACAGCCGAAATCTATGATCCACTTGTTGTCTAGGCTTCCATGTCTTCCCTACATAGAACACGAAGATCTCGAGTACTCAGTGGTGGGGTTAGTAACAAAACGTTTAGGAATCCAGCACTGAACAACTCGAGAGTCAAGCAAAACAGAAGACTGTGTAGAATATGAATCATGATAAAAGCGAGGTCTACTCGCAAAATGTCGAGGTCTCCTAAAATGATGTGGACCAAAACGACTAATACGTGGTCTAACATCATATGAAGCATGATGTAAACCATGATGGGCATAGTCACTCATATAACCATGAGGAGCCTCAAAATCAGAATGAGAACGATAATCATACTCATGCAAATTAAAAGATGTGTTGGGGGAAAATATTCCATCTTCAGGGTTATTGCAGTAACAGGACAAAGGTTGGTGATTAAGTCCAAGATTTCCAGCATATGACTCCGGGGATGCATTGAATCAAGTTCGAAGTATGATGACGGACTTTAGTTCGGAGTATATCTTCGAACTTGGACTCTTCCGAGAGCTTCTTTGCCAGCTAAGATGGAAGGCTTATCTTCTTTCTCATTAGATTAGTCTTTTACCATTTTAGCCCTATTAAGGGTACCGAATAGTTTCCACTATGTCGGTTGTAATAGAGGGGTAAAAGGGTCTTTTCCTTAATGTTTGGGCCTATAAATACCCCCGTTTTACCCTGTAATACGGACGGAATACAAGTTATTCAATACACACTTTCAAACTATTTTAAGCTATTATCCTTTCAGAGGCTTGGAATAGTTTACTTCGCAAACACTTCGTTTGTTAGTTTCTAATTTTCATAAACCTGTTAGCATAATCTTTTACGCCAACAGATGGATAATACAAGTCATGAAAGTTCATAGCATGAGCACGACGTTCATCCTTGATATGTCGATAACAAAACCCAATCAAATGACCTACTCGTTGACAATAAGAGCAATGACAATCTTTCTTGTGAGTAGGTACATAAGTTTCAGATGCAAACCTCACGGTTTTTCTAGGTTTCTGCTAGGAATTTGTCTTGGGTAGTGGAATGATTTTCTTTGTAGGTTGGATAGGATTATTGGCTTTTTGAATTGTGTCTAATTGGGCTCTCTCTTTATCAAGGGTAGTAGGGGGAGTGAACATAGTTTTGCTCGATGTATTTGGTGTAGTTCTCTCATAACCTAACGCTAGAGCTAACCCTGCCCTATCAGCACACATTTTTGTTTTATCCAAAAGCAAATCCATTTTACCATTCCCTTCGGTACACTTATCCACCATGGAAAGAAGATAATCATTCTCACACTTAAGTTTTTCGACTTGCTCTCTAGCGAAGTTGAGTTGGTCCTTAAGGATGATGCAGGTGGAACATGTCGGCTGTACATCCTTAGAACACTCAGCACTCTCCAATCTAGCCTTAAGTTCATCAACATGCTTATCTCTCAAATTAATGCTATCAACAAGTAAAGAACAATTCATGCATTCATTTATGACATAAGGACTAAACTCCACCTCCAAAAGTTGTTTTTGAACAATTTCAAGTTTTTCAAGATTTTGAGCAAGAAGTAGATGCAACTGAACAAGTTCGTTCATAACAACAAGACAAGACTCACATTCAGCAATTTCAGACTTAGACTTCAGCAAGACAAGTTTAGTAGAAAGTGATTCAATTTTGAATTTTTGTTCCGTTTGTTCTTTAGAAGCAAGTTTAAGTAGTCTATCTTGTGATATGATAGCATCATGTAATTCATCGTTTTGAACAAGAAGCTGGTCATGAGAAAAATTAACCTAAGATGAGTATAGCTCATCGCTGCTATGCTTGTCGTCGGCCATGAAGCAAAGGCCGGTGAAGTTGTTTGTCTTCTCCTTCTTTTCTTCATTATTGGATGGCTCTTCTTCATCGGAGCTTGGCTCTTCACTTGAAGTGTTGTCGATGTCGCTGAAAGCGGCCACAAAAGCTCCGGCTACTCTTTTTGCCACTTTTCCATGCTTTTCTTTGAAGAAGGGTTTTTTATCTCTTTTCTGGTGTTTGTGTTCATGTTCATTCTTTGCTTTCAGTTTTGGGAAATTATCTTTGATATGATTAAGATCTCCACACTCAAAAATCCTCGAGAGCCTCCTCTCCTTTGATCCCTTCTATCATTATAGAATCGGGTGAACTTTTTGACTATGAGAGCAAGCTCCTCATTGTCCAATGTGTCCACCTGTTCTTTAGTGATAGAGACCAAAGAAGGCAAGGCAAAACCTCTAGAGAAAGCACAAACTCTAGAACCACTAGAAAGGTTACCTCCAGATGAGGTGCCACTGCTAGAACCAGAAACTAGTGCCATGGATTGTGGCAAAGAGTTCCTAATTCCAGAACGAGATGCCTTGGCAATCTGGGTGGACTTAAGCTTACTGAAAAGTTCATCGCAAGTCAAAGTGTCAAACCTCATTGACTCTTCAATACTCAAGATCTTCACCTTCCATATACTACGATTAAGAGCATAGAGAAGTTTGATTGCTCTATCATGGTCTGAATAAGCTAAAGTCCCAGTGGAGCGCAAGTTGCTCTCAATTCCATCAAATCGATCAAACATGGCATCTACAGATTTTCCGGAGCCTTGCAGAAACATTTGATATTCTTGATTATATGTGCTTTACCTCCTAGCCATAATACGAGTAGTGCCCTCATGAAAGGTTTTCAAAGTAGTCCAAATCTCTCGTGCAGTTCGAAGGTGCTTGACCCTATCAAACTCATTGCGACTCAGACTGATGAACAATATGTTTCTTGCTTTGCTATTACAATCGTACTATTCCTTCTCATTATGTGAGGTGCGAGTTTCAAGAATCACATATTGGGAATCAACAATGTCCCATATAGCACTTCCTTGACTTAGTAGATAAGCCTCCATTGAGGAGCCATGCTGAATAGCGTGGGCCTCATGGCTCCAGAAGTGATGAGTCATTGTCAACGATAGTCAACGAGGACTGAAGAAGAGAGGAGATCTGCTGTTTCATGGGCCGCGTGTGACTCAGGTACACGGGCAGCGAGCGACTGTCGGGCAGAGGAGGCTGCGAAGTCGGGCTGGCCCAATCCGGGTGCATGGGCCAGAAGCAGTAGAAGACCCACTAGGCTGTTGACCAGGACTGACTCAGGTACACGGGCGGTGAGCGATTGCCGGGCTGAGAGAGCTGCGGAGTCGGGCCGGCCCAATCCGGGTACCTGGTGCAAAGCTGGTGGAGGCTTTGTCAGTTTCGGCGTAAAACTGACAACCGTTGATTCTGTATCCGACTGTCCAGAAGAGTAGCTTCCGGATATGTCATCTGTTACTCTAGGCCCACAGTCAACCAGTTGTGTCTGTAAAAATACCTAAGGGCAGTAGAGTCTTTTTCTGTATTTTTGAGTCTGTAAAAACCCTAAGGGGCTGGTAGAATATTCCTAAGTGTTGGGCTGCCTATAAATAGCACCCCAATCCCTAGGGTTTGGACTACCCTTTTGTGCTGAAATCAAATCCACCCATTGGGTCACTTTGTCCCCTGTCTTCTCTCTCCTGTGTGCGCCGCCAGGGCTTCCCTCTCACTGTGTATGCATTTTCCTTGCTCAAATCTCTTGGATGCGTAAATGCTTTGGTCCCTGGTGAATTTATTGCTTGCATTTTGTTTGGTTTGAGGAGTTATTGCCCTGGCTACGAGCTGGTGAATTTTATTCTTGAGGTGAAGGTTCTTCTGGTGCTTCTATTCTTCACGAACTGAGTACTAGTTCTTGCTGTTGCAAGTAGTACTGCTTTACTGTAGCTACAGTGTTCTGCAGCAGCTTTTCACCTTCTATTGCCCAGCTTTTTGATCGAAGCTGACAGTCTCTTTTACCTTTTTCTGGGTGTGTCTGGCGAAGCTCGTTTCAGTGCGAAGCCCCTCAACTCCATGAGTCAGGCTTCGATCGAACATCTATAAAGGCTTCGCTCAGACTTCGAACTTCGTTTTTGTGTCCTAGTTGCTAGCTTCGAAGTTCTTACTGTATGGACGGCATTGCATACTTCGAACTAGCATATTCCGAATCTATTTGTTCGAAGTGCTCACTTCGTTAAGCTTCGAAGTTGGGTTCGAAGTTTGTCTGTTCTGATAGACTTCGCTTGGATTTCTTTGTGGCGTGTCAGCCTCCGATTCTCCTTCCGAAGCTTTCCTTATTCGAAGATAGAGTGTAGGCTTCGGACTTGATTTTCTGTCACGTGACAGACTTCGCTTCTTTGTTCGAGGGTTGTCTGTTTGTGTGTGTTGTGTTCGAAGTTTTTGTGTTCGAAGGTTTAGCTTCGAAAGCTTTCGGTTCTAAGTGTGTTCGAAGTTTTGTCTTCGAAGTGCATACTTCGAAGCAGGCTTCGGCACTGTTTTACTTCGCTCTGAAGCTCGTGACTCGAAGTTGTGTTCGAAGTCTTGTCTTCGAAGTGCTTACTTCGAACCAAGCTCCGGCACTGTTTTTACTTCGCTTCGAAGTACACTTCGCTTCTTACCACTTCGAACTAGGCTAGACAGTGACACCTTCGGCACTTCGGACAGACTCTGTCATCAACCTCCGAAGCAGACCTCGACGTGCGAAGGGGGCTTCGCCAAATTTCGAACAGGAGACAACTTTGGGACAGTAACTTCTCTTTTCACTTTATACATACTTAGATCATTTCATTGAGAAGTATAGGCCTGTTACAACTTGTTTATCTGCCTAGTTGCACCACTTTAGTTTTACACTGTTTATCATCAGATGCTTCTAGGTTAGAAACCTTTAGACTTAGGCCTTCTGTTTATTTTCTGCTGCGTAGTATTTTTGAGGTGCGTTGGGTATTGGGAACAGGCCATTGATTCGAAAGAATTTTTAAGGCGCCCATTCACCCCCCCCCTCTGGTCGCTACTTTCGGTCCTACAAGTGGTATCAGAGCGAGGTTAGGGTTTTTCCATACCTTAACCGATTCTAAACCCCAGTAGTGACTATGACGTCTCCTGGCAAGGTCCCGTCCTTGGAAGCCTATGGCTATAATTATTGGAAGACTCGCATGCGAGCCTATCTCATAAGCCAGGGTTCGGACATATGGGACATTTGCGTTCACACCACGTTTGTCATTCTGCCAGTTACTGAGCAAGGTACTGCTGGTATCATTGCTCAGCATCTGAGCAACAGTAAGGCTGTGAACATTTTATTTTCTGGTTTAGGTCCCACTGAATTTGAGCGAGTGAGTCATCTCTCCACTGCGAGAGAGATCTGGGCTACCCTCAAGGCACACCATGAGGGAACAGCACAGGTCAAGGCTCGGCTCTATCAGACCTACCGGCGTGAATATGAGAATTTCACACAGAAGCCGGGTGAATCTGTTGAAGCCTTGTTTGGTCGCTTTCAGTCGATCATTAACAAGCTTCGGGACAACAAGGCTGAGGGTGCTCAGTTAGTCTCAGATCATGAGCAGGCGCTCAAGGTTCTTCATACCTTGGACCCAAAGATCTGGGAGATCAAGGTATCATCTATCGTTGAGAGTACTTCCTACGATACCTTGACCATTTCTGAGTTGTTTAGCAAGCTGAAGGCCACTGAGGTAGATATCCAGTTGAGATCAAATCTCACTGGCTCTGGATCAAAATCCCTGGCCCTTGCTACACCTTCGGTAGATCCCTCTGCTGTGAACTGTGCTGGGTTCTCTTTGATGTCTATCACTGAGGACCAGCTTGAGTTGTTGGGAGATGATGATTTGTGTCTCTTTAACAACCGGGTGCGTCGTGTCTATGATAAAAGAATGTTCAAAAGACACGGCACAAAATCCGGATGCTTTGAATGTGGTGATCCAGGACACTTCATCGCCGACTGCCCCAAGCGCAGTGGATACAAGAAGGGCACCGGCAGCAGCTTCCACGACTCCGGCAAGCATGAGAGCCCCTCCTTCAACAAGGGCAAGCCGAAGACCCGGTTCTTCAAGAAGGCCCTGAAGGACTACCGGCGAGAGAACAAGAAGCGCGACAAGGCCTTCTTCGCCGAGATGGAGAAGAGTTACTCCAAGCAGTCCACGACTTCTTCCTCTTCATCGAGCTCAAGGGATGAGGATGTCGCCATCAGGAAGGGGAAGGACAAGGATGATCCGGCGGGCCTCTGCTTCATGGCCTTCGGAGACAAGCCGAAGAGCCGCTCACACCAGCGCCGAAGATCCCGCAAGAGCTTCTGTTCAATGGCTCTTGGGGATAGAGAAGAAAAGAGCTCCTCCGACGACTCCGACGACGACGATAGCAAGGTATCATCTTATGAGCGCGAAATTGTAGATTTACTTGAGAGCAATCGTCAGGAGTTGAAGTATCGGGAGAAACTGCTTAGGGGGGCTAAGAAGAGGATAGATGAGCTAGAGAGTGAGCTTGCCGTGGCCAACGGTAGAATTGAGAGTCTATCTTCTTCCCCTTGCTTGGGTGATAGCAGTGAGTGCCCGAAGTGTGAGGTGCTTCTATGTGACCTGTCGACTTTGAAGTCCAGGTACACAGAAAGGGTTGATGAGAGGGACGCTTTGGCCACTGAGCTTGAAAGCGCTCAGCAGGAGCTAAAAGATGCTCAAGCCACTGTCGTCGCACCCTGTGTTGATTGCCCATCTCATCTAGCTGCCTTAGCTGAGCTGAAATCCAAGGGCAATGAGCATTTGGGTGATTTGGAGAGGTTGAGAGCTGAGCTTGCGCAGACTAGGCTAGAGCTTGAGACATTGTCAGTTCCACCCACTGTCTGTGAGAACTGCCTGTCTCTTAGAATGGAGTTAATTAAGCTAAAAGTCGGGAAGTCTGTCCAAAAGGAAGTTGAGTGTGAGACCTGCTTGTCTCAGGTGGAGGTTCTAGCTTCCTTGAGAGAGGAGCTAGCAGATTCTCAGAATGAGAATTTTTACCTCCGTTCTATCCTGAGTTGGATCAGTGCCAGAGAGCCACAGCTTGGCATGATGATCCAGCAGTTCAAGAGGAAGGATGGGTTTGGGGTAGGTTACACCTACACCAAGGCTGACTTTGAGAGTGCCATCAGCCGGGCAGTGGAGTGGAGTAAAATGACTCCAGAGCAGAGATATCCCAAGACTCACTCCACTGAGTCTTCTCAGGCGTGTCAGCCCAAGGATGGAGTGATCCATGAACCACCTAAAGCTCCACCCAAGAAACCTATCTGGGTTCCAAAGCCCAAAAATCTCCACACTTCTCTAGACTCTCTTCCTGGACCCTCTCAGCCCAAGAAGACCACACCAAACACTACCAAGCCCAAGAAACCCAAGCCTCAACCACATCCCAAGAAGCCTACCTATCATTGTGAGTATTGTCAGAGAGACGGGCATCTTGCGGAGTTTTGCTTCAGGAGGAAGCGGGTTGAGAGAGCAGAGAGGGCTCGTAGTGATCAGGAGCAGTTCTACTAGCAGGGTGGTAGACTGCGTGTTCCTCGGCGCGGGCAGAGGCTGGAGGCCAGGCCGCGTCGTGTAGGTGGTGGTAGAGGAGACGACTTTCTTGCCCGTGCTCCAGTTGGTGGTGTTCGTTCCGGCAGAGTTCCAGACCGTGTTGGCTACGGTTCTGGACCTCGTGGCCGCAGGGTTAGGAAGGACCGTGGACCGTGTTTTGAGCCGCGTTTTGGTCCAAACTCTTTTGATGGTTTTCGCTTTCCATCTTTTGAGCAGATGGCTCGACACTGGTTTAGCTCTTTTGCTAAACCTGGTGCCGGACCATTTGCTCCTACTTACAGACATTGATTGTGCAGGACCGGGGACTGGAGGATGTTTGGATCATGGACTCAGGATGCTCTCGCCACATGACGGGACATCGCAGATGGTTCTCCAGTCTCATTCCCCCGAGCTCCAAAGAGTACATTACTTTCGGGAACAGCGGTCAAGGGAAAGTAAGTGGCATAGGCTCAATCAGCATTTCAGATCATTTCTCTTTAAAGAATGTTGCTTTGGTTAAAAATCTGAACTTTAATTTAATCTCTGTGTCGCAACTTCTTGAGGATGGTTTGGAAGTGCGTTTTAAGAAGGGCAATTCTTCTGTGGTTGATTCTAGAGGGTCTTTGGTTTGTCAAATTTTACCTTTCGGTAAAGTTTTTCGAATTGACTTTTCTAGTTCTTTTGGCCCTTCTCGCTGTTTGATTGCTGGATCTTCTTCTGAGCTCTGGAAGTGGCATAGGAGGTTAGGTCATTTGAGTTTTGATCTGCTAGTCAGGTTAAGCTCTATGGACCTCATCCGAGGATTGCCCAAGCTTAAGATGGAGAAGGATCTGGTTTGTCATCCCTGTCGTCATGGGAAAATGGTTGCCGCTTCTCACTCACCTGTGACTCAGGTGATGACTTCATATCCGGGCGAGCTTTTACATTTGGACACTGTAGGTCCAGCTCGGGTACGCTCAGTCGGTGGGAAGTGGTATGCACTTGTGATTGTTGACGACTTTTCTCGTTTCTCGTGGGTTTTCTTTTTGGAGTCTAAGGATGAAACTTTTCAATTTGTCCATGACCTGATTTTGAAGCTGAAGAACGAGAACAATGGTCGGATGCGAGCAATTCGCTCCGACAACGGCTCTGAGTTCAAGAACTCTCAGTTCGTCAGCTTCTGTGGTGATCAGGGTCTGGACCATCAGTTTTCTTCTCCTTACACTCCCCCACAGAACGGCGTTGTGGAACGAAAGAACCGCACGCTAGTTGAGATGGCCAGGACGATGCTCGATGAGCACAGGACTCCTAGGCGTTTTTGGGCTGAAGCCATGAACACGGCTTGCTATCTAGCCAACCGCATTTTTCTTCGAGCTTACATTGGGAAGACTTCATATGAGTTGCGGTTTGGCAGACAGCCCAAGGTGAGCCACTTGCGAGCGTTTGGCTGCAAGTGCTTTGTGCTCAAGAAGGGAGGGCATTTGGACAAATTTGAGTCTCGTTGCTGGGATGGTGTTTTTCTTGGTTATGCATTGCATTCTCGAGGCTTCCGTGTTTGGAACCTCGAATCTCAGCTGCTTGTCGAGACGTGTGAGGTTTCATTTGATGAGTCCTTGCCTTCTTTGTCTCCTTCTTGTGAGCGTTCTGGTGATGATGAGCTCGGAGAGTCCATCTTCGAGGAAGATGAGGATACTCCAGCTGCTGTTCAGGGCGGGCCTTCTGCATCCCCCGCAGAGCCCACACCTTCTGTGACTTCGACTGATGATGAGGGCGGACCTCTGATCACTTCTTCCACTTCAATCGATCCCCCTCAGTCGAGTCCAGAGGTGCCAGCTGCTGACTCCGGTGAGGTGACTTCAGATCACCAGGGAACCCGAGCAGTTCAGCGTGACCACCCCTCAGAGCTCATCATTGGTGATTTGACTGAGAGGACTTTGCGTTCTTCTGCCTCTCTTGCTGTGTTTGCTGAATCTGCATTTGTTGCATCTTTTGAGCCCAGAGACATTTCTCATGCTCTTTCTGATTCTAATTGGATTAATGCTATGCAAGAAGAGCTTGAGAATTTTGTCCGCAATCGGGTTTGGACATTAGTTGAGCCGCCACCAGGATGCAACCCCATAGGCACCAAGTGGGTATTCAAGAACAAACAAGGTGAAGATGGGGTTGTGGTGCGCAACAAGGCTCGATTAGTTGCCCAGGGTTACTGCCAGAAGGAAGGTATTGACTTTGAAGAAACCTTCGCTCCTGTGGCTCGTCTCGAGTCCATTCGTATTCTTCTAGCTTTTGCCGTTTCAAAGGGTTTTAAGCTTTTTCAAATGGACATTAAGAGTGCTTTTCTGAACGGGTTCATAGAGGAGGAGGTTTATGTTAGGCAACCCCCCGGTTTTGAGAACCCTAAGTTTCCTCGACATGTTTTTAAATTGCATAAAGCTTTATACGGGTTGAAGCAAGCCCCCAGGGCTTGGTATGACCGGTTGAAGCAATTTTTGTTGGGGAAGGGCTTTGTGATGGGTTCTGTGGACAAAACTCTTTTCTTGCTCAGAGATGCTTCAGATTTTTTAGTTGCTCAGATTTACGTGGACGATATTATCTTTGGCGGTACTACTGATTCTCTTGTGTCCAAGTTTTCTGAGCAGATGCACAGTGAATTTGAGATGAGCCTCATGGGTGAGCTTAAGTACTTTTTAGGGCTCCAGATCAAGCAGACCAAGGACGGCACCTTCATCCACCAAGGTAAGTACACTCGCGATATGTTAAAGAAATTGACTTTGGTGGTGAATTGAAGCCGCAGATGACCCCGATGGGCACGTCTGGGGGTTTGGACAAGGACGAGAGCGGTGTCAAGGTCAATGAGAGAGAATTTCGAGGGATGATCGGTTCGCTGTTGTACTTGACGGCAACAAGACCGGACATACAGTTCGCCGTGGGACTTTGCGCGCGTTTTCAGTCTTCGCCACGCGCGTCTCACCGGCAGGCTGTCAAGCGCATTTTCAGGTATCTCACCTATGCGCCTGATCTTGGTCTTTATTATTCAGCATCATCATCACTTGATTTATCTGGCTTTTCGGACGCCGACTTTGGTGGGTGCCGGTTGGATCGCAAGTCGACTTCCGGTACTTGCCAGTTTCTTGGTTCTTCCCTTGTATCTTGGTCTTCTCGAAAGCAATCTGGAGTTGCTCTTTCGACCACAGAGGCTGAGTATGTAGCTGCTGCTAGCTGCTGCTCACAGATGGTTTGGATGATTTCCACTCTTCGAGACTTTGGGTTGTTCTTTCCTACCAGGGTTCCATTGTTTTGCGACAGCACTAGTGCTATTAGTGTAGGGAAAAACCCGTGTCTCCATTCAAAAACCAAACACATTGATGTGCGCTTTCACTTCTTGCGGGATCAATATGAGAAAGGTGTCATTGACCTTGTTCATGTTGATACCCATCATCAGTTGGCTGACATTTTCACCAAACCCCTAGATCAGTCTACTTTTGAGCGTTTAAGAGGGGATTTGGGTGTTGTGTATCCTTTCTAGGATATTTTGCGTCAGTTTTCTTTCTTACTCTTTTTCTTGAGTCTTTTGTGTGTGTTCATATCTTGCATATTCACATATCACACTTTTGAGCTTGCTTCTGTTATATGATTGAATTGCTTTACTTATTCTAGCTGGTACATGCTTTTGATTACTTGTCAATGATCATGCTTTGGTTCAGTTCGCTTGATATGTCTGATATCTGTCATATGCATGGCTTTTATGTTTCAAAATTGAAAAATGATCACCATTGCCTCTGGTAACTAGCATGTGTAGGCTGAATGCTTTTGCTATTTGTTACATGCCTTGTAGCTAGTTCATCACATAGATGCAGATATGCAACTTGGACGTCTTTATGCTTTAACATGGAAAATGTGCTATAAAAATGATAAAAATCAAAAATGAATGAAAATTCCATGCCTTTTTATGCTTAATTTGAAAAGATCCAAGTGGGTTTGCTTTGTCGCATTATATTGTTCTGGACTGCTTACCATAGCACTTTGGTATGAACTAGGACAGTGTAGTGTATGCCAAGACCAATGTCTTAAGCTTCTGATGGCCCAGTTCTGGCCTAGGCTTGACTTGGTCGGTTAGCATAAGGTTTGACATGCAAATAACCCTTGGCAATAATGACGAAGGAAAATGAAAAAGCCTGAACTTTAAAAGGATAACAAGTTTGCTGAAGCACTTTGTTTTGAACAATTCTCATCTTGGTAGATATCAGTTAGCTTCTGCATCTCATGCTTTACCTTGCTTGTTTACTAGACATTGTGGTGATGCTTTTATTTGCAAAAACTGGAAAATGCGTGCTAAATGACTTTCTTTAGATATCATTTCTTGCACTGATCATGCCATGTGTCCTAGACAGTATTTCTTTTGCTATACCTGTTAGACACTGTATTTGCAGTCAATCATATCTGAGAAGCATGCTTCCTACACTCCACCTGCACCCCAGTTGCATTCACTGCATATTTTGAGGGGGAGTTGCTTTTCAGGGGGAGTCTGTGTCTCTTTTTGAGTGCTTGATGAGTTCACTTGTCAACAAGGGGGAGAAAATTTGGGATCAGAGTTTGAGGGGGAGTTCTTACTCTGTTGATATCCTTGTTGTTCTGAAATCGCACTCATTTTGAGCTTTTACGTTTTGGTTAACCATAATGACCGTTTCTTGCTTTGTTTGGCTTTTGGTCATTAGGGTTAAACTTTTACCTTATTTTTCTTCTTCTTTGTTTCCTTGTGTTTTGTTTTCGTGTTTCCACATGTGTTCACAGATGCTGAAGAGCTGAGAATTGAGGAGTGTTGACAATGCACTCATCAAGGGGGAGATTGAGGAGCCATGCTGAATAGCGTGGGCCTCATGGCTCCAGAAGTGATGAGTCATTGTCAACGATAGTCAACGAGGACTGAAGAAGAGAGGAGATCTGCTGTTTCATGGGCCGCGTGTGACTCAGGTACACGGGCAGCGAGCGACTGTCGGGCAGAGGAGGCTGCAAAGTCGGGCTGGCCCAATCCGGGTGCATGGGCCAGAAGCAGTAGAAGACCCACTAGGCTGTTGACCAGGACTGACTCAGGTACACGGGCGGTGAGCGATTGCCGGGCTGAGAGAGCTGCGGAGTCGGGCCGGCCCAATCCGGGTACCTGGTGCAAAGCTGGTGGAGGCTTTGTCAGTTTCGGCGTAAAACTAACAACCGTTGATTCTGTATCCGACTGTCCAGAAGAGTAGCTTCCGGATATGTCATCTGTTACTCTAGGCCCACAGTCAGCCAGTTGTGTCTGTAAAAATACCTAAGGGCAGTAGAGTCTTTTCTGTATTTTTGAGTCTGTAAAAACCCTAAGGGGCTGGTAGAATATTCCTAAGTGTTGGGCTGCCTATAAATAGCACCCCAATCCCTAGGGTTTGGACTACCCTTTTGTGCTGAAATCAAATCCACCCATTGGGTCACTTTGTCCCCTGTCTTCTCTCTCCTGTGTGCGCCGCCAGGGCTTCCCTCTCACTGTGTATGCATTTTCCTTGCTCAAATCTCTTGGATGCGTAAATGCTTTGGTCCCTGGTGAATTTATTGCTTGCATTTTGTTTGGTTTGAGGAGTTATTGCCCTGGCTACGAGCTGGTGAATTTTATTCTTGAGGTGAAGGTTCTTCTGGTGCTTCTGTTCTTCACGAACTGAGTACTAGTTCTTGCTGTTGCAAGTAGTACTGCTTTACTGTAGCTACAGTGTTCTGCAGCAGCTTTTCACCTTCTATTGCCCAGCTTTTTGATCGAAGCTGACAGTCTCTTTTACCTTTTTCTGGGTGTGTCTGGCGAAGCTCGTTTCAGTGCGAAGCCCCTCAACTCCATGAGTCAGGCTTCGATCGAACATCTATAAAGGCTTCGCTCAGACTTCGAACTTCGTTTTTGTGTCCTAATTGCTAGCTTCGAAGTTCTTACTGTATGGACGGCATTGCATACTTCGAACTAGCATATTCCGAATCTATCTGTTCGAAGTGCTCACTTCGTTAAGCTTCGAAGTTGGGTTCGAAGTTTGTCTGTTCTGATAGACTTCGCTTGGATTTCTTTGTGGCGTGTCAGCCTCCGATTCTCCTTCCGAAGCTTTCCTTATTCGAAGATAGAGTGTAGGCTTCGGACTTGATTTTCTGTCACGTGACAGACTTCGCTTCTTTGTTCGAGGGTTGTCTGTTTGTGTGTGTTGTGTTCGAAGTTTTTGTGTTCGAAGGTTTAGCTTCGAAAGCTTTCGGTTCTAAGTGTGTTCGAAGTTTTGTCTTCGAAGTGCATACTTCGAAGCAGGCTTCGGCACTGTTTTACTTCGCTCCGAAGCTCGTGACTCGAAGTTGTGTTCGAAGTCTTGTCTTCGAAGTGCTTACTTCGAACCAAGCTCCGGCACTGTTTTTACTTCGCTTCGAAGTACACTTCGCTTCTTACCACTTCGAACTAGGCTAGACAGTGACACCTTCGGCACTTCGGACAGACTCCGTCATCAACCTCCGAAGCAGACCTCGACGTGCGAAGGGGGCTTCGCCAAATTTCGAACAGGAGACAACTTTGGGACAGTAACTTCTCTTTTCACTTTATACATACTTAGATCATTTCATTGAGAAGTATAGGCCTGTTACAACTTGTTTATCTGCCTAGTTGCACCACTTTAGTTTTACACTGTTTATCATCAGATGCTTCTAGGTTAGAAACCTTTAGACTTAGGCCTTCTGTTTATTTTCTGCTGCGTAGTATTTTTGAGGTGCGTTGGGTATTGGGAACAGGCCATTGATTCGAAAGAATTTTTAAGGTGCCCATTCACCCCCCCTCTGGTCGCTACTTTCGGTCCTACATCCATGCACACCTTCCAATAAGCAAAGTCTCGACCATCAAACATCGGAATCTTAGATTTCTAGTCTCTAAAACCAGGATCAATTAAGTCGTGGGAGCAGTTGAAGAAGACATTCGTGAGTAATTTTCAGGTGAGCTTCGTAGCCCCGATGTCTACTGGAAGCCTTTTTCAGGTAAAACTCTTCAGCAATACTTCACATGTTTCGACCACCCCAAGTCTCAGATCAAGGGGCTATCCACGTCATATGTCGTGGATGCGGCGCGCGAAGGTGAAATGAACCCTGGCCTCCTCGACAAACTCCACAAGAAGCTGGTGTCTTCAGTGGCACACCTGATGGCATACTTCGAGCAGTATGCAAATCAGAAGAAGGGTGTCTTTGGAGGACTGCTTCATCCACACCAATCCTCCCCAAAGAAGTCAAGATGGAGCCAAGGGCTCCGAGTCCTCCGCAAACCCCCTTCTATAATCGTTCTCACGGTCAGAGAAGGGGAAGGAAGCACCCTCGCTCTGAAGTACTGAATATTTCCCACTCCTCTTTAAAGATGCCTTCCAACTATCAACAGGCTCAGGGCAACAAAGCTAGTGGCTCAAGACCACCAAGGAAGCCAGTTGGCCAAAGCTAGACTTTCCTTTATTGTGTGCATGGTGAAAACAAAAGCAACGCCACCAAGGATTGCAAGTCCATACTAGCTCTCTGGAGCGAGTATCATGAGAGAAGCTCGGATCAAAGCACTGCTGACTGAGCCCTCCGGCAGCATGGTCGGAGCTCGTGCAAGCCGTTGGACATGCCGGCAATCTCGAAGCCCCTAAGAAACCTCTGGTGGCCAACATTATGCCACCCCCAAAATAAGAAGACCTTCAAGATCGGGGCAAGCGAGTGGTCCTACCCATCTCCGGAGGGGAGACCCCCGACAATATGTCCCGCGTGTACTTGCTCTAGTGGATGAAGATGCCATCCTTGGTCTGCTTGATCTGAAGCCCTAAGAAGTACTTGAGCTCACCCATGAGTCTCATCTCAAGCTCGGTGTGCATCTGCTCAGAAAACTTGGACACAAGCTCATTGGTAGAACCACCAAAATAATATAGTCCACGTAAATCTGAGCAATCAAAAAATCTGAGCCCACTATGAGCAAGAAAAGAGTCTTGTCCACAGAACCCATCACAAAGCCACTCCCCAACAAAACTGCTTTAAATGATCATACCAAGCCCTAGGAGCTTGCTTCAGACCATATAAAGCTTTCTGCAACTTGAAAACATGTCGAGGAAACTTGGGGTTTTCAAAACCGTGGGGCTGCCTAACATAGACCTCCTCTATGTACCCGTTCAGAAAAGCACTCTTGATATCCATTTAAAAAAGTTTAAAACCTTTAGAAGCAGCGAATGCCAATAGTATGCGAATGGACTCAACCCCATTTGGAAAAAAACCCTAGGCAACTAATCGAGCTTTGTTGAGCACCACAACCCCATCTTCACCTTACTTGTTCTTAAAAACCCACTTGGTGCCTATGGGGTTGCATCCAGGTGGCAGCTCAACTAGAGTCCAAACCCGATTGCGAACAAAGTTCTCAAGCTCTTCGTGCATGGCATTTATCCAATTTGCATCAGAAAGAGCATGAGAAACATCTTTGGGCTCAAAAGTGGCAACAAAGCAGACTCAGCAAAAACAACGAGTGAGCCAACAGAAGAACGCAAGGATCTCGAATTGAGATCACCGATGATGAGCTTTGAGGGGTAATCACGCTGAACTGCTCGAGATCCTAGGTGATCAGAGGTCACCTCACTAGAGTTAGCAGCTAGCACCTCTGGACTCGACTGAGGGGGCTCAATCAAAGTGGAAGAAGTGATCAGAGGTCTGTCCTCATCCTTAGTCGAAGTCTTAGAAGGTGTGGGGTCTGCAGGTCGTGCAGAAGGCCCACCCTCATCAACAACATGAGCGTCATCATCTTCTTCGAAGATGGACTCTCCAAGCTCATCATCTCTAGAAAGCTCGAAAGAAGGAGTGTGTGAAGGCATGGACTCATCAAAAGAAACCTCACACGTCTTGACAAGCTGTTGGGAGTCGAGGTTCCAAACACGGAAACCTCAAGAATGCAAAGCATAACCAAGAAAGACTCCATCCCAACAACGAGACTCAAACTTTTCCAAATGACCTCCCTTCTTGAGCACAAAGCACTTGCAGCCAAACGCTCGCAAGTGACTCACCTTGGGCTGTCAGCCAAACTGCAACTCATATGATGTCTTACCTAAGTAAGCTCTAAGAAAAATGCAGTTGGCTAGATAGCAAGCCGTGTTTATGGTTTCAGCCCAAAAGCGCCTAGGAGTCCTGTGCTCATCGAGCATCGTCCTGGCCACCTCGACTAGCATGCGGTTCTTTCGTTCCATGACGCCATTCTGTGGGGGAGTGTAAGGAGCAAAAAACTGATGCTCAAGATCCTGATCACTACAGAAGCTGACGAACTGAGAGTTCTTGAACTCAAAGCCATTGTTAGAGCAAATTGCTTGCATCCGACCATTGTTCTCATTCTTTAGCTTCAAAATCAGGTCATGAACAAACTGGAAAGCCTCATCCTTAGACTCCAGAAAGAAAACCCACGAGAATCAAGAAAAGTTGTCAACAACTACAAGCGTGTACCACTTCCCACCGACTGAGCATACCCGAGCTAGACCAACAGTATCCATGTGTAACAGCTCTCCTGGGTACAAAGTCATCACCTGAGTCACATGTGCGTGAGAAGCGGCAACCATTTTCCCACGACGACAGGGATGGCAAACTAGATCCTTCTACATCTTAAGCTTGGGCAATCCTCGGATGAGGTCCATAGAGCTAAATCTGACTAGAAGATCAAAACTCAAATGACCTAACCTCCTATGCCACCTCTAGAGCTCATAAGAGGATCCAGCAATCAAATAGCGAGAAGGGCCAAAAGAACTAGATAAATCAATCCGAAAAACCTTACTGAAGGGTAAGATCAAGAAAACCAAAGATCATCTAGAATCAACAACAGAAGACATGCCGTTCTTAAATCAAACCTCTAAACCATCCTCAAGAAGTTGCGAAATAGAAACCAAATTAAAACTCAAGTTTCCAACCAAAGCAACATTCTTCAAAGAAAAATGATCAGAGATTCGAATCGAGCGAATGTCGTGTACCTTCCCTTGACCACTGTTCCCGAAAGTGATGTACTCCTTGGAGCTTGGGGAAGTGAGGCTGGAGAACCATCTGCGATGTCCCGTCATGTGGCGAGAGCATCCTGAATCCATGATCCACACATCCTCCAGTCCTCGATCCCTCATGATCAATGGTCATAAGGGGGAGCAAACAGTCTGACACCAGGTTTAGCAAAGGAGCTAAACTAGTGTCGAGCCATCTGCTCAAAAGTAGGAAAGCAGAAAAACTCATACGATTCTGGACCAAAGTGCGACTCAAAGCACGGTCCTCTGTTCTGCCTAAAGTCTCAGCCACGAGTTCCAAAGCCTTATTCAAAACGACCTGGAGCTCTGCCAGAGCGAAAACCACCCTTCGGAGCTCAGGCACGAAAGTCGTCTCCTCTACCACCACCTACACGACGCGCCCTAGCCTCTAGCCTCTCTCCGCGTCGAGGGGCTCTCTATCTACCACCCTGCTGGTAGAATTGCTCCTACCCACCTTGAGCTCTCTTTGCTCTCTCCACCCGCTTCCTCTTGAAGCAAAACTCCTCAAGATGCCCATCTCTCTGACAGAACTCACAGTGATAAGTAGGCTTCTTGGGATGTGGTTGAGGCTTGGGGTTCTTGGTGGAGCTTTAGGTTGTTCTTGGAACACTCCATCCTTGGGCTGATAGGCCTGGAAAGACTCAGTGGAGTGAGTCTTGGGATATCTCTTCTCTGGAGTCATCTTACTCCACTCTACTGCACGGCTAATGGCACTCTGAAAGTCAGCCTTGGTGTAGGTGTAACCTACCCCAAACCCATCCTGCCTCTTGAACTACTAGATAATCATGCCGATCTGTGGATCTCTGGCACCCACCCAACTCAGGATCTGACGGAGGTAAGAGTTCTCGTTCTAAGCATCAGCTAGCTCCTCTCTCAAGGAAGCTAGCACCTCCACCTGAGATAAGCAGATCTCACACTCTCTATCAACTTGGACAGATTTCTCAGCTTTTAGCTTGATCAGTTCTAATATTAGGGACAAGAAGTTCTCACAAACAGTGGGTGGAACTGATAGTATCTCAGGCAAGGTGTTCGAAGTGTGCTCCGGAGGGAGACACTCGAAGGGTACCCGACGAAGGTCTCAGAAGTCAAGGCGCATCGAAGGCATGGTCCGAGTGAGGCCCGTCGAGGAGTGTGCTCGGGGAGAGACACTGCGACGAAGTGCTCATGGAATGCTTCGTGCGGAGTCCTTGGACGAAGTAGGGACTTCGAAGGGTGGTACTCCGAAGGTGGGGCTTCGGAGTGAGGAAGGCTTCGGAGCGAGGCTAGCTCCAGAGTGAGGTTGACTTGTGGTGCTTCGGCCATGCATGGATTCGGTACACGGACTAACGGAGTTCGAGCTAGGAGTAGCTGCGAGGCCGTGGTGGTCCATTCCGGAGGTGGTGGTGCGAAGGCCCAAGGGCTTTGACGGCTTCGGCTCAAAACCGTCACTGTATCGCAGGCTGTCTTCGGTGAAGCGAAGGCCATCAGGCTCAAGGCTTCTCACTGAAGCTACCGCACCCTTCGCGTGCAAAGGGGGGCTTCAGGAAGGTCAAAGACTGCAAAGGCTGACACTGTCTGCTCTGCAAAAAGCTGACGCTGTCCCCTCTGCAAAGCTGACAGAGAAGCCTCCAGAATAAAGTTGACTACCTTTTGTACCCCTCTGTTCTGTAGAGACAAAACTGGTGTAAACCCTAGGGGTAAAGTAGTCAATTCACTTGGGTGAACTGTGGGCTATAAATATGGGGGCTGGGTAGGTAACATTCAACACTTTGAGCATTTACTGTTGAGCTCCTGTACTAGCCTCCACTCTGTATTCATCCAGTGAGATCAATTTGACTGTGTTCCTTGTTCAAGCGGCGAAGCCCTGCTTCTTTGTTGTCTTTCTGCTTGAACTTGTTTGCATACCTAGCTAGTTGTAGTACACCGAAGCCTGTCTTGGCGAAGGGTGTTTTGTGCGAAGTGTGCTTTTCAGTGTGAGTTCGCTCTGTGTAACAGGAGGCTTGACCTCGCTGCTTACTAGCGAAGCACTGATCGAAGCCCATTTTGCTTCTCGTGTCGAGGCCCTTTGCGAAGTCTGCATAGTGTGCGTTTAGACCTTTGCAGTACGAAGCCCAGCACCAGTTGCTGTCGCTAAGTATTAGGTCGAAGTCCTCAGAGGGTAGTCCACTCTTGCGAAGGGTGAAGTGCGAAGCCTGCTCGAAGCACCCTGTGTGCGGAGCCTGCACTGACTTAGCAGAGTTGTTTTCGGGGTTGTGGGTGGAGCGAAGTCTGCTTGACTTCGGACTTTTACTCCTTCCGAAGCCTGTGTTCGGAGCTGTCAAATACCTCCGAACCAGACCTTCGAAGGTTGGTGTTCGAAGTCTGTTCTGCAGTAGACAGAATTAAAAACCGAAGGTTGTTTTTAGCCTGAATTTTTAAAAGCTCCTATTCACCGCCCCTCTGGTCGCCGTTTCCGGTCCAAGAATTGGTATCAGAGCGGGTTAAGATCACCAGTTGACCTTAACCGGTTTTGTGATCTATTGGCGACATGGACAGAGCTAGTAAAATTCCTCTGTTCGATGGGACTGACTTTGCATACTGGAAGATGCGCATGGAGGCTTACTTGCTAAGCCAAGGAAATGCAATTTGGGAGATTGTGGACTCACAATACTCCATCCCTGAGACTCGCACCTCTCAAACAGAAAAAAGATCAGTATAATGCCAACTCCAAGGCTAGGAATATACTGTTCATTGGTTTGAGCCGGAGTGAGTTTGATAGGGTGCAGCACCTTAGGACTGCTAGGGAAATTTGGACCACTCTCACTATCTTTCATGAGGGCTCTACTCAGATCAAGGCCAGGCGCCAAAGCACATACAATCAACAATATCAGCTGTTTGTGTAGGCACCTGGTGAATCTATAGATGCCATGTTTTCTCGCTTTGATGCGATAGTGAGTAACTTGCGGTCCAACGGGACGCTTGCTTACAATGATCATGATAGGGCTATCAAGCTTCTCTATGCTCTTGACCGTAGCATATGGGAAGTGAAGATATTCAGCATTGAGGAGTCCGCAGGTTATGACACATTGACCTGTGATGAGCTCTTCAGCAAGCTGAAGTCCACAGAGATTGCCAAAGCATCTCTTGCTGTGCACAGAAGCTCTTTGCCACAGCCATTGGCATTGGTTTCTAGCACTAGCCGTGGCACCGCTGCAGAACCAAGCACATCTGGTACTTGTGTTCTTGCAGATGGTTTTGCTTTGTCCTCCCTGGTCTCCGTCACAAAGGAGCAGGTGGACACTCTGGATGATGATGAGCTTGCTCTCATTGCCAGAAGGTTCACCCGTTTTCACCATGAGAGACGGGATCAGAGGAGAAGTGGTTTTAGTGGTTGCTTTGAATGTGGCGACACTTCTCATATTAAGGCAAATTGCCCTAAGCTCAAAAAGAGAGATGAGAGTGAGTGCCCCAAATACCACAAAAAGGAGAGGAAACCCTTTGTGAAGGGCAAGCGCGGCAAGGTGGCTAAGAGAGTAGCCAAAGCCGCTTCCAGAGCTTTTATTGCTGCTCTCAGCGACATCGACACTTCCTCAACTGAGGAGTCGAGCTCTGAGGAGGAGGAGTCCCCAAGGAAGGAGGACAAGAAGGACAAGAAGGGACGAGACTTCACCGGCCTTTGCTTCATGGCCGACAGCGATCTCAGCGGCGATGAGCTTGACTCATCTGAGGTACCTCTATCATCTGACCAGCTTTTAATTAAATTAGATGAGCTGAATGAAGTAGTTCTTGGTCAGGATAGATTACTTGTGCAAGCCGCTAGAGAAAGAAAAGACCTTAGACTTAGGCTAGAATCTGTTTCTACCGAATATGCCATGCTTAAGTCTAAAGTAAATGATGCTGATTGTGAATCTTGCTCTGTTGTCATGGGTGAGCTTGCTCAGTTGCGTTCTGTACATGCTCAAACTCTTTCTGAGCTTGAGACTGCACAGAAGCAGCTTTTGGTGGTTGATTCTAGACCTCATGATATTATTGAATGCATGAACTGTTTTTTATTGCGCGAGAGCATTAATTTACGTGATAAACATGTTCATGATTTAGAGGCTAGATTGGAGAGGGCCGGAGTTCTAAGGATG
Source organism: Zizania palustris (assembly GCA_019279435.1). Classification (NCBI taxonomy): domain Eukaryota; kingdom Viridiplantae; phylum Streptophyta; class Magnoliopsida; order Poales; family Poaceae; genus Zizania; species Zizania palustris. Next base: position 99,684,150 of record JAAALK010000283.1, on the reverse strand, counting down.
TGCAACCTGTTTGTGACACGTGCATTACCCTTAAGGACCAGCTAGGCATCGTTAGAGAGCGAGCTGAGAACCTCATGTCTGAAAATGAATACCTTCTTTCTGTGGTTAACAAATGCACCGAGGGAAAGGGTAGGATGAATTTGCTCTTGGCCAAAACCAAGATGTGTGCTGACAGAGCAGGGTTAGCTCTAGGTTTGGGTTTTGAGAGGATTCCCTCAGATAGTGGAAACAAAACTATTTTTACCTCTCCCACTACCCTAGAGAAAGAAAGAGCTCTGTTAGACACCCCATCAGCCAAAAAGCCTACCCAACCACAAAAGAAAACCACTCCTCCTGCCAAGAAAAATCCTCCGAAGAAAACCACTCAACAGAAGCCCAAGGAGCCTGTGAGAGTTGCTCCTATGACCCATGAGAGTGCCCCTAGGAGAATTTTTCATTGTTCCTACTATCAGCGGGCGGGTCATTTGGTTGGTTTCTGTTTTTGTCGCATCAAGGATGAGCGACGCTCTCAGGCGATGAGTTACCAGGACATGCATTACCCATCTTTAGGTATGCATGAGTCTGAGTGTTACTATCGTCCTGCTTTTGAGGCTCCTCGTGCTTCTCGGAGAGGTGTTGCTCCTCGAGGTGTTCACCATGTTCCATATGGTGGTAGACCCCGGGTGAGTAGCTTTGTACCTCGTCAGAGTAAAAGACCTCGACATGTTGTTCGATCACAGCATGTAGGTAGACCTCGCACTTTGCATCATTCCGATTATCATGTGCGTAGACCGTCTACTTTTACTGCACCTACTACTCGTGTCACTCAGTGCTGGATGCCTCATCATTTTTTTCACTCACCCCAGCACTGAGCGATCGAGATATTCTTATCATGTGTAGGCGACAGATCGAGGCTTGGAGGGCACGTGGATCATGGACTCCGGTTGTTCGCGCCACATGACCGGAGATGCAGCATGGTTCTCCAGCCTCACCACAACCAAGCAAAGGGAACATATCACCTTCGGAAACAATCGAAGGAGTAGAGTGAAAGGTAAAGGCGTGGTAAGAATTAATTCGAATTTCACTCTCAAAGATGTTGCCTTGGTTGAAAACCTGGGATACAATTTGTTGTTTGTATCTCAGTTGCTTGATGAGGGCTTCGAAGTGCGATTCCATCGCGATACTTCGCAAGTACTCAATTCTGATGGCGTTGTGGTTTGCAAGATCTTTAGAGTTGGGAGAGTTTTTGGAGCTGACTTTTCAGAGTCATCTGGTTCTTCTCATTGTCTTGTTGCACATTCTAATTCTGAGCTTTGGAAGTGGCATAGGAGATTAGGGCATATGAGCTTTGAGTTGCTCGCTCGACTGAGTGCCCTAGGTCTGATCCGAGGATTGCCCAAGCTCAAGTTTGAGAAGAATTTAGTTTGCGCTCCTTGTCGACATGGAAAAATGATTGCCGCTTCGCATTCGCCAGTCACCACAGTGATGACTGAACAACCCAGAGAACTTCTCCACATGAACACTGTCGATCCTTCTCGGGTTAGTACTTTAGGCGGCAAGTGGTATGTTTTAGTCATTGTCGACGATTTCTCTCGCTACTCTTGGGTCTTCTTTCTTGCCAGCAAGGATGAAGTGTTTTCACACTTTCGGAGCTTGGCTTTGAGACTTTTCACTGAACTCCCATGTGCATTGAAATTCATTCGAAGTGATAATGGCACCGAGTTCAAAAACAGTCTCTTTGTTGACTTTTGCATGGAGCATGGCATAGAACATCAATTCTCTGCTCCGCGGGTTCCTCAACAAAACGGTGTTGTTGAGAGGAAGAACCGCACTTTGGTTGAGATGGCTAGGACGATGCTTGATGAGCATAGGACTCCTAGAAAATTTTGGGCTGAGGCCATGAACACTGCTTGCTACATCTCAAACCGAATATTCTTGCGCTCAATTTTAAACTTGACATCTTATGAGCTACGTTTTGGGAGACAGCCCAAGGTTACTCATCTTCGAGTTTTTGGCTGTCGTTGCTTTATCCTAAAACGTGGTAATTTGGATAAATTTGAGTCACGTTCTTCTGACGGGATCTTTTTGGGTTACACTACACATGGTCATTCTTATCGTGTTTATAACTTGGAAACTAACACTGTCATCGAGTCATGTGATGTGACTTTTGATGAATCAACCCCCTCTGTTAGTTCTGCTCTTGAACAGGCAAATGAACACGACATGGAACAGACCATCTTCGAAGACGAAGATTCCGGATAATTCGAGGATGAACCCCTACTACCCTCGACATCAACCCTCGAAGCTGACCCCGCTTCGACCACTTCGGCATGAGGTCCCGAAGCAACTACCTCGACATCGGTCATCTTGGACCACTCCAACGCACAAGCTGAGGGGGGGACTGCATCCCGCCGCGAGGCTCCACATCATGTTCAAAGGATGCATCCTCCCGAGCAGATCATTAGTGAGCTTGATCAAAGGGTAACTCGTTCACATGCTCATTTCACTAATTCTTATTTTGTTGCTTCTTTCGAGCCCTTAGATGTTAGTCATGCACTTTCTGATTCTAGTTGGATCAATGTCATGCATGAGGAACTTGAAAATTTTGAGAGAAACCAGGTCTGGTCATTAGTTGATCCTCCACCAAATGTTCATTTCATTGGAACAAAATGGATTTTCAAAAATAAACAAGGGGAGGATGGGACTATAGTTAGAAACAAGGCTAGACTTGTAGCTCAGGGCTTTTCTCAACTAGAAGGGATTGATTTTACTGAAACTTTTGCACCTGTTGCTCGCCTTGAGGCCATTAGGATTTTGCTTGCCTTTGCGACATCCCAGGGATTCAAACTCTATCAAATGGATGTCAAAAGTGCTTTTCTTAATGGCTTCATAGGTGAAGATGTTTATGTAAAACAACCCACTGGTTTTGAAAACCCCAAGTACCCACATAAAGTCCTTAAACTTCATAAGGCTCTTTATGGACTCAAGCAGGCCCCTCGGGCTTGGTATGATAGACTTAAGTCTTTTCTGCTTGAGCGAGGGTATTTGATGGGCTCTGTTGATAAAACCCTGTTTACTTTCAAGCATGGCAAAGATTTCCTTCTAGTGTAGATTTATGTGGATGATATCATCTTTGGTGGCTCTTCTCATGCTTTGGTTGCCGAGTTTGCAGATACCATGAGCAGGGAATTTGAAATGTCCATGATGGGTGAACTCACCTTTTTCCTTGGTTTGCAAATCAAGAAAAGCAAACAAGGTACTTTCGTCCACCAGACGAAGTACACCAAGGACCTGCTCAAGAAGTTTGACATGGCAGATGCGAAGCCCCTCGCCACTCCAATGGCTACATCTGTAGCATTGGATCCTGACGAAGATGGAGAAGCCGTAGATCAGAAGGAGTTTCGAAGCATGATCGGCTCCCTCCTCTACTTGACTGCTACGAGGCCAGACATACACTTCACAGTGTGTCTGTGCGCTCGGTTTCAGGCTTCACCACGAGCTTCGCACCGCCAAGCGGTAAAACGCATACTCAGGTATCTCAAACATACCCTCGAATTTGGCATATGGTATTCAACATCTTCATCTTTATGTCTTCGAGGTTATTCCGATGCTGATTTTGCTGGGTGTAGAATTGATAGGAAGAGTACCTCTGGTACTTGTCATTTTCTGGGTACGTCACTGGTTTGCTGGTCTTCCCGCAAACAGTCTAGTGTTGCACAATCGACGGCTGAGGCCGAATATGTTGCTGCAGCTAGTTGTTGCTCTCAGATTTTGTGGATGGCTTCCACTTTGCGGGATTTCGGGTTAGATTATAAGAGTGTTCCCCTTTTCTGTGATAACACCAGTGCTATTTGTATTGCAAACAACCCGGTTCAGCACTCTAGAACTAAACACAGTGATGTGTGATATCATTTTCTCAGAGATCACAATGAGAAGGGTGATATTGAACTTCAATATGTTGATACCCAACTCCAGCTAGCCGACATTTTCACAAAACCCCTCGATGCTTCTCGTTTTGTCTACTTGCGTGGGGAACTTGGCATTTGTCACCCTTACGGCATTTTGGGAGGGGGAGCAGGCTTTAATTATCTTGCATGTGCTCGTCATGTGTGGAATTGCATTTACATCTTTTGCATTTATATGCCTGATTGTAATTCATGAAATCGTGTCAGCTCAGCTCTTTTTAATTTATCTGAAACATTCATGTGCATGATGTTTTCATTTCAAAATCAAATCATGCTCACTGCTTACTCTTGCATCTAGCATGTTTAGGCAGGACTGCTTTAGCTATCTTTTATCTGCTTGATAGCACGACACCTTTTCTCTAGATGCTAATTTGTGCAACTTGAAAAATTGTTCTACATATTCATGGATATTCATAAAATGCTAAACATGCTATCTATTTACTCAAAATTTAACAATCCATGATTTACATGCTTCCAGTTAAAAGATCCAGGTGGGTTTGTTTGTCGCACTACTCTATTCTAGACTGCTTACCATTGCACATTGGTCTGAACTGGAATAGTATAGTGTCTGCCAAAATCATTGCCTTAAGCTTCTGATGGCTTTCATGCCTAGGCTTGGCCTGATTGGAAAGTATAAGGTGGACAAACAAATAACCCCTGGCATTAAGAAATCTATGCACAAAATTCATTGCTCATCAAGTTTGCTTTCATTGCTCCATTTGAACTGGACTTGTCTGTCTAGAGTAGAACTTGACTAGCTTTGTGCAGTCCTTGCTATTACTTGTCTAGTTTCCTTGACTAAGTGGTGATGCTTTTATTTCAAAAATGATAAAATCACATGTTGTCATCATGTCTTTAGAGAATGTTAAATTGAGCTGAGCCCATGATCATTGGTAGTACTACTGGCATATTTTTGCTTTATATGTCTTTGAAATTCTGCTCATTTCCAAGCTATGCATCTTTTCAATGCTCCTTGATGCTTGCATTGCCAAAGGGGGAGAAATTGCTACGTTCTCTGCCGCAAAGGGGGAGAACTTTGGGTTCTCTGTTGCAAAAAGGTATCATGTTCACAGGGGGAGTTTTTATCTTGCCAAGGGGAGATTTGCTGAAGGGGCTTTTACTCTTTTAAAAAAAAGGGGGAGGAAAATTCTTTTGTCAAGTGACATGCTTTTGCTCGTTTCTGAGTTTTTATGGTCACTTGTGTGCTGAAAGTCTTTTAATTTTTCTTGACTTGAATTTGGTTGTCAATGCACTCATCAAGGGGGAGATTGAGAAACCAAGGGTTGGTTTCGGTGTTTGTGATGAGTGATTGACAGGCTTTTACCCTCTGGTTCGAAGGGGTACCTCCGAAGGGGGTTCGGAGGTTGGACCTCCGAAGGTGCTCGGAGGCTGTTTTCTCCGAAGGTGTTCGGAGGTTGCTTTGGTTGCTGCAGCTGTTGCAGCGGAGTGTGCCTGTCGAAGGGGTCCGACAGTACACGATGACTGGGTTTGTACCGAAGGTCTTGGTACTTTGGGCGGTACACCGGAGTGTGTGCCGAAGGTTGCTAACCCGGAGAGGTCTCCGGAGTACTGGATACACTTGTCTGTTTGTCTGTGGTGCGCAGGGGACTTCGGAGGCGACAGACGGTTCGTAGCAGGTGAACCTGGGTCAAGCGGGAGGCTTGATGCCAGGGGAGTGGGGAGCTCCGTCACGGTGGCTGCGAAGGGGTCTGGGTCGGACCTCGGGTCGAGGTGCACCAGGTGAAGGCAGTAAGTGCGGAGCGTGGCTCCGGGTGAAGGTACTCCGAGACAAAGACCTTGGATGCGAGGCACTTCGAAGGGTACTCCGGATGGAGTGACTTCGGAGTATGGTGGATCAAGTCCTCTGTGGAGGCAAGGCGTTCGAAGTGTGCTCTGGAGGGAGACACTCGAAGGGTACCCGACGAAGGTCTCAGAAGTCAAGGCGCATCGAAGGCATGGTCCGGGTGAGGCCCGTCGAGGAGTGTGCTCGGGGAGAGACACTGCGACGAAGTGCTCATGGAATGCTTCGTGCGGAGGCCTTGGACGAAGGAGGGACTTCGAAGGGTGGTACTCCGAAGGTGGGGCTTCGAAGTGAGGAAGGCTTCGGAGCGAGGCTAGCTCCGAAGTGAGGTTGACTTGTCTTCAGGAAGGTCAAAGACTGCAAAGGCTGACACTGTCTGCTCTGCAAAAAGCTGACACTGTCCCCTCTGCAAAGCTGACAGAGAAGCCTCCAGAATAAAGTTGACTACCTTTTGTACCCCTCTGTTCTGTAGAGACAAAACTGGTGTAAACCCTAGGGGTAAAGTAGTCAATTCACTTGGGTGAACTGTGGGCTATAAATATGGGGGCTGGGTAGGTAACATTCAACACTTTGAGCATTTACTGTTGAGCTCCTGTACTAGCCTCCACTCTGTATTCATCCAGTGAGATCAATTTGACTGTGTTCCTTGTTCAAGCGGCGAAGCCCTGCTTCTTTGTTGTCTTTCGGCTTGAACTTGTTTGCATACCTCGCTAGTTGTAGTACATCGAAGCCTGTCTTGGCGAAGGGTGTTTTGTGCGAAGTGTGCTTTTCAGTGTGAGTTCGCTCTGTGTAACAGGAGGCTTGACCTCGCTGCTTACTAGCGAAGCCCTGATCGAAGCCCGTTTTGATTCTCATGTCGAGGCCCTTTGCGAAGTCCGCATAGTGTGCGTTTAGACCTTTGCAGTATGAAGCCCAGCACCAATTGTTGTCGCTAAGTATTAGGTCGAAGTCCTCAGAGGGTAGTCCACTCTTGCGAAGGGTGAAGTGTGAAGCCTGCTTGAAGCACCCTGTGTGCGGAGCCTACACTGACTTAGCAGAGTTGTTTTCGGGGTTGTGGGTGGAGCGAATTCTGCTTGACTTCGGACTTTTACTCCTTCCGAAGCCTGTGTTCGGAGCTGTCAAATACCTCCGAACAGACCTTCGAAGGTTGGTGTTCGAAGTCTGTTCTGCAGTAGACAGAATTAAAAACCGAAGGCTATTTTTAGCCTGAATTTTTAAAAGCTCCCATTCACCCCCCCTCTGGTCGCCGTTTCCAGTCCAACAGAAACAAATAGGTCAAAAACCATGAAAATAATCTAGCCTACAAACGACTGGTGTCCTAAACAAAAAGACACCAACAAAGTGTTTCAAGGCAGATCAACAGTGCATTCAAATCACAGACATTTCAATCATCACTAAAATAACCAAATAATACAAATGTATGCAAAATGAGGAGAGAGTTTATTGTTCGCCGTTGTCTCATGTTCCGTACTTGCCGAAGCCTATGCTGGAGCCTGTATGTCTTCTCTCCGAAGCATGCCTCGCCGAGACCACAACGAAGTTTAGAACTTCTACTAGCCGAAGCCTGCTTCAAACGTGTGCTGGCGAATCCCGAGCTTCGAACGGAGTGGCTCCGAAGCCCCAGCGAAGCTTGCCTCCGAATCACGCACAGGCCTCGCAGCAACCTCTGCACTTTGCAAGCCTCGATGTAAGGATCAACAGTGCGCCCCTCACACAGCCTAGCGCATCAGGCTTCGAACGACGTTGCTCCGAAGCCTCGCATGCACTTCGCGTGGACTCCAGCAACTGCGATGGCTTCGACAGCCTCATGGGCTTTAGTAGCCGAGTGGTCTTCGGTTCCAAGTGCTTCCTCCAAGTGGTGGCAACCAGCGCCGCAACACACGCGGCCTTGGCCTACCGATCCCGATGTCAGCCGCCACCACACGACAAGAACTCCTCCAGAAAACCAGTGCCAAAATCACAGCAAGGAGAAAGACCAGACAATTGGTTCTCGGGAGAAGAGGAAAACCAGACGGGAAAGAATTTGGAGAAGAGCACCGCACTCCAAGATGAAACAAGAACAAAGAAGATTCCGATGATGACTGTGAAGAGCAAAAACGGTGGCGGCGCACAACCAGTCGCTCGCCTCCCGTGTACTTGAGTCACACACGGCCTAGACACGGCAGGTCTCATCTTCTCTTCGTCTTCTATTTGACTTCCATTGACAATCACTCATCACATCTGGAGCCACGAGGCCCATGTTCTTCAACATGGCTCCTCCAAGTACTGTGAGACTAACTCAGATGTATACATTCCAAGTAACTGCATGAGCAAGCATTTTCAATTTTTAGCAAATAAAAGTATCACTACTCACACTAGCATACTAGACATGGCAAGGTAAGATATGCAAAAGCTAATAAAATACTAACCAGATAAGCATATCCCACTACAAGGAGCTTCAGCAAATTTGATATGCAATGAATTTAAACTTTTATTTTTCATTTATGTGCCAGGGGTTATTTGCAAGTCAACCTTATTCTAACCGACCAAGCTAAGCCTAGGTTGAGACCATCAGAAGCTTAAAGCATTGGTCTTGGTATACACTTCAATGTCCCAGTTCATACCAAAGTGTTATGGTAAGCAGTCTAGAACAAAGTAATGCGACATTGCAAACCCACCTAGATCTTTTTAATTTTAGCACAAGATAGCAAGAGTATTAAACATTTTTCATTTCATTTTTCATTTTTTTATTTTCATTTTTTTAATTTTCGACATAATATGATCAAGTTGCGTATTAGCATCCAAGTGAAAAAGGACCTAGCTACCAGGTATGTAAAAGATAGCAAATGAACTCAACCCATTCATGCTAGTTTCCAGACTAAGTAGTGATCATTTTCAAGTTTTCACAAATAAAAGCCATACTCAAGACAGATATCATATGCATTTAATCAAAGCATAATCAACATTATTAAAATACAGTATTGTAAAGGCATAATAAAGCATGTACATGTAAAAGCAATTAATCATATTACAAAAGCTTATACAATGCTACATAACTCCCCATCACATGATGCCATAAGGATGACAAATGCCAAGCTCTCCTCTCAAAAATGCAAAGCGTGAAGCATCGAGAGGCTTGGTAAAAATATATGTAAGCTGATTCTGGCTATCAACAAAGCGCAACTCGATATCACCCTTCTCAATGTGATCTCTTAAGAAATGATAACGCACATCAATGTGTTTGGTCCTACAATGTTGTACTGGGTTGTTTGCTAAGCTGACCGCACAAGTGTTGTCACAAAACAGTGGAACACCCTTAAAATCCAACCCAAAATCCCGCAAAGTAGAAACCATCCACAAAATCTATGCGCAACAGCTAGCGGCAGCTACATATTTAGCCTCGGCTGTAGATTGTGCAACGCTAGACTGTTTGCGAGAAGACCAACACACAAGAGAAGAACCTAGAAAATGGCAAGTCCCAGATGTACTCTTTCGATCAATTCGACATCCAGCAAAATCAACGTCAAAAAAACCTCTCAAGCACAATGAATATGATGCAGAGTACCAAATGCCAAATTTAAGAGTGTGCTTGAGATACCTTAGTATGTGCTTGACAGCTTGACGATGTGAAGCTCTTGGAGAAGCCTGATAATGAGCGCACAAACATACTGCAAAGTGTATGTCCGTTTTCGTAGCCGTCAAGTAGAGGAGGGAGCCAATCATGCTCCAGAACTCCTTCTATTCCACTTCTTCTCCATCTTCATCTGGATCTAGCGCAACTGAAGTACCCATTGGGGTAGCAAGTGGTTTTGCATCTGCCATGTCAAAGCATTTTAGTAGGTCTTTAGTGTATTTTGTTTGATGTACAAAAGTTCCTTGTTTGATTTGCTTGATTTGCAAACCAAGGAATAAAGTCAACTCGCCCATCATCGATATTTCGAATTCCCTGCTCATAGAATCAGCAAACTCGGCCACAAGAGTATGAGATGAACCACCAAAGATTATGTCATCAACATAATTCTGAACAAGTAAGAAATCTTTACCATGCATAACAGTGAAAAAGGTCTTATTAATAGAGACCATTTTGTACCCGTGGTCAATCAAGAAGTTCCTAAGCTAGTTGTACCAAGCCCTAGGAGCTTGCTTGAGCCCATATAAAGCTTTGTGAAGTTTAAAGACTCTATGGGGGTACTTGGGATGTTCAAAGCCAGGGGGTTGTTTGACATACACATCTTCTCCTATGAAACCATTAAGGAAAGTGCTTTTTACATCCATTTGAAATAATTTGAAACCACAAGACGATGCAAATGCAAGCAAAATCCTAATGGCCTCAAGTCGAGCTACCGGTGCAAAAAAATCTCTAAAATCAACCCCCTCGACTTGAGTATAACCCTGAGCCACAATTCTAGCCTTGTGTCTCACTATATCCCCATCCTCCCCCTATTTGTTTTTGAAAATCCATTTTGTTCCAATTATATGAATGTTAGGGGGTGGATCAACAAGAATCCAGACTTGATTTCTATCAAAATTTTCTAGCTCTTCATGCATGGCGTTGATCCAACTTGCATCAGACAAAGCATGACTAACATCTAACGGCTCAAAAGTAGCGACAAATGCAGAATCAACGTAGTGAGCATGAGATCGGGTTACCCTTTCATTTAGCTCATCGATGATTTGCTCAGGGGGTGCATTCTCTAAATTCGAAGCGGTGCTTCTCTTTGTGACAAAATCTCCCCCTCAACTCTTGTCGAAGTTTGCTCCAAGCTTTCAAAGGTATATACTTTAGGTCCTCTTGCAGATGTGGATGACGCTTTTGGAGATGCCATAGAAGGAGGTTGTGGTACATTTTCATTATCTTCAACATCTGATGAATCTTCTTCCTCAAAGATCATTTCACTCATATCATGCTCACTCACAAGTTCAAAAGAATAACTAACATATGGAGATGTCTCATCAAAAGTTACATCGCAAGATTCAACAATAGTGTTAGTATCAAGATTGAAGACACGATAAGAGTGACCATGCAAGGAATAGCCCAAAAAGATTCCATCAGATTCTCGTGACTCAAACTTGTCTAAGTTAACATGCTTTAGGATGAACCACCGACATCCAAATACTCTTAAGTGAGTAACCTTGGGATTTCTCCCAAAGCGAAGTTCGTATGACGTTAAATTCAACAAGGAGCACAAAAATATCCTATTGGAGATGTAACATGATGTACTCATGGCTTCAGCCCAAAATTTCCTAGGAGTGTTATGCTCGTTGAGCATCGTCCTAGCCATCTCCACAAGTGTGCAGGTTTTTCTCTCAACAAGACCATTTTTTTGAGGGATCCTTGGAGCAGAAAACTGATGCTCAATGCCATGTTCAAGGCAAAAATCTGCAAAACAACTATTCTTGAACTTGGTACCGTTGTCACTTCTAATGACTTTCATTGCACTGGGGAGTTCATTGAATAGCCTCAAAGCTAAGCTTCGAAAGTGTATAAACATTTCATCCTTGCTTACAAGAAAGAAGATCTAAAAGTAACGAGAGTAGTCATCAACAACAACAAGGACTTACCATTTACCGCCTAAAGAACTAACCCGGGATGTACCTACAGTGTCCATATGAAGAACCTCTTCGGGTCGTTCAGTCATCACCATGTTTATGGGTGAATGAGAGGCGGCAGCCATTTTTCCAAGACGACAAGGAGCACAAACGAGGTTCTTCTCAAATTTGAGCTTGGGCAATCCTCAGATAAGTCTTAGGGCACTCAATCGAGCAAGCAAATCAAAGCTCATGTGCCCTAGTCTCCTTTTCCACATCTAGAGCTTAGAAGAAGGTTCAACAAGAAGGCAATGAGAAGAACCAAATGATTTAGAGAAATCAGCTCCAAAAACTCTCCCAACTCTTGAAATCTTGCAAATAAAAGCGCTAGAAGAGTCAAGCACATGAGAGGTATCACGTCCAAAGTGTACCTCAAAACCCTCATCAAGCAATTGAGAAACAAAAAGCAAGTTATACCCGAAATCCTCAACCAAAGAAACATTTGAGAGAGTGAAATTTTCATTGATTCTAATCGTTCCTTGGCCTTTCACTCTACTTCTTTGATTGTTTCCAAAAGTTATGTGTTCTCGTTGCTTGGTCAAGGTGAAGCTGGAGAACCATGATGACTTTTCGGTCATGTGGCGTGAACAGCCGAAATCCATGATCCACTTGTTCTCTAGGCTTCCATGTCTTTCCTACATAGAACACGAAGATCTCGAGTACTCAGTGGTGGGGTTAGTAACAAAACGTTTAGGAATCCAGCACTGAACAACTCGAGAGTCAAGCAAAACAGAAGACTGTGTAGAATATGAATCATGATAAAAGCGAGGTCTACTCGCAAAATGTCGAGGTCTCCTAAAATGATGTGGACCAAAACGACTAATACGTGGTCTAACATCATATGAAGCATGATGTAAACCATGATGGGCATAGTCACTCATATAACCATGAGGAGCCTCAAAATCAGAATGAGAACGATAATCATACTCATGCAAATTAAAAGATGTGTTGGGGGAAAATATTCCATCTTCAGGGTTATTGCAGTAACAGGACAAAGGTTGGTGATTAAGTCCAAGATTTCCAGCATATGACTCCGGGGATGCATTGAATCAAGTTCGAAGTATGATGACGGACTCTAGTTCGGAGTATATCTTCGAACTTGGACTCTTCCGAGAGCTTCTTTGCCAGCTAAGATGGAAGGCTTATCTTCTTTCTCATTAGATTAGTCTTTTACCATTTTAGCCCTATTAAGGGTACCGAATAGTTTCCACTATGTCGGTTGTAATAGAGGGGTAAAAGGGTCTTTTCCTTAATGTTTGGGCCTATAAATACCCCCCGTTTTACCCTGTAATACGGACGGAATACAAGTTATTCAATACACACTTTCGAACTATTTTAAGATATTATCCTTTCGGAGGCTTGGAATAGTTTACTTCGCAAACACTTCGTTTGTTAGTTTCTAATTTTCAGAAACCTATTAGCGTAATCTTTTACGCCAACAGATGGATAATACAAGTCATGAAAGTTCATAGCATGAGCACGACGTTCATCCTTGATATGTCGATAACAAAACCCAATCAAATGACCTACTCGTTGACAATAAGAGCAATGACAATCTTTCTTGTGAGTAGGTACATAAGTTTCAGATGCAAACCTCACGGTTTTTCTAGGTTTCTGCTAGGAATTTGTCTTGGGTAGTGGAATGATTTTCTTTGTAGGTTGGATAGGATTATTGGCTTTTTGAGTTGTGTCTAATTGGGCTCTCTCTTTATCAAGGGTAGTAGGGGGAGTGAACATAGTTTTGCTCGATGTATTTGGTGTAGTTCTCTCATAACCTAACCCTAGAGCTAACCCTGCCCTATCAGCACACATTTTTGTTTTATCCAAAAGCAAATCCATTTTACCATTCCCTTCGGTACACTTATCCACCATGGAAAGAAGATAATCATTCTCACACTTAAGTTTTTCGACTTGCTCTCTAGCGAAGTTGAGTTGGTCCTTAAGGATGATGCAGGTGGAACATGTCGGCTGTACATCCTTAGAACACTCAGCACTCTCCAATCTAGCCTTAAGTTCATCAACATGCTTATCTCTCAAATTAATGCTATAAGGACAATACATGTCGGCTGTACAAGTAAAGAACAATTCATGCATTCATTTATGACATAAGGACTAAACTCCACCTCCAAAAGTTGTTTTTGAACAATTTCAAGTTTTTCAAGATTTTGAGCAAGAATTAGATGCAACTGAACAAGTTCGTTCATAACAACAAGACAAGACTCACATTTAGCAATTTCAGACTTAGACTTCAGCAAGACAAGTTCAGTAGAAAGTGATTCAATTTTGAATTTTAGTTCCGTTTGTTCTTCAGAAGCAAGTTTAAGTAGTCTATCTTGTGATATGATAGCATCATGTAATTCATCGTTTTGAACAAGAAGCTGGTCATGAGAAAAACTAACCTAAGATGAGTATAGCTCATCGCTGCTATGCTTGTCGTCGGCCATGAAGCAAAGGCCGGTGAAGTTGTTTGTCTTCTCCTTCTTTTCTTCATTATTGGATGGCTCTTCTTCATCGGAGCTTGGCTCTTCACTTGAAGTGTTGTCGATGTCGCTGAAAGCGGCCACAAAAGCTCCGGCTACTCTTTTTGCCACTTTTCCATGCTTTTCTTTGAAGAAGGGTTTTTTATCTCTTTTCTGGTATTTGTGTTCATGTTCATTCTTTGCTTTCAGTTTTGGGAAATTATCTTTGATATGATTAAGATCTCCACACTCAAAAATCCTCGAGAGCCTCCTCTCCTTTGATCCCTTCTATCATTATAGAATCGGGTGAACTTTTTGACTATGAGAGCAAGCTCCTCATTGTCCAATGTGTCCACCTGTTCTTTAGTGATAGAGACCAAAGAAGGCAAGGCAAAACCTCCAGAGAAAGCACAAACTCCAGAACCACTAGAAACGTTACCTCCAGATGAGATGCCACTGCTAGAACCAGAAACTAGTGCCATGGATTGTGGCAAAGAGTTCCTAATTCCAGAACGAGATGTCTTGGCAATCTCGGTGGACTTAAGCTTACTGAAAAGTTCATCGCAAGTCAAAGTGTCAAACCTCATTGACTCTTCAATACTCGAGATCTTCACCTTCCATATACTATGATTAAGAGCATAGAGAAGTTTGATTGCTCTATCATGGTCTGAATAAGCTAAAGTCCCAGTGGAGCGCAAGTTGCTCTCAATTCCATCAAATCGATCAAACATGGCATCTACAGATTTTCCGGAGCCTTGCAGAAACATTTGATATTCTTGATTATATGTGCTTTACCTCCTAGCCATAATATGAGTAGTGCCCTCATGAAAGGTTTTCAAAGTAGTCCAAATCTCTCGTGCAGTTCGAAGGTGCTTGACCCTATCAAACTCATTGCGACTCAGACTGATGAACAATATGTTTCTTGCTTTGCTATTACAATCATACTATTCCTTCTCATTATGTGAGGTGCGAGTTTCAGGAATCACATATTGGGAATCAACAATGTCCCATATAGCACTTCCTTGACTTAGTAGATAAGCCTCCATGCACACCTTCCAATAAGCAAAGTCTTGACCATCAAACATCAGAATCTTAGATTTCTTGTCCATGTTGCCACAAGGATCACAAACCGGTTAAGGTCAACTTGTGATCTAACTGTCTCTAAAACCAATTGTGGGATCGGTTTAGGTGACTAGAGGGGGGGTAAATAGGCACCTCAAAAAAATTTTGTAAATAAGATGGCCTGTTAAGAACACCCAACACTCCTCTAAAAATTGCAGAAGTAAATTTGAGACCCAAAATTCAAATTCAGAACAAAAGCAGCCTGTTGAAGGAAAATACTTCATCCCCATGATCCTCCAAGATTCCAAGCAAATACATTACACAATGAAGATAAAGGAAAGTCTTGATCTCGGAACCCAAGACCCCCTCCGAACTGAAGGGCTCGAAGTTGAAGTGTCCGTCTAGGCTACGGTCCGAAGAGACCCCCCGAAAGGCTTCCCCTCCGGAGTGGAAAACAACCCGAAGGATGTGACGTCTGCTTTATCAACATCCTTCGAGCATGTTTTACCATACTAACCCTATAAGGGATACCGAAATAGTATCCACTATGTCGGTTGTAATTAAGGGGTAAAATAGTCTTTTCCTTAGAGATTTTACCTATAAATACCCCCCTTCTCACCCTATAAGAGGCATCGAATATTCAGATATTCAATACACACTTCAAACCATTCTAAGCTATCATCATATTCGGAGGCTTGAGATAGTCCGCATTCACAAACACTTCGTTTGTCAGTTCTTGGTCTTATAGAACCTATTAGCGTAATTTGTTGCGCCAACAGTTGGTGCCGTCTGTGGGGAGCTTAGTACTAAAAGATAGTTCTCTGCCATTACCTGTATTTTGAAGTACATTTGCGGAGGGAGCTTCGGAGTCCCAGTATTCTGCGCACCCTTCGGCAAGGGCTTCAAGTACAGTTCGAAGGCCTTTCTCGCCTTCCACCACCGTTCGAAGCCCTCAGTCTTCGGACCCTGCTTAGCTTCGTAAGTCATGCCTCCCAAGCAGAGTATGGCCACCGGCCCCTTCCGAAAATCCTCTCGGACCTTCGGAGCAGGACCTTTAGACATCTCCCAAACTCCTGAAGTAGTCAATAACCCTCAAGCAACCGGAGCCCCTCAGACAGCTCTGTCCGTGCTCTGAACTGACTATGTGAGAAACCATGTTGAAGAATATGGTTTGATATTCCAGATGTGATGAGTGATTGTCAACGGAAGTCAATGGAAGGGAGAGATGAAGACCTGTCGTGTTTGAGGCGCATGTGACTCAGGTACACGGGCAGTGAGCGACGGCCGGGCAGAGGAGCTGCGGAGTCGGGCTGGCCCAATCCGGGTACATGGCTAGGAGCGGCAGATGATCCACTGGTCTGTTGACTGGGTTGACTCAGGTACACGGGTGGCGAGCGATTGCCGGGCTGAAGGAGCTGCGGGGTCGGGTCGGCCCAATCCGGGTACCCGGTGCGAAGACGGTGGACGCTTTGTCAGTTTCGGCGTAAAACTGACAATCTATCATTAATTCATTTTTTAGGATATTAATATTTAGTTTTAAGTTTAGAATATTTTTATTCGAGTCAGTTAATTTTTCTAAGAATATTTTAGTAATTTTCGGAATTTATTTTAAAGGTTATTTTACCCGAGGGTAAATTAGTCTTTTCATGTATTAGGATTTACCTATAAATAGGCCCCTATCCCTTGGGGATAGATGACTGTTTCTTATTAGATCAATCTACAAATCT
The DNA here is from genome assembly GCA_019279435.1 of Zizania palustris. NCBI lineage: Eukaryota > Viridiplantae > Streptophyta > Magnoliopsida > Poales > Poaceae > Zizania > Zizania palustris. The sequence goes on along the minus strand of JAAALK010000283.1, from coordinate 99,667,589 downwards.
ACAGTCCACAAAATTTTATAGCCGTCGAATTTATTCCTCGTTGGCATTGTTTTTCTCCGGCGGGTGCGGCTAGCAGAAACGCAGCACCGGCGGCAGCCACCCGGCGCTCAGCTTCACGCGTTGCAGGCTCGGTCGGCGCAGCGTGCGGCCAAGCGTGGAAGAAATCCCGAGCATCAATGGTTGCTCCACGAGAAAGTACGAGGCGCAGGTCAGCAATAATCTTTCTTTTCACGGTGGGACCCACGATAATTACATGCTGAACGACGTCACGAGACCTAGAGCCCAGAGTTGCTGCCGGTTTTTGGTCATTGTGAGCACTGCGCAAATTCCCACGACGATGGCAGAACGACGGCTTCACGGTGGCAAGGCGCGCATCACACGATGCAGGTAAGTAGTTTTTGATCTGCTATTTTTTAGCTAGTTAATTAACTAAATACTGGTCTATTTTAATTAGCATTAAAATTGCCTTTTGTATTTCCATAGATATTTTTATGAGCTAGATATTAATCTTTAATCGGCTCATTCGTTATCTTGTATTATTTATTTTAATATGTTTGTTTAATCTACTCATATAATAAGAATAGAAAAATTTATTAGTCGCAGTAATATTTTTATTCTAGATTTACATGAAATATTTTAGATTTATTTCTAAATTAATTTCTGGATGATTCATGCTCTATTAATTTGATTAGTAGTTTACTTCTAGACTGCAATATAAATATTTCATGATATATCTAGGTGTTTTTATTTACTGCAGTAATTTTATTTAGATTATATTTAATATTATTTAATTAGGACATCGGTCATTTTTAAGCTAGACAACTTTAATTCCTGAAATTTGCTTTGCAAATATTATTTGTCTAGTTAAGTTCATTTGGGTGTTGGGATTAAAATATAGTTTAGTAAGAAATTTTTAGGCGCCCATTCACCCCCCTCTGGTCGCTACTTTCGGTCCTACAAGTGGTATCAGAGCGAGGTTAGGTTTTTCTAATATCTTAACCGATTCAAAACCTAGGTAGTGACCATGACGTCTTCTGGTAAAATCCCATCCCTAGAGGCTTTTGGCTACACTTATTGGAAGACTCGCATGCGAGCTTACCTTATGAGCCAGAGCTCGGACATATGGGAGATTTGTGTTCATCCTAGTTTCACCATTACGACTATTGCTGCAGATACTGCTGAAAATATAATTACCCAGCATCAAAATAATAGTAAGGCGGTGAACATTTTATTTTCTGGTCTAGGTCCTAGTGAGTTCGAGCGTGTTAGCCATCTCACCACTGCTAGAGAGATCTGGGCTACCCTCCAGGCACATCATGAGGGGACAGCTCAGGTCAAGGCTAGGCTATATCAGACCTACCGGCGTGAGTATGAAAATTTCTCACAGAAGCCGGGTGAGACTGTTGAGGCTTTGTTTGGTCGTTTTCAATCGATCATTAACAAGCTTCGTGTTAACAAGGCCGAGGGTGATCAGCTGGTCTCGGATCATGAACAGGCGCTTAAGGTACTCCATACCTTGGACCCTAAGATCTGGGAGATCAAGGTCTCTTCTATTGTTGAGAGCACATCGTATGATACCTTGACCATCGCAGAGCTTTTTAGTAAGCTCAAGGCCTCAGAGGTCGATATTCAGTTGAGATCAAATCTCACTGATTCTGGCTCAAAGACTCTGGCGCTTGCGACACCATCGGTTGATCCCAAGGCCATGAGTTGTACTGCATTTTCCTTGATGACTATTTCCGAGGAACAACTTGATACTTTAGGAGATGATGATTTGTGCTTGTTTAACAACCGGGTGCGACGTGTCTATGATAAGCGAATGTTTAAGAGACACGGCACAAAATCCGGATGTTTTGAGTGTGGTGATCCGGGTCATTTTATCGTCGACTGTCCCAAGCAGAAGAATTACAAGAAGGGAACCAGCGGCAACTCCTACAACTCCGGCAAGTACGAAAACTCCACGAAGGGCAAGCCCAAGACAAGATTATTTCGAAAAGCTCTAAAAGATTACAGGCGTGAAAACAAGAAGCGAGACGAGACCTTCTTCGCCGAGATGGAGAAATATACTCCAAGAGATCCTCGTCTTCCTCATCGTCTTCAAGTTCAAGTGATGAAGATAGCATGATCAGGAAGGGGAAGGACATGGACAATCCAGTGGGCCTCTGTTTCATGGGCTTCAGGGACAAGCCGAAGAGTCGCTCACGTCACAGTCAAAGACCCCACAAGAGCTTCTGCTCAATGGCTCTTGGGGAGAAGAAAGAGAAGGACTCCTCCGACGATGACGATGATGAGAATGCATCTTCCTATGAACAAGAAGTTGTTAATTTACTAGAACAGAACAGTCAGGAGTTGAAGTATAGGGAGAAACTGCTTAGAGGGGCTAAGAAGAGGATAGATGAGCTTGAGAGTGAGCTTGCCACAGCAAATGGCAAGATTGAGAGTCTGTCTTCTTCCCCTTGCTTGGGTGATAGTGGTGAGTGCCCTAACTGTGAGGTGCTGTTGTGTGACCTGACGACTCTTAAGTCCAGGTACACAGAGAGAGTAGATGAGAGAGACGCATTGGCCACTGAGCTTGAAAGCGCTCAGCAGGAGCTAAAAGATGCTCATGCCACTGTTGTCGCACCTTGTGTAGACTGCCCATCTCATTTAGCTAGTATAGCTGAGCTGAGAGCCAAGAGTGATGAGCAGTTGAGCGAGTTAGCTGGAGTGAGCGGTGAGTTGGAGCAGATTAAGCTAGAGCTTGAGACCTTGTCAGTTCCATCCACTGTTTGTGAGAACTGCTTATCCATTAGAATGGAATTGATCAAGCTAAAAGCTGAGAAGTCTGTCGAAGTTGATAAAGAGTGTGAGATCTGTTTGTCTCAGGTGGAGGTGTTAGCTACTTTGAGAGAGGAGCTAGCTGATGTTCAGAACGAGAACTTTTACCTCCGTCAGATCCTGAGTTGGATTAGTGCTAGAGAGCCACAGCTCGGCATGATGATCCAGCAGTTCAAGAGACAGGATGGTTTTGGAGTAGGTTACACATATACCAAGGCTGATTTTGAGAGTGCCATTAACCGTGCAGTGGAGTGGAGTAAGATGACTCCCGAACAGAGATATCCCAAGACTCACTCCACTGAGTCTTTCCAGGCTAGTCAGCCCAAGGATGGTGTGTTCCAAGAACAGCCCAAGGCTCCACCTAAGAAGCAGATCTGGGTTCCAAAGCCTAAGACTCTCCACACTTCTCTTGATTTCTTATCTGGACCTTCTCACACCAAAGAAGCTTCACCCAACACCACCAAGCCTAAGAACCCTAAGCCACAACAACATTCCAAGAAGCCTACCTATCACTGTGAGTTTTGTCAGAGAGACGGGCATCTTGAGGAGTTTTGCTTCAGGAGGAAGCGGGTTGAGCGAGCAGAGAGAGCTCGAGGTGGGCAGGAGCAGTTCTACCAGCAGGGTGGTAGACAGAGAGTCCCTCGACGTAGAGAGAGGCTAGAGGCCAGGCCACGTCGTGTAGGTGGTGGTAGAGAAGACGGTTTTCACGACCGTGCTCCGGAGGGTGGTTTCCGTTCCGGCAGAGTTCCAGATCGTTATGGATATGATTTTGGACCCCGTGACCGTGATTTTAGGCAGAACAGAGGACTGCGCTTTGATCCGCATTTCATTCCAGACTCATATGATTCCTTTTGCTTTCCTACATACGCGCAGATGGCTCGACACTGGTTCAACACTTTTACTAAACCAGGCATTGGACCGTTTGGTCCCACTCATGATTAATTGATCGTGTTTGGGAGTTGTGTATCCTTTTTAGGATATTTTGAGTCAGCTTTTCATTGGTATCAGTTTTTTATTTTCTTCTTTATTTTTTATTATTGAGTCTTTTGTGTGCGTTCATATCATGCATAATCATTAGTCACATTTGAGCTGCTTCTGCTATATGATTAATCTGCTTTACTTTCTCTAGCTAGTATATGTTTTTGATTACTTGTCGATGATCATGTTCTGGTTCAGTTCACATGATATATCTGATATTTGTCATATGCATGAATTTATGCTTTAAAATTAAAAAAAATGATCACCATTGCTTCTGGTAACTAGCATGTGTAGGCTGAATGCTTTCGCTATCTTTTACATGCCTTGTAGCTAGATCCTTACTTAGATGCAGATACGCAACTTGGATATCTATATGCTTTAAATATGAAAAATGTGCTATAAAAATGATAAAAAATTCAGAAAAATAAAATTTTATGCATTTTATGATTATCAGAAAAGATCCAGGTGGGTTTGCTTTTGTCGCATTGCATTGTTCTGGACTGCTTACCATAGCACTTTGGTATGAACTAGGACAGTGTAATGTATGCCAAGATTAGTGTCTTAAGCTTCTGATGGTCCAGTTCTGACCTAGGCTTGACTTGGTCGGTTAGCATAAGGTTTGACATGCAAATAACCCCTGGCAGAAATGAAAAATATAAAGAAAAAGTCTAAAAAATTTAAAAAGATTACAAGTTTGCTGAAGCACTTTGTTTTTGGACAATGCTTATCTTGGTAGATATCAGTTAGCTTTTGCATATCATGCTTTACATTGCTTGTTAACTAGAAAATGTGGTGATGCTTTTGTTTTTGCAAAAATCGAAAAATACGTGCTAATGACTTTCTTAAGATATCATCTATTGTACTGATCATGTCATGTATCTTAGACATTATATCTTTCGCTATACCTGTTAGATTTTGTTATTGCAGTTAATCATATCTAAGAAGCATGCTTTTCACACTCCACCTGCACTCCATCTGCATTCATGGCATATTTTGAGGGGAGCTGCATTTCAGGGGGAGTTTGTGTTTATGTCTCTTTAAAGTGCATTTAGTCTCACTTGATGAGTCCAATTGTCAACAAGGGGGAGAAATTTTGGATATATTTTGATGATATATTTTTGCACTTGTTTTTGAGGCTTTATTTTTGGTTAACCATAATGACCGTTTTCGTGCTTCTGTTTGGCTTTTGGTCATTAGGGTTAAACCTTTATTTTCTTCTTCTATTTTCGTTTGTTTTCCTGTTTCCACGTGTTTTGCAGGTTCTGGAGATGAGCTGAAGAGGGTGTTGACAATGCACTCATCAAGGGGGAGATTGAGAAACCATGTTGAAGAATATGGTTTTGATATTCCAGATGTGATGAGTGATTGTCAACGGAAGTCAATGGAAGGGAGAGATGAAGACCTGTCGTGTTTGAGGCGCATGTGACTCAGGTACACGGGCAGTGAGCGACGGCCGGGCAGAGGAGCTGCGGAGTCGGGCTGGCCCAATCGGGTACATGGCTAGGAGCGGCAGATGATCCACTGGTCTGTTGACTGGGTTGGACTCAGGTACACGGGTGGCGAGCGATTGCCGGGCTGAAGGAGCTGCGGGGTCGGGTCGGCCCAATCCGGGTACCCGGTGCGAAGACGGTGGACGCTTTGTCAGTTTCGGCGTAAAACTGACAATCTATCATTAATCATTTTTTAGGATATAATATTTAGTTTTAAGTTTAGAATATTTTATTCGAGTCAGTTAATTTTCTAAGAATATTTTAGTAATTTTCGGAATTTATTTTAAAGGTTATTTTACCCGAGGGTAAATTAGTCTTTTCATGTATTAGGATTTACCTATAAATAGGCCCCTATCCCCTTGGGGATAGATGACTGTTTCTTATTAGATCAATCTACAATCTACAGTCCACAAAATTTTTATAGCCGTCGAATTTATTCCTCGTTGGCATTGTTTTTCTCCGGCGGGTGCGGCTAGCAGAAACGCAGCACCAGCGGCAGCCACCCGGCGCTCAGCTTCACGCGTTGCAGGCTCGGTCGGCGCAGCGTGCGGCCAAGCGTGGAAGAAATCCCGAGCATCAATGGTTGCTCCACGAGAAAGTACGAGGCGCAGGTCAGCAATAATCTTTCTTTTCACGGTGGGACCCACGATAATTACATGCTGAACGACGTCACGAGACCTAGAGCCCAGAGTTGCTGCCGGTTTTTGGTCATTGTGAGCACTGCGCAAATTCCCACGACGATGGCAGAACGACGGCTTCACGGTGGCAAGGCGCGCATCAACGATGCAGGTAAGTAGTTTTTTGATCTGCTATTTTTAGCTAGTTAATTAACTAAATACTGGTCTATTTTAATTAGCATTAAAATTGCCTTTTGTATTTCCATAGATATTTTTATGAGCTAGATATTAATCTTTAATCGGCTCATTCGTTATCTTGTATTATTATTTTAATATGTTTGTTTAATCTACTCATAATAAGAATAGAAAAATTTATTAGTCGCAGTATTTTTATTCTAGATTTACATGAAATATTTTAGATTTATTTCTAAATTAATTTCTGGATGATTCATGCTCTATTAATTTGATTAGTAGTTTACTTCTAGACTGCAATATAAATATTTCATGATATATCTAGGTGTTTTTATTTACTGCAGTAATTTTATTTAGATTATATTTAATATTATTTTAATTAGGACATCGGTCATTTTTAAGCTAGACAACTTTAATTCCTGAAATTTGCTTTGCAAATATTATTTGTCTAGTTAAGTTCATTTGGGTGTTGGGATTAAAATATAGTTTAGTAAGAAATTTTTAGGCGCCCATTCACCCCCCCTCTGGTCGCTACTTTCGGTCCTACACTATGTCAGTTCCCGAGACCCAGAGGACCCCTCCGGAGGAAGTGAGAACCTCCCCGAAGATGTGACCACTCAGATTGCCCGACTTCAAGAGGAGGTGGAAAGATGTAGGCAGGAGGCTGCGGACATGCTTCGTCCTCAGGCCAACCCTGCCGCTTCGGAGATGCATCAAGACGATGACCCTGATTATTATCCCGAAGCCCAGCAAGTTCGAGAAAGCACAGAGAACGCCTCCTTCGATGATGAATCTCCGCTGCATCCGGACTTGCAAAAGGTGTGCTTCGATCCCATTTCCGAGCCTCGATGATGCACAAATACTCCGGAGGGGCAGACCCTAGGGAATTCTCTCGCTCTTACACTCTTGCAATAGAAGCTAGCGGAGGGGTCCAAAATACGATGGCAAAACGTTTCACCCCTTGCGTAGAAGGCGTAGCCCTTCGTTGGTTCTAGTCCTAAAACCAGGATCAATTAAGTCATGGGAGCAGTTGAAGAAGACATTCGTGAGTAATTTTCAGGTGAGCTTCGTAGCCCCGATGTCTACTGGAAGCCTTTTTCAGGTAAAACTCTTCGGCAATACTTCACATGTTTCGACCACCCCAAGTCTCAGATCAAGGGGCTATCCACGTCATATGTCGTGGATGCGGCGCGCGAAGGTGAAATGAACCCTGGCCTCCTCGACAAACTCCACAAGAAGCTGGTGTCTTCAGTGGCACACCTGATGGCATACTTCGAGCAGTATGCAAATCAGAAGAAGGGTGTCTTTGGAGGACTGCTTCATCCACACCAATCCTCCCCAAAGAAGTCAAGATGGGGATCGAATACTGAGTTATTCAATACACATCTTTGAACTGTTTTGAGCTATTTCCTCTTCAGAGGCTTGAAATAGTTTACTTCGCAAACACTTTGTTTGTTAGTTTCTAACCTCTTGAAACCTGTTAGCATAATCTTTTACGCCAACAAAGTGGAAATCATCCAAACCAACTGTGAGCAGTAGCTAGCAGCAACTACATACTCAGCCTCAGTGGTAGAAAGTGCAACTCCAGATTGCTTACGTGAAGACAAACAAACAAGCGAAGAACCAAGAAACTAGCAAGTACCGGAAGTCGACTTGTGATCCAACCGACACCCACCAAAATCAGCGTCGGAAAAGCCAGATAACTCAAGAGATGATGATGCTGAATAGTAAAGACCTAGATAAGGCGCATAGGTAAGGTACCTAAAAATGCGCTTGACATCCTACCGATGAGATGCGCGTGGTGAAGACTGGAAGCGCACGGACAGTCCCACGGCAAACTGAATGTCCAGTCTCGTCGCCATCAAGTACAGCAACGATCCTATCATCCCTCGATACTCTCTCTCATTGACCTTGATGCCGCTCTCATCCTTGTCCAGACCCCGAGATGTACCCATTGGGGTCATTTGAGGCTTCAATTCTCCACCAAAGTCAAACTTCTTCAGCATGTCCCGCTGTACTTGCTCTAGTGGATGAAGATGCCATCCTTGGTCTGCTTGATCTGAAGCCCTAAGAAGTACTTGAGCTCACCCATGAGTCTCATCTCAAGCTCGGTGTGCATCTGCTCAGAAAACTTGGACACAAGCTCATTGGTAGAACCACCAAAAATAATATCGTCCACGTAAATCTGAGCAATCAAAAAATCTGAGCCCACTATGAGCAGAAAAGAGTCTTGTCCACAGAACCCATCACAAAGCCACTCCCCAACAAAACTGCTTTAAACGATCATACCAAGCCCTAGGAGCTTGCTTCAGACCATATAAAGCTTTCTGCACCTTGAAAACATGTCGAGGAAACTTGGGGTTTTCAAAACCGTGGGGCTGCCTAACATAGACCTCCTCTATGTACCCGTTCAGAAAAGCACTCTTGATATCCATTTAAAAAAGTTTAAAACCTTTAGAAGCAGCGAATGCCAATAGTATGCGAATGGACTCAACCCCATCTGAAAAAAACCCTAGGCAACTAATCGAGCTTTGTTGAGCACCACAACCCTATCTTCACCTTACTTGTTCTTAACACCCACTTGGTGCCTATGGGGTTGCATCCAGGTGGCAGCTCAACTAGAGTCCAAACCCGATTGCGAACAAAGTTCTCAAGCTCTTCGTGCATGGCATTTATCCAATTTGCATCAGAAAGAGCATGAGAAACATCTTTGGGCTCAAAAGTGGCAACAAAGCAGACTCAGCAAAAACAACGAGTGAGCCAACAGAAGAACGCAAGGATCTTGAATTGAGATCACCGATGATGAGAGTGCTTGCAGCCAAACGCTCGCAAGTGACTCACCTTGGGCTGTCAGCCAAACTGCAACTCATATGATGTCTTACCTAAGTAAGCTCTAAGAAAAATGCGGTTGGCTAGATAGCAAGCCGTGTTTATTGTTTCAGCCAAAAAGCGCCTAGGAGTCCTGTGCATCGAGCATCATCCTGGCCACCTCGACTAGAATGCGGTTCTTTCGTTCCATGACGCCATTCTGTGGGGGAGTGTAAGGAGCAGAAAACTGATGCTCAAGATCCTGATCACTACAGAAGCTGACGAACTGAGAGTTCTTGAACTCAAAGCCGTTGTTAGAGCAAATTTCTTGCATCCGACCATTGTTCTCATTCTTTAGCTTCAAAATCGGTCTAACAACTGGAAAGCCTCATCCTTAGACTCCAAAAGAAAACCCATGAGAATCGAGAAAAGTTGTCAACCAACTACAAGCGTTAGCCACTTCCCCACCGCTGAGCAACTTGAGCTAGACCAACATTATCCATTGTAACAGCTCTCCTGGGTACAAAGTCATCACCTGAGTCACATGTGCTGAGAACGGCAACCATTTTCCCATGACGACAGGGATGGCAAACTAGATCCTTCTCCATCTTAAGCTTGGGCAATCCTCGGATGAGGTCCATAGAGCTAAATCTGACTAGAAGATCAAAACTCAAATGACCTAACCTCCTATGCCACCTCTAGAGCTCAGAAGAGATCCACAATCAAATAGCAGAAGGGCCAAAAGAACTAGAGAAATCAATCCGAAAAACCTTACTGAGGGTAAGATCAGGAAAACCAAAGATCATCTAGAATCAACAACAGAAGACATGCCCTTCTTAAATCGAACCTCTAAACCATCCTCAAGAAGTTGCGAAATAGAAACCAAATTAAAACTCAAGTTTCCAACCAAAGCAACATTCTTCAAAGAAAAATGATCAGATTCGAATCGAGCGAATGTCGTGTACCTTCCCTTGACCACTGTTCCCGAAAGTGATGTACTCCTTGGAGCTTGGGGAAGTGAGGCTGGAGAACCATCTGCGATGTCCCGTCATGTGGCGAGAGCATCCTGAATCCATGATCCACACATCCTCCAGTCCTCTATCCTGCATGATCAATGGTCATAAGGGGACCAAACAGTCTGACACCAGGTTTAGCAAAGGAGCTAAACTAGTGTCGAGCCATCTGCTCAAAAGTAGGAAAGCAGAAAAACTCATACGATTCTGGACCAAAGTGCGACTCAAAGTGCGGTCCTCTGTTCTGCCTAAAGTCTCAGCCACGAGTTCCAAAGCCTTATTCAAATGACCTGGAGCTCTGCCAGAGCGAAAACCACCCTCCGGAGCTCAGGCACGAAGCCGTCTCCCCTACCACCACCTACATGACGCGCCCTGGCCTCTAGCCTCTCTCCGCGTCGAGGGGCACTCTATCTACCACCCTACTGGTAGAACTGCTCCTACCCACCTTGAGCTCTCTTTGCTCTCTCAACCCTTCCTCCTGAAGCAAACTCCTCAAGATGCCCATCTCTCTGACAGAACTCACAGTGATAGTAGGCTCCTTGGGATGTGGTTGAGGCTTGGGGTTCTTGGTGGAGCTTTAGGTTGTTCTTGGAACACTCCATCCTTGGGCTGATAGGCCTGGAAAGACTCAGTGGAGTGAGTCTTGGGATATCTCTTCTCTGGAGTCATCTTACTCCACTCTACTGCACGGCTAATGGCACTCTCAAAGTCAGCCTTGGTGTAGGTGTAACCTACCCCAAACCCATCCTGCCTCTTGAACTACTGGATAATCATGCCGATCTGTGGATCTCTAGCACCCACCCAACTCAGGATCTGATGGAGGTAAGAGTTCTCGTTCTAAGCATCAGCTAGCTCCTCTCTCAAGGAAGCTAGCACCTCCACCTGAGATAAGCATCTCACACTCTCTATCAACTTCGACAGATTTCTCAGCTTTTAGCTTGATCAATTCTAATCTTAGGGACAAGAAGTTCTCACAAACAGTGGGTGGAACTGATAGTATCTCAAGCTCAAGCTTAGTCTGCTCTAGCTCCGCTCTAACTCTCGCAAACTCACCCAACTGCTCATCACTCTTGGCTCTCAACTCAGCTAACCAGCTAAATGGGATGGGCAGTCACCATAGGGCACGACGACAGTGGCATGATCACCTTTCAGCTCCAGTTGAGTGCTCTCAAGCTCAGTGGCCAAAGTGTCTCTCTCAACTACCCTCTCTGTGTACCTAGACTTCAGAATCGTTAGGTCACACAACAGCACCTCATAGTTAGGGCACTCACTGCTACCACCCAATCAAGGGAAGAAGATAGACTCTCAATCTTGCCATTGGACATGGCAAGCTCACTCTCAAGCTCATCTATCCTCTTCTTAGCTCCTCTAAGCAGTTTCTCCCGATACCTCAACTCATGATGGTTCTCTTCAAGCAATTCAATGACTTCTTGTTCATAGTTGGATACCTTTTCATCATCGTCATCATCGGAGTTGTCGGGGGAGCCCTTCTCTTCCTTATCCCCAAGATCCATTGAGCAGACGCTCTTGCGGGATCATCAGCTGTGGTGCGAACGGCTCTTCGGCTTGTCCCTGAAGGCCATGAAGCAGAGGCCCACCGGATCATCCTTGTCCTTCCCCTTCTTGATAATGGTCTCCTCATCACTTGAGCTTGATGAAGAGGAAGAAGAAGACGAAGAAGTAGCTTCTCTCCATCTCAGCGAAGAAGGCCTTATCTCGCTTCTTGTTCTCACGCCGGTAGTCCTTCAGGGCCTTTCGAAAGAATCTCGTCTTTGGCTTGCCCTTTGTGAAGGTGGAGCTGTCGTGCTTGCCGGAGTCGTAGGAGCCACCGCCGGTGCCCTTCTTGTGACTGTTCTGCTTGGGGCAGTCGGCGATGAAGTGACCTAGATCACCACACTCAAAGCATCCGGATTTTCTACCGTGTCTTTTGAACATTCGTTTATCATAGACACGACGCACCCGTTGTTAAAAAGACACAGATCATCATCTCTTAACGAATCAAGCTGGTCCTCAGTGATAGACATCAGGGAGAACATAGCCCAGCTCAAAGAGGAGGAGTCAGCAGAAGGTGTCGCAAGGTCCAGAGTTTTTGAGCCAGAACCAGTGAGATTTGATCTCAACTAGATATCAACCTCTATGGCCTTGAGCTTACTGAAAAGCTCTACGATAGTCAAGGTATCGTAAGAAGTGCTCTCAATGATAGAGGATACCTTGATCTCCCAGATCTTAGGGTCCAAGGTATGAAGAACCTTGAGCGCCTGCTCATCATCTGAGACCAGCTGAACTCCATCGGCCTTGTTGGGCGGAAGCTTGTTGATGATCGATTGAAAACGACCAAACAAAGCTTCAACAGATTCACCCGGATTCTATGTGAAATTTTCATATTCACGTCGGTAGGTCTGATAGAGCCGAGCCTTAACCTGGGCTGTCCCCTCATGGTGTGCCTGGAGGGTAGCCCAGATCTCTCTAGCAGTGCTGAGATGGTTCACACGCTCAAACTTAGTGGGACCTAGACTAGAAAATAAATGTTCACAACATTGTTGTTGTTCTGATGTTGGGCGACTATCTCGGGGGAAGTGTGCTCAGCAATAGGAAGCACAATAAAAGTTTCATGAACACAAACATCCCAAATGTCCGAGTTCTGGCTCATGAGATAGGCTCACATGCGAGTCTTCCAGTAATTGTAGCCAAAAGCTTCAAGGGACGGGACCTTGCCAGAGGAAGTCATGATCACTACCTTGGGTTAGAACCGGTTAAGGTATGGAAAAACTCTAACCAGGCTCTGATACCACTTTAGGATAGAAAGTAGTGACCAGAGGGGGTGAATGGGCGCCTAAAAATTCTTTTGAATTAAATGGCCTTCTCCCAACACCCAATGCACACCTCAATAGATAATTAGCAGAAACAAATAGGTCAAAAACCATGAAAATAATCTAGCCTACAAACGACTGGTGTCCTAAACAAAAGACACCAACAAAGTGTTTCAAGGCAGATCAACAGTGCATTCAAATCACAGACATTTCAATCATCACTAAAATAACCAATTAATACAAATGTATGAAAATGAGGAGAGAGTTTATTGTTCGCCGTTGTCTCATGTTTCGTACTTGCCGAAGCCTATGCCGGAGCCTGTATGTCTTCTCTCCGAAGCATGCCTCGCCGAGACCACAACGAAGTTTAGAACTTCTACTAGCCGAAGCCTGCTTCGAACGTGTGCTGGCGAATCCCGAGCTTCAAACGGAGTGGCTCCGAAGCCCCAGCGAAGCTTGCCTCTGAATCACGCACAGGCCTCGCAGCAACCTCTGCACTTTGCAAGCCTTGATGTAAGGATCAACAGTGCGCCCCTCACACAGCCTAGCGCATCAGGCTTCGAACGACGTTGCTTCGAAGCCTCGCATGCACTTCGCGTGGACTCCAACAACTGTTGGCTTCGACAGCCTCATGGGCTTTAGTAGCCGAGTGGTCTTCGGTTCCATGTGCTTCCTCCAAGCGGTGGCAACCAGCGCCGCAACACACGCGGCCTTGGCCTACCGATCCCTGCCAGCCGCCACCACACGACAAGAACTCCTCCAGAAAACCAGTGCCAAAATCACAGCAAGGAGAAAGACCAGACAATTGGTTCTCGGAGAAGAGGAAAACCAGACGGGAAAGAACTTGGAGAAGCACCGCACTCCAAGATGAAACCAGAACAAAGAAGATTCTGATGATGACTGTCAAGAGCAAAACAGTGGCGGCGCACAAGCAGGGAAGAGGAAACTGAACTCTGATTTTCAAATTAAAGTGAGTTAACCCTAACCCTAGGGGATTGGGGCCTATTTATAGGCAGCCCAATAAATGGGAAATGACAAATTTACCCCTAGGGTAAATTACACAGACACAAAAACAAACTGAAAAGACAAACATGCCCTTAGGATTTTTACAAACTCGACTAACACAGACTATGGGCCTAAAAAGCAAAATAGTAAAATCCTAAAAATAACTTGTCCTGATGCAGAGCTTTCGTAGCAGCTACGGCTTTGCTTCAGAACTCGGATCCAAGATCAGTGGTCATCGGTTTTGCGCCGAAACCGACAAAGCATCCACCATCTTTGCACCAGTACCCGGATTGGGCCGGCCCAATTCCACAGCTCCTCAGCCCGGCAATCGCTCACGCCCATGTACCTGAGTCAATCCCAGTCAACAGGCCATTGGATCTCTTGCCGCTCCTAACCCATGTACTCGGATTCGGCTGACCCGACTCCACAGCCCCTCTGCTCGGCAGTCGCTCGCCTCCCGTGTACTTGAGTCACACACGGCCTAGACACGGCAGGTCTCATCTTCTCTTCGTCTTCTATTTGACTTCCATTGACAATCACTCATCACATCTGGAGCCACGAGGCCCATGTTCTTCAACTTGGCTCCTCCAAGTACTGTGAGACTAAGTCAGATGTATACATTCCAAGTAACTGCATGAGCAAGCATTTTCAATTTTTAGCAAATAAAAGTATCACTACTCACACTAGCATACTAGACATGGCAAGGTAAGATATGCAAAAGCTAATAAAATACTAACCAGATAAGCATATCCCACTACAAGGAGCTTCAGCAAATTTGATATGCAATGAATTTAAACTTTTTATTTTTCATTTATGTGCCAGGGTTATTTGCAAGTCAACCTTATTCTAACCGACCAAGCTAAGCCTAGGTTGAGACCATCAGAAGCTTAAAGCATTGGTCTTGGTATACACTTCAATGTCCCAGTTCATACCAAAGTGTTATGGTAAGCAGTCTAGAACAAAGTAATGCGACATTGCAACCCACCTAGATCTTTTTAATTTTAGCACAAGATAGCAAGAGTATTAAACATTTTTCATTTCATTTTCATTTTTCATTTTTTTTATTTTCATTTTTTTTTAATTTTCAACATAATATGATCAAGTTGCATATTAGCATCCAAGTGAAAAAGGACCTAGCTACCAGGTATGTAAAAGATAGCAAATGAACTCAACCCATTCATGCTAGTTTCCAGACTAAGTAGTGATCATTTTCAAGTTTTCACAAATAAAGCCATACTCAAGACTATCATATGCATTTAATCAAAGCATAATCAAGTATTAAACAGTATTGTGAAGGCATAATAAAGCATGTACATGTAAAAGCAATTAATCATATTACAAAAGCTTATACAATGCTACATAACTCCCCATCACATGATGCCATAAGGATGAAAGCTCTCCTCTCAAAATGCAAAGCGTGAAGCATCGAGAGGCTTGGTAAATATATGTAAGCTGATTCTGGCTATCAACAAAGCGCAACTCGATATCACCCTTCTCAATGTGATCTCTTAAGAAGATAACGCACATCAATGTGTTTGGTCCTACAATGTTGTACTGGGTTGTTGCTAAGCTGACCGCACAAGTGTTGTCACAAAACAGTGGAACACCCTTAAAATCCAACCTAAAATCCCGCAAAGTAGAAACCATCCACAAAATCTATGCGCAACAGCTAGCGGCAACTACATATTTAGCCTCGGCTGTAGATTGTGCAACGCTAGACTGTTTGCGAGAAGACCAACACACAAGAGAGAACCTAGAAAATGGCAAGTCCCAGATGTACTCTTTCGATCAATTCGACATCCAGCAAAATCAACGTCAAAAAAACCTCTCAAGCACAATGAATATGATGCAGAGTACCAAATGCCAAATTTAAGAGTGTGCTTGAGATACCTTAGTATGTGCTTGACAGCTTGACGATGTGAAGCCCTTGGAGAAGCCTGATAATGAGCGCACAAACATACTGCAAAGTGTATGTCCGTTCTCGTAGCCGTAAGGAGGAGCCAATCATGCTCCAGAACTCCTTCTATTCCACTTCTTCTCCATCTTCATCTGGATCTAGCGCAACTGAAGTACCCATTGGGGTAGCAAGTGGTTTTGCATCTGCCATGTCAAAGCATTTTAGTAGTCTTTAGTGTATTTTGTTTGATGTACAAAGTTCCTTGTTTGATTTGCTTGATTTGCAAACCAAGGAATAAAGTCAACTCGCCCCTCATCGATATTCGAATTCCCTGCTCATCAGAATCAATACACCGCAACACAGCTTACGACGCTCGGCCACAAGTATGAGATGCCACCAAGATTATGTCCTCAACATAATTCTGAACATAAGAATCTTACAGCATAACGTGAAAAGTCTTATTAATAGAGACCATTTTGTACCCTGGTCAATCAGAAGTTCCTAAGCTAGTTGTACCAAGCCCTAGCTTGCTTGAGCCCTATAACTTTGGAGTTTAAGACTCTATGGGGGTACGTGGATTTCAAGCCAGGGGGTTGTTTGACATACACATCTCTCCTATGAAACCATTAAGGAGTGCTTTTTACATCCATTGAAATAATTTGAAACCACAAGACGATGCAAATGCAAGCAAAATCCTAATGGCCTCAATCAGCTACCGGTGCAAAAAATCTCTAAAATCAACCCCCCGACTTGAGTATAACCCTGAGCCACAATTCTAGCCTTGGTCTCACTATCCCCATCCTCCCCCTATTTTTTTTGAAAATCCATTTTGTTCCAATTATATGATGTTAGGGGTGGATCAACAAATCCAGCTTGATTTCTATCAAAATTTCCAGCTCTTCATGCATGGCGTTGATCAACTTGCATCAGACAAAGCATGACTAACATCTAACGGCTCAAAGTAGCGACAAATGCAGAATCAACGTAGTGAGCATGAGATCGGGTTACCCTTTCATTTAGCTCATCGATGATTTGCTCAGGGGGTGCATGTCTCTAAATTCGAAGCGGTGCTTCTCTTTGTGACAAAATCTCCCCCTCAACTCTTGTCGAAGTTGCTCCAAGCTTTCAAAGGTATATACTTTAGGTCTCTTGCAGATGTGGATGACGCTTTTGGAGATGGCCATAGAAGAGGTTGTGGTACATTTTCATTATCTTCAACATCTGATGAATCTTCCTTCCTCAAAGATCAGTTTCACTCATATCATG
This sequence comes from Zizania palustris, assembly GCA_019279435.1. Taxonomy (NCBI): domain Eukaryota; kingdom Viridiplantae; phylum Streptophyta; class Magnoliopsida; order Poales; family Poaceae; genus Zizania; species Zizania palustris. The sequence goes on along the minus strand of JAAALK010000283.1, from coordinate 99,650,696 downwards.
CTCACTCACAAGTTCAAAAGAATAACTAACATATGGAGATGTCTCATCAAAGTTACATCGCAAGATTCACAATAGTGTTAGTATCAAGATTGAAGACACGATAAGAGTGGACCATGCAAGGAATAGCCCAAAAAGATTCCATCAGATTCTCGTGACTCAAACTTGTCTAAGTTTAACATGCTTTAGGATGAACCACCGACATCCAAATACTCCTTAAGTGAGTAACCTTGGGATTTCTCCCAAAGCGAAGTTCGTATGACGTTAAATTCAACAAGTAGCACAAAAATACCTATTGGAGATGTAACATGATGTACTCATGGCTTCAGCCCAAAATTTCCTAGGAGTGTTATGCTCGTTGAGCATCGTCCTAGCCATCTCCACAAGTTGGCAGGTTTTTCTCTCAACAAGACCATTTTTTTGAGGGATCCTTGGAGCAGAAAACTGATGCTCAATGCCATGTTCAAGGCAAAAATCTGCAAAACAACTATCTTGAACTTGGTACCGTTGTCACTTCTAATGACTTTCCATTGCACTGGGAGTTCATTGAATAGCCCTCAAAGCTAAGCTTCGAAAGTGTATAAACATTTCATCCTTGCTTACAAGAAAGAAGATCTAAAAGTAACGAGAGAGTCATCAACAACAACAAGGACTTACCATTTACCGCCTAAAGAACTAACCCGGATGTACCTACAGTGTCCATATGAAGAACCTCTTCGGGTCGTTCAGTCATCACCCTGTTTATGGGTGAATGAAGGCGGCAGCCATTTTTCCAAGACGACAAGGAGCAAACGAGGTTCTTCTCAAATTTGAGCTTGGCAATCCTCAGATAAGTCTTAGGGCACTCAATCGAGCAAGCAAATCAAAGCTCATGTGCCCTAGTCTCCTTTTCCACATCTAGAGCTTAGAGAGAAGGTTCAACAAGAAGGCAATTAAGAGACACAAATGATTAGAGAAATCAGCTCCAAAAACTCTCCCAACTCTTGAAATTCTTGCAAATAAAAGCGCTAGAAGAGTCAAGCACATGAGAGGTATCACGTCCAAAGTGTACCTCAAAACCCTCATCAAGCAATTGAGAAACAAAGCAAGTTATACCCGAAATCCTCAACCAAAGAAACATTGGAGAGAGTGAAAGTGTCAGTTGATTCTAATCGTTCCTTGGCCTTTCACTCTACTTCTTTGATTGTTTCCAAAAGTTATGTGTTCTCGTTGCTTGGTCAAGGTGAAGCTGGAGAACCATGATGACTTTTCGGTCATGTGGCGTGAACAGCCGAAAATCCATGATCCACTTGTTCTCTAGGCTTCCATGTCGTTCCTACATAGAACACGAAGATCTCGAGTACTCAGTGTGGGGTTAGTAACAAAAACGTTAGGAATCCAGCACTGAACAACTCGAGAGTCAAGCAAAACAGAAGACTGTGTAGAATATGAATCATGTAAAAGCGAGGTCTACTCGCAAAATGTCGAGGTCTCCTAAAATGATGTGGACCAAAACGACTAATACGTGGTCTAACATCATATGAAGCATGATGTAAACCATGATGGGCATAGTCACTCATATAACCATGAGGAGCCTCAAAATCAGAATGAGAACGATAATCATACTCATGCAAATTAAAGATGTGTTGGGGGAAAATATTCCATCTTCAGGGTTATTGCAGTAACAGGACAAAGGTTGGTGATTAAGTCCAAGATTTCCAGCATATGACTCCGGGGATGCATTGAATCAAGTTCGAAGTATGATGACGGACTCTAGTTCGGAGTATATCTTCGAACTTGGACTCTTCCGAGAGCTTCTTTGCCAGCTAAGATGGAAGGCTTATCTTCTTTCTCATTAGATTAGTCTTTTACCATTTTAGCCCTATTAAGGGTACCGAATAGTTTCCACTATGTCGGTTGTAATAGAGGGGTAAAAGGGTCTTTTCCTTAATGTTTGGGCCTATAAATACCCCCCGTTTTACCCTGTAATACGACGGAATACAAGTTATTCAATACACACTTTCGAACTATTTTAAGATATCCTTTCGGAGGCTTGGAATAGTTTACTTCGCAAACACTTCGTTTGTTAGTTTCTAATTTTCAGAAACCTATTAGCGTAATCTTTTACGCCAACAGATGGATAATACAAGTCATGAAAGTTCATAGCATGAGCACGACGTTCATCCTTGATATGTCGATAACAAAACCCAATCAAATGACCTACTCGTTGACAATAAAGCAATGACAATCTTTCTTGTGAGTAGGTACATAAGTTTCAGATGCAAACCTCACGGTTTTCTAGGTTTCTGCTAGGAATTTGTCTTGGGTAGTGGAATGATTTCTTTGTAGGTTGGATAGGATTATTGGCTTTTTGAGTTGTGTCTAATTGGGCTCTCTCTTTATCAAGGGTAGTAGGGGGAGTGACATAGTTTGCTCGATGTATTTGGTGTAGTTCTCTCATACCTAACCCTAGAGCTAACCCTGCCCTATCAGCACACATTTTTGTTTTATCCAAAAGCAATCCATTTTACCATTCCCTTCGGTACACTTATCCACCATGGAAAGAAGATAATCATTCTCACACTTAAGTTTTTCGACTTGCTCTCTAGCGAAGTTGAGTTGGTCCTTAAGGATGATGCAGGTGGAACATGTCGGCTGTACATCCTTAGAAACACTCAGCACTCTCCAATCTAGCCTTAAGTTCATCAACATGCTTATCTCTCAAATTAATGCTATAAGGACAATACATGTCGGCTGTACAAGTAAAGAAACAATTCATGCATTCATTTATGACATAAGGACTAAACTCCACCTCCAAAAGTTGTTTTTGAACAATTCAAGTTTTTCAAGATTTTGAGCAAGAATTAGATGCAACTGAACAAGTTCGTTCATAACAACAAGACAAGACTCACATTTAGCAATTTCAGACTTAGACTTCAGCAAGACAAGTTCAGTAGAAAGTGATTCAATTTTGAATTTTAGTTCCGTTTGTTCTTCAGAAGCAAGTTTAAGTAGTCTATCTTGTGATATGATAGCATCATGTAATTCATCGTTTTGAACAAGAAGCTGGTCATGAGAAAAACTAACCTAAGATGAGTATAGCTCATCGCTGCTATGCTTGTCGTCGGCCATGAAGCAAAGGCCGGTGAAGTTGTTTGTCTTCTCCTTCTTTTCTTCATTATTGGATGGCTCTTCTTCATCGGAGCTTGGCTCTTCACTTGAAGTGTTGTCGATGTCGCTGAAAGCGGCCACAAAAGCTCCGGCTACTCTTTTTGCCACTTTTCCATGCTTTTCTTTGAAGAAGGGTTTTTATCTCTTTTCTGGTATTTGTGTTCATGTTCATTCTTTGCTTTCAGTTTTGGGAAATTATCTTTGATATGATTAAGATCTCCACACTCAAAATCCTCGAGAGCCTCCTCTCCTTTGATCCCTTCTATCATTATAGAATCGGGTGAACTTTTTGACTATGAGAGCAAGCTCCTCATTGTCCAATGTGTCCACCTGTTCTTTAGTGATAGAGACCAAAGAAGGCAAGGCAAAACCTCCAGAGAAAGCACAAACTCCAGAACCACTAGAAACGTTACCTCCAGATGAGATGCCACTGCTAGAACCAGAAACTAGTGCCATGGATTGTGGCAAAGAGTTCCTAATTCCAGAACGAGATGTCTTGGCAATCTCGGTGGACTTAAGCTTACTGAAAAGTTCATCGCAAGTCAAAGTGTCAAACCTCATTGACTCTTCAATACTCGAGATCTTCACCTTCCATATACTATGATTAAGAGCATAGAGAAGTTTGATTGCTCTATCATGGTCTGAATAAGCTAAAGTCCCAGTGGAGCGCAAGTTGCTCTCAATTCCATCAAATCGATCAAACATGGCATCTACAGATTTTCCGGAGCCTTGCAGAAACATTTGATATTCTTGATTATATGTGCTTTACCTCCTAGCCATAATATGAGTAGTGCCCTCATGAAAGGTTTTCAAAGTAGTCCAAATCTCTCGTGCAGTTCGAAGGTGCTTGACCCTATCAAACTCATTGCGACTCAGACTGATGAACAATATGTTTCTTGCTTTGCTATTACAATCATACTATTCCTTCTCATTATGTGAGGTGCGAGTTTCAGGAATCACATATTGGGAATCAACAATGTCCCATATAGCACTTCCTTGACTTAGTAGATAAGCCTCCATGCACACCTTCCAATAAGCAAAGTCTTGACCATCAAACATCAGAATCTTAGATTTCTTGTCCATGTTGCCACAAGGATCACAAACCGGTTAAGGTCAACTTGTGATCTAACTGTCTCTAAAACCAATTGTGGGATCGGTTTAGGTGACTAGAGGGGGGGTAAATAGGCACCTCAAAAAAATTTTGTAATAAGATGGCCTGTTAAGAACACCCAACACTCCTCTAAAAATTGCAGAAGTAAATTTGAGACCCAAAATTCAAATTCAGAACAAAAAGCAGCCTGTTGAAGGAAATACTTCATCCCCATGATCCTCCAAGATTCCAAGCAAATACATTACACAATGAAGATAAAGGAAAGTCTTGATCTCGGAACCCAAGACCCCCTCCGAACTGAAGGGCTCGAAGTTGAAGTGTCCGTCTAGGCTACGGTCCGAAGAGACCCCCCGAAAGGCTTCCCCTCCGGAGTGGAAAACAACCCGAAGGATGTGACGTCTGCTTTATCAACATCCTTCGAGCATGTTTTACCATACTAACCCTATAAGGGATACCGAAATAGTATCCACTATGTCGGTTGTAATTAAGGGGTAAAATAGTCTTTTCCTTAGAGATTTTACCTATAAATACCCCCCTTCTCACCCTATAAGAGGCATCGAATATTCAGATATTCAATACACACTTCAAACCATTCTAAGCTATCATCATATTCGGAGGCTTGAGATAGTCCGCATTCACAAACACTTCGTTTGTCAGTTCTTGGTCTTATAGAACCTATTAGCGTAATTTGTTGCGCCAACAGTTGGTGCCGTCTGTGGGGAGCTTAGTACTAAAAGATAGTTCTCTGCCATTACCTGTATTTTGAAGTACATTTGCGGAGGGAGCTTCGGAGTCCCAGTATTCTGCGCACCCTTCGGCAAGGGCTTCAAGTACAGTTCGAAGGCCTTTCTCGCCTTCCACCACCGTTCGAAGCCCTCAGTCTTCGGACCCTGCTTAGCTTCGTAAGTCATGCCTCCCAAGCAGAGTATGGCCACCGGCCCCTTCCGAAAATCCTCTCGGACCTTCGGAGCAGGACCTTTAGACATCTCCCAAACTCCTGAAGTAGTCAATAACCCTCAAGCAACCGGAGCCCCTCAGACAGCTCTGTCCGTGCTCTGAACTGACTATGTGAGAAACCATGTTGAAGAATATGGTTTTGATATTCCAGATGTGATGAGTGATTGTCAACGGAAGTCAATGGAAGGGAGAGATGAAGACCTGTCGTGTTTGAGGCGCATGTGACTCAGGTACACGGGCAGTGAGCGACGGCCGGGCAGAGGAGCTGCGGAGTCGGGCTGGCCCAATCCGGGTACATGGCTAGGAGCGGCAGATGATCCACTGGTCTGTTGACTGGGTTTGACTCAGGTACACGGGTGGCGAGCGATTGCCGGGCTGAAGGAGCTGCGGGGTCGGGTCGGCCCAATCCGGGTACCCGGTGCGAAGACGGTGGACGCTTTGTCAGTTTCGGCGTAAAACTGACAATCTATCATTAATTCATTTTTAGGATATTAATATTTAGTTTTAAGTTTAGAATATTTTTATTCGAGTCAGTTAATTTTTCTAAGAATATTTTAGTAATTTTCGGAATTTATTTTAAAGGTTATTTTACCCGAGGGTAAATTAGTCTTTTCATGTATTAGGATTTACCTATAAATAGGCCCCTATCCCCTTGGGGATAGATGACTGTTTCTTATTAGATCAATCTACAAATCTACAGTCCACAAAATTTTTATAGCCGTCGAATTTATTCCTCGTTGGCATTGTTTTTCTCCGGCGGGTGCGGCTAGCAGAAACGCAGCACCGGCGGCAGCCACCCGGCGCTCAGCTTCACGCGTTGCAGGCTCGGTCGGCGCAGCGTGCGGCCAAGCGTGGAAGAAATCCCGAGCATCAATGGTTGCTCCACGAGAAAGTACGAGGCGCAGGTCAGCAATAATCTTTCTTTTCACGGTGGGACCCACGATAATTACATGCTGAACGACGTCACGAGACCTAGAGCCCAGAGTTGCTGCCGGTTTTTGGTCATTGTGAGCACTGCGCAAATTCCCACGACGATGGCAGAACGACGGCTTCACGGTGGCAAGGCGCGCATCACACGATGCAGGTAAGTAGTTTTTGATCTGCTATTTTTTAGCTAGTTAATTAACTAAATACTGGTCTATTTTAATTAGCATTAAAATTGCCTTTTGTATTTCCATAGATATTTTTATGAGCTAGATATTAATCTTTAATCGGCTCATTCGTTATCTTGTATTATTTATTTTAATATGTTTGTTTAATCTACTCATATAATAAGAATAGAAAAATTTATTAGTCGCAGTAATATTTTTATTCTAGATTTACATGAAATATTTTAGATTTATTTCTAAATTAATTTCTGGATGATTCATGCTCTATTAATTTGATTAGTAGTTTACTTCTAGACTGCAATATAAATATTTCATGATATATCTAGGTGTTTTTATTTACTGCAGTAATTTTATTTAGATTATATTTAATATTATTTTAATTAGGACATCGGTCATTTTTAAGCTAGACAACTTTAATTCCTGAAATTTGCTTTGCAAATATTATTTGTCTAGTTAAGTTCATTTGGGTGTTGGGATTAAAATATAGTTTAGTAAGAAATTTTTAGGCGCCCATTCACCCCCCTCTGGTCGCTACTTTCGGTCCTACAAGTGGTATCAGAGCGAGGTTAGGTTTTTCTAATATCTTAACCGATTCAAAACCTAGGTAGTGACCATGACGTCTTCTGGTAAAATCCCATCCCTAGAGGCTTTTGGCTACACTTATTGGAAGACTCGCATGCGAGCTTACCTTATGAGCCAGAGCTCGGACATATGGGAGATTTGTGTTCATCCTAGTTTCACCATTACGACTATTGCTGCAGATACTGCTGAAAATATAATTACCCAGCATCAAAATAATAGTAAGGCGGTGAACATTTTATTTTCTGGTCTAGGTCCTAGTGAGTTCGAGCGTGTTAGCCATCTCACCACTGCTAGAGAGATCTGGGCTACCCTCCAGGCACATCATGAGGGGACAGCTCAGGTCAAGGCTAGGCTATATCAGACCTACCGGCGTGAGTATGAAAATTTCTCACAGAAGCCGGGTGAGACTGTTGAGGCTTTGTTTGGTCGTTTTCAATCGATCATTAACAAGCTTCGTGTTAACAAGGCCGAGGGTGATCAGCTGGTCTCGGATCATGAACAGGCGCTTAAGGTACTCCATACCTTGGACCCTAAGATCTGGGAGATCAAGGTCTCTTCTATTGTTGAGAGCACATCGTATGATACCTTGACCATCGCAGAGCTTTTTAGTAAGCTCAAGGCCTCAGAGGTCGATATTCAGTTGAGATCAAATCTCACTGATTCTGGCTCAAAGACTCTGGCGCTTGCGACACCATCGGTTGATCCCAAGGCCATGAGTTGTACTGCATTTTCCTTGATGACTATTTCCGAGGAACAACTTGATACTTTAGGAGATGATGATTTGTGCTTGTTTAACAACCGGGTGCGACGTGTCTATGATAAGCGAATGTTTAAGAGACACGGCACAAAATCCGGATGTTTTGAGTGTGGTGATCCGGGTCATTTTATCGTCGACTGTCCCAAGCAGAAGAATTACAAGAAGGGAACCAGCGGCAACTCCTACAACTCCGGCAAGTACGAAAACTCCACGAAGGGCAAGCCCAAGACAAGATTATTTCGAAAAGCTCTAAAAGATTACAGGCGTGAAAACAAGAAGCGAGACGAGACCTTCTTCGCCGAGATGGAGAAAATATACTCCAAGAGATCCTCGTCTTCCTCATCGTCTTCAAGTTCAAGTGATGAAGATAGCATGATCAGGAAGGGGAAGGACATGGACAATCCAGTGGGCCTCTGTTTCATGGGCTTCAGGGACAAGCCGAAGAGTCGCTCACGTCACAGTCAAAGACCCCACAAGAGCTTCTGCTCAATGGCTCTTGGGGAGAAGAAAGAGAAGGACTCCTCCGACGATGACGATGATGAGAATGCATCTTCCTATGAACAAGAAGTTGTTAATTTACTAGAACAGAACAGTCAGGAGTTGAAGTATAGGGAGAAACTGCTTAGAGGGGCTAAGAAGAGGATAGATGAGCTTGAGAGTGAGCTTGCCACAGCAAATGGCAAGATTGAGAGTCTGTCTTCTTCCCCTTGCTTGGGTGATAGTGGTGAGTGCCCTAACTGTGAGGTGCTGTTGTGTGACCTGACGACTCTTAAGTCCAGGTACACAGAGAGAGTAGATGAGAGAGACGCATTGGCCACTGAGCTTGAAAGCGCTCAGCAGGAGCTAAAAGATGCTCATGCCACTGTTGTCGCACCTTGTGTAGACTGCCCATCTCATTTAGCTAGTATAGCTGAGCTGAGAGCCAAGAGTGATGAGCAGTTGAGCGAGTTAGCTGGAGTGAGCGGTGAGTTGGAGCAGATTAAGCTAGAGCTTGAGACCTTGTCAGTTCCATCCACTGTTTGTGAGAACTGCTTATCCATTAGAATGGAATTGATCAAGCTAAAAGCTGAGAAGTCTGTCGAAGTTGATAAAGAGTGTGAGATCTGTTTGTCTCAGGTGGAGGTGTTAGCTACTTTGAGAGAGGAGCTAGCTGATGTTCAGAACGAGAACTTTTACCTCCGTCAGATCCTGAGTTGGATTAGTGCTAGAGAGCCACAGCTCGGCATGATGATCCAGCAGTTCAAGAGACAGGATGGTTTTGGAGTAGGTTACACATATACCAAGGCTGATTTTGAGAGTGCCATTAACCGTGCAGTGGAGTGGAGTAAGATGACTCCCGAACAGAGATATCCCAAGACTCACTCCACTGAGTCTTTCCAGGCTAGTCAGCCCAAGGATGGTGTGTTCCAAGAACAGCCCAAGGCTCCACCTAAGAAGCAGATCTGGGTTCCAAAGCCTAAGACTCTCCACACTTCTCTTGATTTCTTATCTGGACCTTCTCACACCAAAGAAGCTTCACCCAACACCACCAAGCCTAAGAACCCTAAGCCACAACAACATTCCAAGAAGCCTACCTATCACTGTGAGTTTTGTCAGAGAGACGGGCATCTTGAGGAGTTTTGCTTCAGGAGGAAGCGGGTTGAGCGAGCAGAGAGAGCTCGAGGTGGGCAGGAGCAGTTCTACCAGCAGGGTGGTAGACAGAGAGTCCCTCGACGTAGAGAGAGGCTAGAGGCCAGGCCACGTCGTGTAGGTGGTGGTAGAGAAGACGGTTTTCACGACCGTGCTCCGGAGGGTGGTTTCCGTTCCGGCAGAGTTCCAGATCGTTATGGATATGATTTTGGACCCCGTGACCGTGATTTTAGGCAGAACAGAGGACTGCGCTTTGATCCGCATTTCATTCCAGACTCATATGATTCCTTTTGCTTTCCTACATACGCGCAGATGGCTCGACACTGGTTCAACACTTTTACTAAACCAGGCATTGGACCGTTTGGTCCCACTCATGATTATTGATCGTGTTTTGGGAGTTGTGTATCCTTTTTAGGATATTTTGAGTCAGCTTTTCATTGGTATCAGTTTTTTATTTTCTTCTTTATTTTTTATTATTGAGTCTTTTTGTGTGCGTTCATATCATGCATAATCATTAGTCACATTTTGAGCTTGCTTCTGCTATATGATTAATCTGCTTTACTTTCTCTAGCTAGTATATGTTTTTGATTACTTGTCGATGATCATGTTCTGGTTCAGTTCACATGATATATCTGATATTTGTCATATGCATGAATTTTATGCTTTAAAATTAAAAAAAATGATCACCATTGCTTCTGGTAACTAGCATGTGTAGGCTGAATGCTTTCGCTATCTTTTACATGCCTTGTAGCTAGATCCTTACTTAGATGCAGATACGCAACTTGGATATCTATATGCTTTAAATATGAAAAATGTGCTATAAAAATGATAAAAAATTCAGAAAAATAAAATTTTATGCATTTTATGATTATCAGAAAAGATCCAGGTGGGTTTGCTTTTGTCGCATTGCATTGTTCTGGACTGCTTACCATAGCACTTTGGTATGAACTAGGACAGTGTAATGTATGCCAAGATTAGTGTCTTAAGCTTCTGATGGTCCAGTTCTGACCTAGGCTTGACTTGGTCGGTTAGCATAAGGTTTGACATGCAAATAACCCCTGGCAGAAATGAAAAATATAAAGAAAAAGTCTAAAAAATTTAAAAAGATTACAAGTTTGCTGAAGCACTTTGTTTTTGGACAATGCTTATCTTGGTAGATATCAGTTAGCTTTTGCATATCATGCTTTACATTGCTTGTTAACTAGAAAATGTGGTGATGCTTTTGTTTTTGCAAAAATCGAAAAATACGTGCTAATGACTTTCTTAAGATATCATCTATTGTACTGATCATGTCATGTATCTTAGACATTATATCTTTCGCTATACCTGTTAGATTTTGTTATTGCAGTTAATCATATCTAAGAAGCATGCTTTTCACACTCCACCTGCACTCCATCTGCATTCATGGCATATTTTGAGGGGGAGCTGCATTTCAGGGGGAGTTTGTGTTTATGTCTCTTTAAAGTGCATTTAGTCTCACTTGATGAGTCCAATTGTCAACAAGGGGGAGAAATTTTGGATATATTTTTGATGATATATTTTGCACTTGTTTTTGAGGCTTTATTTTTGGTTAACCATAATGACCGTTTTCGTGCTTCTGTTTGGCTTTTGGTCATTAGGGTTAAACCTTTATTTTCTTTCTTCTATTTTCGTTTGTTTTCCTGTTTCCACGTGTTTTGCAGGTTCTGGAGATGAGCTGAAGAGGGTGTTGACAATGCACTCATCAAGGGGGAGATTGAGAAACCATGTTGAAGAATATGGTTTTGATATTCCAGATGTGATGAGTGATTGTCAACGGAAGTCAATGGAAGGGAGAGATGAAGACCTGTCGTGTTTGAGGCGCATGTGACTCAGGTACACGGGCAGTGAGCGACGGCCGGGCAGAGGAGCTGCGGAGTCGGGCTGGCCCAATCCGGGTACATGGCTAGGAGCGGCAGATGATCCACTGGTCTGTTGACTGGGTTTGACTCAGGTACACGGGTGGCGAGCGATTGCCGGGCTGAAGGAGCTGCGGGGTCGGGTCGGCCCAATCCGGGTACCCGGTGCGAAGACGGTGGACGCTTTGTCAGTTTCGGCGTAAAACTGACAATCTATCATTAATTCATTTTTTAGGATATTAATATTTAGTTTTAAGTTTAGAATATTTTTATTCGAGTCAGTTAATTTTTCTAAGAATATTTTAGTAATTTTCGGAATTTATTTTAAAGGTTATTTACCCGAGGGTAAATTAGTCTTTTCATGTATTAGGATTTACCTATAAATAGGCCCCTATCCCCTTGGGGATAGATGACTGTTTCTTATTAGATCAATCTACAAATCTACAGTCCACAAAATTTTTATAGCCGTCGAATTTATTCCTCGTTGGCATTGTTTTTCTCCGGCGGGTGCGGCTAGCAGAAACGCAGCACCAGCGGCAGCCACCCGGCGCTCAGCTTCACGCGTTGCAGGCTCGGTCGGCGCAGCGTGCGGCCAAGCGTGGAAGAAATCCCGAGCATCAATGGTTGCTCCACGAGAAAGTACGAGGCGCAGGTCAGCAATAATCTTTCTTTTCACGGTGGGACCCACGATAATTACATGCTGAACGACGTCACGAGACCTAGAGCCCAGAGTTGCTGCCGGTTTTTGGTCATTGTGAGCACTGCGCAAATTCCCACGACGATGGCAGAACGACGGCTTCACGGTGGCAAGGCGCGCATCACACGATGCAGGTAAGTAGTTTTTTGATCTGCTATTTTTTAGCTAGTTAATTAACTAAATACTGGTCTATTTTAATTAGCATTAAAATTGCCTTTTGTATTTCCATAGATATTTTTATGAGCTAGATATTAATCTTTAATCGGCTCATTCGTTATCTTGTATTATTTATTTTAATATGTTTGTTTAATCTACTCATATAATAAGAATAGAAAAATTTATTAGTCGCAGTAATATTTTTATTCTAGATTTACATGAAATATTTTAGATTTATTTCTAAATTAATTTCTGGATGATTCATGCTCTATTAATTTGATTAGTAGTTTACTTCTAGACTGCAATATAAATATTTCATGATATATCTAGGTGTTTTTATTTACTGCAGTAATTTTATTTAGATTATATTTAATATTATTTTAATTAGGACATCGGTCATTTTTAAGCTAGACAACTTTAATTCCTGAAATTTGCTTTGCAAATATTATTTGTCTAGTTAAGTTCATTTGGGTGTTGGGATTAAAATATAGTTTAGTAAGAAATTTTTAGGCGCCCATTCACCCCCCCTCTGGTCGCTACTTTCGGTCCTACACTATGTCAGTTCCCGAGACCCAGAGGACCCCTCCGGAGGAAGTGAGAACCTCCCCGAAGATGTGACCACTCAGATTGCCCGACTTCAAGAGGAGGTGGAAAGATGTAGGCAGGAGGCTGCGGACATGCTTCGTCCTCAGGCCAACCCTGCCGCTTCGGAGATGCATCAAGACGATGACCCTGATTATTATCCCGAAGCCCAGCAAGTTCGAGAAAGCACAGAGAACGCCTCCTTCGATGATGAATCTCCGCTGCATCCGGACTTGCAAAAGGTGTGCTTCGATCCCATTTCCGAGCCTCGATGATGCACAAATACTCCGGAGGGGCAGACCCTAGGGAATTCTCTCGCTCTTACACTCTTGCAATAGAAGCTAGCGGAGGGGTCCAAAATACGATGGCAAAACGTTTCCCCCTTGCGTTAGAAGGCGTAGCCCTTCGTTGGTTCTAGTCTCTAAAACCAGGATCAATTAAGTCATGGGAGCAGTTGAAGAAGACATTCGTGAGTAATTTTCAGGTGAGCTTCGTAGCCCCGATGTCTACTGGAAGCCTTTTTCAGGTAAAACTCTTCGGCAATACTTCACATGTTTCGACCACCCCAAGTCTCAGATCAAGGGGCTATCCACGTCATATGTCGTGGATGCGGCGCGCGAAGGTGAAATGAACCCTGGCCTCCTCGACAAACTCCACAAGAAGCTGGTGTCTTCAGTGGCACACCTGATGGCATACTTCGAGCAGTATGCAAATCAGAAGAAGGGTGTCTTTGGAGGACTGCTTCATCCACACCAATCCTCCCCAAAGAAGTCAAGATGGGGATCGAATACTGAGTTATTCAATACACATCTTTGAACTGTTTTGAGCTATTATCCTCTTCAGAGGCTTGAAATAGTTTACTTCGCAAACACTTTGTTTGTTAGTTTCTAACCTCTTGAAACCTGTTAGCATAATCTTTTACGCCAACAAAGTGGAAATCATCCAAACCAACTGTGAGCAGTAGCTAGCAGCAACTACATACTCAGCCTCAGTGGTAGAAAGTGCAACTCCAGATTGCTTACGTGAAGACAAACAAACAAGCGAAGAACCAAGAAACTAGCAAGTACCGGAAGTCGACTTGTGATCCAACCGACACCCACCAAAATCAGCGTCGGAAAAGCCAGATAACTCAAGAGATGATGATGCTGAATAGTAAAGACCTAGATAAGGCGCATAGGTAAGGTACCTAAAAATGCGCTTGACATCCTACCGATGAGATGCGCGTGGTGAAGACTGGAAGCGCACGGACAGTCCCACGGCAAACTGAATGTCCAGTCTCGTCGCCATCAAGTACAGCAACGATCCTATCATCCCTCGATACTCTCTCTCATTGACCTTGATGCCGCTCTCATCCTTGTCCAGACCCCGAGATGTACCCATTGGGGTCATTTGAGGCTTCAATTCTCCACCAAAGTCAAACTTCTTCAGCATGTCCCGCGTGTACTTGCTCTAGTGGATGAAGATGCCATCCTTGGTCTGCTTGATCTGAAGCCCTAAGAAGTACTTGAGCTCACCCATGAGTCTCATCTCAAGCTCGGTGTGCATCTGCTCAGAAAACTTGGACACAAGCTCATTGGTAGAACCACCAAAAATAATATCGTCCACGTAAATCTGAGCAATCAAAAAATCTGAGCCCACTATGAGCAAGAAAAGAGTCTTGTCCACAGAACCCATCACAAAGCCACTCCCCAACAAAACTGCTTTAAACGATCATACCAAGCCCTAGGAGCTTGCTTCAGACCATATAAAGCTTTCTGCACCTTGAAAACATGTCGAGGAAACTTGGGGTTTTCAAAACCGTGGGGCTGCCTAACATAGACCTCCTCTATGTACCCGTTCAGAAAAGCACTCTTGATATCCATTTAAAAAAGTTTAAAACCTTTAGAAGCAGCGAATGCCAATAGTATGCGAATGGACTCAACCCCATCTGAAAAAAACCCTAGGCAACTAATCGAGCTTTGTTGAGCACCACAACCCTATCTTCACCTTACTTGTTCTTAAACACCCACTTGGTGCCTATGGGGTTGCATCCAGGTGGCAGCTCAACTAGAGTCCAAACCCGATTGCGAACAAAGTTCTCAAGCTCTTCGTGCATGGCATTTATCCAATTTGCATCAGAAAGAGCATGAGAAACATCTTTGGGCTCAAAAGTGGCAACAAAGCAGACTCAGCAAAAACAACGAGTGAGCCAACAGAAGAACGCAAGGATCTTGAATTGAGATCACCGATGATGAGAGTGCTTGCAGCCAAACGCTCGCAAGTGACTCACCTTGGGCTGTCAGCCAAACTGCAACTCATATGATGTCTTACCTAAGTAAGCTCTAAGAAAAATGCGGTTGGCTAGATAGCAAGCCGTGTTTATTGTTTCAGCCAAAAAGCGCCTAGGAGTCCTGTGCTCATCGAGCATCATCCTGGCCACCTCGACTAGAATGCGGTTCTTTCGTTCCATGACGCCATTCTGTGGGGGAGTGTAAGGAGCAGAAAACTGATGCTCAAGATCCTGATCACTACAGAAGCTGACGAACTGAGAGTTCTTGAACTCAAAGCCGTTGTTAGAGCAAATTTCTTGCATCCGACCATTGTTCTCATTCTTTAGCTTCAAAATCAGGTCATGAACAAACTGGAAAGCCTCATCCTTAGACTCCAGAAAGAAAACCCACGAGAATCGAGAAAAGTTGTCAACAACTACAAGCGTGTACCACTTCCCACCGACTGAGCGTACCCGAGCTAGACCAACAGTATCCATGTGTAACAGCTCTCCTGGGTACAAAGTCATCACCTGAGTCACATGTGCGTGAGAAGCGGCAACCATTTTCCCACGACGACAGGGATGGCAAACTAGATCCTTCTCCATCTTAAGCTTGGGCAATCCTCGGATGAGGTCCTTAGAGCTAAATCTGACTAGAAGATCAAAACTCAAATGACCTAACCTCCTATGCCACCTCTAGAGCTCAGAAGAGGATCCAGCAATCAAATAGTGAGAAGGGCCAAAAGAACTAGAGAAATCAATCCGAAAAACCTTACTGAAGGGTAAGATCAGGAAAACCAAAGATCATCTAGAATCAACAACAGAAGACATGCCCTTCTTAAATCGAACCTCTAAACCATCCTCAAGAAGTTGCGAAATAGAAACCAAATTAAAACTCAAGTTTCCAACCAAAGCAACATTCTTCAAAGAAAAATGATCAGAGATTCGAATCGAGCGAATGTCGTGTACCTTCCCTTAACCACTGTTCCCGAAAGTGATGTACTCCTTGGAGCTTGGGGATGTGAGGCTGGAGAACCATCTGCGATGTCCCGTCATGTGGCGAGAGCATCCTGAATCCATGATCCACACATCCTCCAGTCCTCGATCCTGCATGATCAATGGTCATAAGAGGGAGCAAACAGTCTGACACCAGGTTTAGCAAAGGAGCTAAACTAGTGTCGAGCCATCTGCTCAAAAGTAGGAAAGCAGAAAAACTCATACGATTCTGGACCAAAGTGCGACTCAAAGAACGGTCCTCTGTTCTGCCTAAAGTCTTAGCCATGAGTTCCAAAGCCTTATTCAAAACGACCTGGAGCTCTGCCAGAGCGAAAACCACCCTCCGGAGCTCAGGCACGAAAGTCGTCTCCTCTACCACCACCTACACGACGCGCCCTGGCCTCTAGACTCTCTCCGTGTCGAGGGGCTCTCTATCTACCACCCTGCTGATAGAACTGCTCCTACCCACCTTGAGCTCTCTTTGCTCTCTCAACCCGCTTCCTCCTGAAGCAAAACTCCTCAAGATGCCCATCTCTCTGACAGAACTCACAGTGATAAGTAGGCTTCTTGGGATGTGGTTGAGGCTTGGGGTTCTTGGTGGAGCTTTAGGTTGTTCTTGGAACTCTCCATCCTTGGGCTGATAGGCCTGGAAAGACTCAGTGGAGTGAGTCTTGGGATATCTCTTCTCTGGAGTCATCTTACTCCACTCTACTGCACGGCTAATGGCACTCTCAAAGTCAGCCTTGGTGTAGGTGTAACCTACCCCAAACCCATCCTGCCTCTTGAACTACTGGATAATCATGCCGATCTGTGGATCTTTGGCACCCACCCAACTCAGGATCTGACGGAGGTAAGAGTTCTCGTTCTAAGCATCAGCTAGCTCCTCTCTCAAGGAAGCTAGCACCTCCACCTGAGATAAGCAGATCTCACACTCTCTATCAACTTGGATAGATTTCTCAGCTTTTAGCTTGATCAGTTCTAATCTTAGGGACAAGAAGTTCTCACAAACAGTGGGTGGAACTAATAGTATCTCAAGCTCAATCTTAGTCTGCTCTAGCTCCGCTCTAACTCTCGCAAACTCACCCAACTGCTCATCACTCTTGGCTCTCAACTCAGCTAAACCAGCTAAATGGGATTGGCAGTCACCATAGGGCACGACGATAGTGGCATGATCACCTTTCAGCTCCAGTTGAGTGCTCTCAAGCTCAGTGGCCAAAGTGTCTCTCTCAACTACCCTCTCTGTGTACCTAGACTTCAGAATCGTTAGGTCACACAATAGCACCTCATAGTTAGGGCACTCACTGCTACCACCCAATCAAGGGGAAGAGGATAGACTCTCAATCTTGCCATTGGACATGGCAAGCTCACTCTCAAGCTCATATATCCTCTTCTTAGCCCCTCTAAGCAGTTTCTCCCGATACCTCAACTCATGATGGTTCTCTTCAAGCAATTCAATGACTTCTTGTTCATAGTTGGATACCTTTTCATCATCGTTGTCATCGGAGTTGTCGGGGGAGCCCTTCTCTTATCCCCAAGATCCATTGAGCAGACGCTCTTGCGGGATCATCAGCTGTGGTGCGAACGGCTCTTCGGCTTGTCCCTGAAGGCCATGAAGCAGAGGCCCGCCGGATCATCCGTGTCCTTCCCCTTCTTGATAATGGTATCCTCATCACTTGAGCTTGATGAAGAGGAAGAAGAAGACGAAGAAGTAGATTCTCTCCATCTCAGCGAAGAAGGCCTTATCTCGCTTCTTGTTCTCACGCCGGTAGTCCTTCAGGGCCTTTCAAAAGAATCTCGTCTTTGGCTTGCCCTTTGTGAAGGTGGAGCTGTCGTGCTTGCCGGAGTCGTAGGAGCCACCGCCGGTGCCCTTCTTGTGACTGTTCTGCTTAGGGCAGTCGGCGATGAAGTGACCTAGATCACCACACTCAAAGCATCTGGATTTTCTGCCGCGTCTTTTGAACATTCGTTTATCATAGACACCACGCACCTGGTTGTTAAAAAGACACAGATCATCATCTCCTAACGAATCAAGCTGGTCCTCAGTGATAGACATCAGGGAGAACATAGCACAGCTCAAAGAGGAGGAGTCAGCAGAAGGTGTCGCAAGGGCCAGAGTTTTTGAGCCAGAACTAGTGAGATTTGATCTCAACTAGATATCAACCTTTGTGGCCTTGAGCTTACTGAAAAGCTCTACGATAGTCAAGGTATTGTAAGAAGTGCTCTCAATGATAGAGGATACCTTGATCTCCCAGATCTTAGGGTCCAAGGTATGAAGAACCTTGAGCGCCTGCTCATGATCTGAGACCAGCTGAACTCCATCGGCCTTGTTGGGCGGAAGCTTGTTGATGATCGATTGAAAATGGCCAAACAAAGCTTCAACAGATTCACCCGGATTCTATGTGAAATTTTCATATTCACGCCGGTAGGTCTGATAGAGCCGAGCCTTGACCTAGGTTGTCCCCTCATGGTGTGCTTGGAGGGTAGCCCAGATCTCTCTAGCAGTGCTGAGATGGTTCACACGCTCAAACTTAGTGGGACCTAGACTAGAAAATAAAATGTTCACAACATTGTTGTTGTTCTGATGTTGGGCGACTATCTCGGGGGAAGTGTGCTCAGCAATAGGAAGCACAATAAAAGTTTCATGAACACAAATATCCCAAATGTCCGAGTTCTGGCTCATGAGATAGGCTCACATGCGAGTCTTCCAGTAATTGTAGCCAAAAGCTTCAAGGGACAGGACCTTGCCAGAGGAAGTCATGATCACTACCTTGGGTTAGAACCGGTTAAGGTATGGAAAAACTCTAACCAGGATCTAATACCACTTGTAGGATAGAAAGTAGTGACCAGAGGGGGTGAATGGGCGCCTAAAAAATTCTTTTGAATTAAATGGCCTTCTCCCAACACCCAATGCACACCTCAACATATAATTAGCGGAAACAAATAGGTCAAAAACCATGAAAATAATCTAGCCTACAAACGACTGGTGTCCTAAACAAAAAGACACCAACAAAGTGTTTCAAGGCAGATCAACAGTGCATTCAAATCACAGACATTTCAATCACCACTAAAATAACCAATTAATACAAATGTATGCAAAATGAGGAGAGAGTTTATTGTTCGCCGTTGTCTCATGTTCCGTACTTGCCAAAGCCTATGCCGGAGCCTGTATGTCTTCTCTCCGAAGCATGCCTCGCCGAGACCACAATGAAGTTTAGAACTTCTACTAGCCGAAGCCTGCTTCGAACGTGTGCTGGCGAATCCCGAGCTTCGAACAGAGTGGCTCCGAAGCCCCAGCGAAGCTTGCCTCCGAATCACGCACAGGCCTCGCAGCAACCTCTGCACTTTGCAAGCCTCGATGTAAGGATCAACAGTGCGCCCCTCACACAGCCTAGCGCATCAAGCTTCGAACGACGTTGCTCCGAAGCCTCGCATGCACTTCGCGTGGACTCCAGCAACTGCGATGGCTTCGACAGCCACATGGGCTTTAGTAGCCGAGTGGTCTTCGGTTCCAAGTGCTTCCTCCAAGCGGTGGCAACCAGCGCCGCAACACACGCGGCCTTGGCCTACCGATCCCGATGCCAGCCGCCACCGCACGACAAGAACTCCTCCAGAAAACCAGTGCCAAAATCACAGCAAGGAGAAAGACCAGACAATTGATTCTCTGGAGAAGAGGAAAACCAGACGGGAAAGAACTTGGAGAAGAGCACCGCACTCCAAGATGAAACCAGAACAAAGAAGATTCCGATGATGACTGTGAAGAGCAAAAACAGTGGCGGTGCACAAGCAGGGAAGAGGAAAGTGAACTCTGATTTTCAGATTAAAGTGAGTTAACCCTAACCCTAGGGGATTGGGGCCTATTTATAGGCAGCCCAATAAATGGGAAATGACAAATTTACCCCTAGGGTAAATTACACAGACACAAAAACAAACTGAAAAGACAAACATGCACTTAGGATTTTTACAAACTCGACTAACACAGACTGTGGGCCTAAAAGGCAAAACAGTAAAATCCTAAAAAAGATAACTTGTCCTGATGCAGAGCTTTCGTAGCAGCTACGGCTTTGCTTCAGAACAGTCGGATCCAAGATCAGTGGTCATCGGTTTTGCGCCGAAACCGACAAAGCATCCACCATCTTTGCACCAGGTACCCGGATTGGGCCGGCCCAATTCCACAGCTCCCTCAGCCCGGCAATCGCTCACCGCCCATGTACCTGAGTCAATCCCAGTCAACAAGCCATTGGATCTCTTGCCGCTCCTAACCCATGTACTCGGATTCGGCTGGCCCGACTCCACAGCCCCTCTGCTCGGCAGTCGCTCGCCTCCCGTGTACTTGAGTCACACACGGCCTAGACACGGCAGGTCTCATCTTCTCTTCGTCTTCTATTTGACTTCCATTGACAATCACTCATCACATCTGGAGCCACGAGGCCCATGTTCTTCAACATGGCTCCTCCAAGTACTGTGAGACTAAATCAGATGTATACATTCCAAGTAACAGCATGAGCAAGCATTTTCAATTTTTAGCAAATAAAAGTATCACTACTCACACTAGCATACTAGACATGGCAAGGTAAGATATGCAAAAGCTAATAAAATACTAACCAGATAAGCATATCCCACTACAAGGAGCTACAGCAAATTTGATATGCAATGAATTTAAACTTTTTATTTTTCATTTATATGCCAGGGGTTATTTGCAAGTCAACCTTATTCTAACCGACCAAGCTAAGCCTAGGTTGAGACCATCAGAAGCTTAAAGCATTGGTCTTGGTATACACTTCAATGTCCCAGTTCATACCAAAGTGTTATGGTAAGCAGTCTAGAACAAAGTAATGCGACATTGCATACCCACCTAGATCTTTTTAATTTTAGCACAAGATAGCAAGAGTATTAAACATTTTTCATTTCATTTTCATTTTTCATTTTTTTATTATTTTCATTTTTTTTAATTTTCAACATAATATGATCAAGTTGCGTATTAGCATCCAAGTGAAAAAGGACCTAGCTACCAGGTATGTAAAAGATAGCAAATGAACTCAACCCATTCATGCTAGTTTCCAGACTAAGTAGTGATCATTTTCAAGTTTTCACAAATAAAAGCCATACTCAAGACAGATATCATATGCATTTAATCAAAGCATAATCAACGGTATTAAAATACAGTATTGTAAAGGCATAATAAAGCATGTACATGTAAAAGCAATTAATCATATTACAAAAGCTTATACAATGCTACATAACTCCCCATCACATGATGCCATAAGGATGACAAATGCCAAGCTCTCCTCTCAAAAATGCAAAGCGTGAAGCATCGAGAGGCTTTGTAAAAATATATGTAAGCTGATTCTGGCTATCAACAAAGCGCAACTCGATATCACCCTTCTCAATGTGATCTCTTAAGAAATGATAACGCACATCAATGTGTTTGGTCCTACAATGTTGTACTGGGTTGTTTGCTAAGCTGACCGCACAAGTGTTGTCACAAAACAGTGGAACACCCTTAAAATCCAACCCAAAATCCCGCAAAGTAGAAACCATCCACAAAATCTATGCGCAACAGCTAGCGGCAGCTACATATTTAGCCTCGGCTGTAGATTGTGCAACGCTAGACTGTTTGCGAGAAGACCAACACACAAGAGAAGAACCTAGAAAATGGCAAGTCCCAGATGTACTCTTTCGATCAATTCGACATCCAGCAAAATCAACGTCAAAAAAACCTCTCAAGCACAATGAATATGATGCAGAGTACCAAATGCCAAATTTAAGAGTGTGCTTGAGATACCTTAGTATGTGCTTGACAGCTTGACGATGTGAAGCCCTTGGAGAAGCCTGATAATGAGCGCACAAACATACTACAAAGTGTATGTCCGTTCTCGTAGCCGTCAAGTAGAGGAGGGAGCCAATCATGTTCCAGAACTCCTTCTATTCCACTTCTTCTCCATCTTCATCTGGATCTAGCGCAACTGAAGTACCCATTGGGGTAGCAAGTGGTTTTGCATCTGCCATGTCAAAGCATTTTAGTAGGTCTTTAGTGTATTTTGTTTGATGTACAAAAGTTCCTTGTTTGATTTGCTTGATTTGCAAACCAAGGAATAAAGTCAACTCGCCCATCATCGATATTTCGAATTCCCTGCTCATAGAATCAGCAAACTCGACCACAAGAGTATGAGATGAACCACCAAAGATTATGTCATCAACATAATTCTGAACAAGTAAGAAATATTTACCATGCATAACAGTGAAAAAGGTCTTATTAATAGAGACCATTTTGTACCCGTGGTCAATCAAGAAGTTCCTAAGCTAGTTGTACCAAGCCCTAGGAGCTTGCTTGAGCCCATATAAAGCTTTGTGAAGTTTAAAGACTCTATGGGGGTACTTGGGATGTTCAAAGCCAGGGGGTTGTTTGACATACACATCTTCTCCTATGAAACCATTAAGGAAAGTGCTTTTTACATCCATTTGAAATAATTTGAAACCACAAGACGATGCAAATGCAAGCAAAATCCTAATGGCCTCAAGTCGAGCTACCGGTGCAAAAAAATCTCTAAAATCAACCCCCTCGACTTGAGTATAACCCTGAGCCACAATTCTAGCCTTGTGTCTCACTATATCCCCATCCTCCCCCTATTTGTTTTTGAAAATCCATTTTGTTCCAATTATATGAATGTTAGGGGGTGGATCAACAAGAATCCAGACTTGATTTCTATCAAAATTTTCTAGCTCTTCATGCATGGCGTTGATCCAACTTGCATCAGACAAAGCATGACTAACATCTAACGGCTCAAAAGTAGTGACAAATGCAGAATCAACGTAGTGAGCATGAGATCGGGTTACCCTTTCATTTAGCTCATCGATGATTTGCTCAGGGGGTGCATTCTCTAAATTCAAAGCGGTGCTTCTCTTTGTGACAAAATCTCCCCCTCAACTCTTGTCGAAGTTTGCTCCAAGCTTTCAAAGGTATATACTTTAGGTCCTCTTGCAGATGTGGATGATGCTTTTGGAGATGCCATAGAAGGAGGTTGTGGTACATTTTCATTATCTTCAACATCTGATGAATCTTCTTCTTCAAAGATCATTTCACTCATATCATGCTCACTCACAAGTTCAAAAGAATAACTAACATATGGAGATGTCTCATCAAAAGTTACTGTTGGCGTAAAAGATTACGCTAACAGGTTTCTGTAGAATAGAAACTAACAAACGAAGTGTTTGCGAAGAGAACTGTTCTAAGCCTCCGAAAGGATAATAACTTAGGATAGTTCGAATGTGTGTATTGAATAACTTGTATTCGGTCCCTATTACAGGGTGAAATGGGGGGTATTTATAGGCCCAAATATTAAGGAAAAGACCTATTTACCCCTCTATTACAACCGACATAGTGGAAACTATTCGGCTCCCTTAATAGGGCTAAAATGGTAAAAGACTAATCTAATGAGAAAGAAGATAAGTCTTCCATCTTAGCTGGCAGAAAAGATCTTGAAAGGCCTTAGTTCGAAGATGTACTCCGAACCAATGCCTATCTTCGTACTTTGAACTTGACTCCGGGTATCTTCGAAGATGAACGTCTGGGAACCTTCGAATCTGCTATCTGTCTTTATGCTGTTTCGGCAATAACCCCGAAGATGAGATATTTTCCCCCAACAGTAGCCCCTCGAATACGCTTCTCCGTTTAACCTATAATGTTAGGAGAGCAGTATACGGAAGGAAAAAATAACCAAGCATAGGGGTTATTGGATTTTAATTCATCTCCGAAATGTCTGAAGATATAAACTCCGAATCAGTCTTAGGATAATTGCTTTTCGAACTATCTTAGAACCGACTCAAGAAGTTCGAAAGTCTTTTAGACTTAGAGAAAATAGCCGTTAGCTTTCTGTTTCTAATGGAAACTGTAGAATGCGTTAATTTCGGAGAAAAGTAACGGCAGGAATGCGAAAAGGCATGGACTAACGGTAAAAAAGTAAAATCTAGGCTATAAATAGAAGGCCTAGAACTTACCCGGTTACCTTTTCACCGCTTTCTCGCAATCAAACACCTTTTGAGCCCTTTGAGTTCTTGAGCCCTAGCCGCCAGTTTCTCCAAAGCAACCCAGTGACTGCAATGGCGAAAACCAAAGGTGCGGGACCTTCAGCTTTGGCTGGGCAGCAGGCCGCAGCTGCAGCAGCGGCGGCAGCAATGGCGACGACACCTTCGACATCTGCAGCGACATCCGTGGCGGCAGGAGGGAGAAATCCCCAAAATGTCGATGATCAAGGTCTCTGCCCGCCGTCAACAAAATACTTGGATCAATCTTTCCAAATGGGGCCTTCTACCTGCAAGAGAGAGTCATTGGCAATCGCAGTGGAAGGGAAAATTAGTACCGGAGTCATGATCCGGAAGCCAGGCAAAGAAATAATTCCGTCGCCAAGACCCGGAGAAGTAGTTGTATTTGAAGCCTTCTTCGAAGCCGGCTTGGGCCTTCCTGCAGTAGACTTCCTAGCGGAGGTACTCGATCTATTCCATGTCACCCTCCCTCAATTATCTCCGAATGCAGTAGCTAGACTAGCTATCTTCGAATGGGCATTAAGAGCCGAAGGTTGTGAGGGGAGGGCAGAGATCTTCGCTGCACTTCATAGAGCAACATGCCAACCAAAGACCTTCGTAGGCTCCGGAGGTGAAAAAGTAGTAGTAGCCTTCGGTAGTATCAACTTTAGGCTTCGAGATGAGTATGCCCTTCAGTTTCTTGCCAAGGCCATCAATGCCAGATGGTATACTGATTGGGTTCTGAGATGGTTTTATGCCGAAGTTGGGGCAAGCAGTCCTCTGGCCGGACCCCTTAAAGAAATCCAATTCCGGAAGGAAGCCTTAGTGCAGCCCAACGAAGGTCAGCTCGAAGCCCGCGTCAACCTGCTTCAGAAGATTAGCCGAAGGTTAAGCATGCGAGACTTAGCCGAAGAATTCCTCGGTCTGCAAATTTCTCCGCTGATGGCCATCTGGCCTATCATCTTCGAAGAGGATTCGGAAGGCGGTCTTCAAAAAATTACTTCAACTTCGAGCCCTGCAGGTAACTTCGAAGACAATATGTATTATGCATATTCATTCGAAGAAAAATTAACTTGATTTATTCTTCTTTTTTAGCTTCTTCAGCCCCTGTTACTTCGGAACAAATCATAAGGGCTTCGGAGAAGATTTTGGGCGCTCCAACTCCGACCGAAAAAGAATGGAGAGTCAAGTTAGTCGGAAGTTGGGAAAGGTTTAACAGAGTGTGTGGGATGCTGGGAATCACTCCGCCCCCTCTGATGGATTGGGTGCCTTCGGAGAAAGGACCCAAGAAAAGGAAAGCCGAAGCTGGAGCTTCGAGTTCCGCAAAGACTCCGGTGAAGAAAGTGGCTAAAAAGCCTAGAAAGCCTGCACCTCTGAGCCCAAGATCCTCAACCTCCGGTTCTAAGGAGGATGAAGGTAAACTATTAGTGAGGTTGATTGATGAAGATGCAGCTCAAACAGATATTCACATTGAAGATACTGCAGGTATGACGGAGTCTCAGGCTAATATTGAAGAAGTGAGAACTCCGGATGCTCAAGTGGAAGAGCAAATCGAAGCCCCTGTGGGTGAAGGTGAAGTTGAAGTTGCTACAACTTCAGTTTTGGATGAAGGGAGGACTGCTCAAGGAGATACTCCGGCAGTTGAAGTTTTAACTTTGGATTCAGACGAAGACCTCACCTTTGATCCTCCGAGTAGTCCGATGCTCGATCGCCCCCAAAATGTCGAAGGTAAACTTCGCATAATTCTCTTATTCTTTTCTGCAAAATTATACAATGTATAATACCTTTGCTTTTGTAGAGCCCTCTTCTGTAGAAGTACGTCACGAAGATCCAATTCAAGGGCCTTCGACAACTTCGGAGCCTCACCCGGAGGTCGCTCAACAGGGGCCTGGAAGGGGTAAAAGACATATAGAACCTCTCCCTGCTCAAGGATGTAGGACCGAAAGTAGTGACCAGAGGGGGGGTGAATGGGCGCCTAAAAAATTCTTTCGAATCAATGGCCTGCTCCCAATACCCAACGCACCTCAACAGACTACGCAGTAGAAAATAAACAGAAGGCCTAAGTCTAAAGGTTTCTAACCTAGAAGCAACTGATGATATACAGTGTAAAACTAAGGTAGTTCAACTAGGCAGATAAACAAGGTGTAATAGGCCTAAACTTCTCAGTGAAATGATCTAAGAATGTGTAAGATGAAAAGAGAAGTTACTGTCCAAATTTGTCTCCTGTTCGGAACTTGGCGAAGCCCCCTTCGCACGTCGAGGTCTGCTTCGGAGGTTGGTGACGGAGCCTGTCCGAGATGCCGAAGGTGTCACGGTCTAGCCTAGTTCGAAGTGGCAAGATGCGAAGTGTACTTCGGAGCGCAGTATGACAATGCCGGAGCCTGGTTCGAAGTATGTACTTCGAAGTCAAAACTTCGAACACAACTTTGAACCGAAAGCTTCGAAGCAAAACCTTCGAACAGAAAGCTTCGAACACAACACACAAAAGGACAACCTTCGAACAAAGAAGCGAAGTCTGTCACACGACAGAAATTCAAGTCCGAAGCCTACACTCTATCTTCGAACAGGGAAAGCTTCGGAAGGAGAATCGAAGGTTGACACGCCACAAGGAAAACAAACCGAAGTCTATCAGAAATGACAAGCTTCGAACCCAACTTCGAAGCCTACCGAAGTGTGGACTTCGAACAGCTAGATTCGGAGTATGTTGTTCGAAGTATGCGATGCTGTCCGTTCACAAAAATACTTCGAAGCTTATCAACACAGACCGCACACCGAAAATCGAAGATTGAGCGAAGCCTTCGAAGATGCTAAGTCGAAGCCTGTCTCACGGAGCTGAGGGGCTTCGAACAGAGAAAGACTTCGCCAGAGACACAGCCAGAAAAGGTAATAGACCCTGTCAGCTTCGATCAAAAAGCTGTGCAGTAGAAGGTGAAAAGCTGCACAGAACACTGTAGCTGCAGGGAAGTAGTACTACTTGCAACAGCAAGAACTAGTACTACTAGAATGAAGAACACACCCAGCCGAAGCCTCCAAAGCCTCAAAAATCACGGGAAAACTTGCTATGCTAAATGAAATGCAGCCATTTAAAACCTTTGCAGATGCAGCACACAATGAAATAGGGCATTTACTGCAACATTAAAAGCAAAGCATTAAACACAGGGGCACAACTTCCTGGCGGCGCAAGCAGGGAACCAGAGAAGAGAGAGGCAAGGCAGAAGACAAAAAGTGACCAAATAGAGAGGATTTGATTTCAGCCAAAAGGGTTAGTCCAAACCCTAGGGATTGGGGTCCTATTTATAGGCAGCCCAACACTAGAAATATTCTACCAGCCCCTTAGGGTTTTTACAGACTCAAAAATAAAGGAAAAGACTCTACTGCCCTTAGGAATTTTTACAGACACGACTGACTGACTGTGGGCCTAGAGTTACAGATGACTTATCCGGAAGCTCAGCTTTCGTAGCGACTACGGCTTCTCTTCTGGATAGTCGGATACAAGATCAACGGTTGTCAGTTTTGCGCCGAAACTGACAAAGCCTCCATCGGCTTTGCACCAGGAACCCGGATTGGGCCGGCCTGACTCCGCAGCTCTCTCAGCCCGGCAATCGCTCACCGCCCGTGTACCTGAGTCAATCCTGGTCAACAGCCCAGTGGGTCTTCCACTACTTCTGGCCCATGCACCCGGATTGGGCCAGCCCGACTTCGCAGCCTCCTCTGCCCGATAGTCGCTCGCTGCCCATGTACCTGAGTCACACGCGGCCCATGAAACAGCAGATCTCCTCTTCTTCTGTCCTCTTTGACTATCGTTGACAATGACTCATCACTTCTGGAGCCATGAGGCCCACGCTATTCAGCATGGCTCCTCAATCTCCCCCTTGATGAGTGCATTATCAACACTCCTCTTTTCTCGGCTCTTCAGCACCTGCAAACAAATGTGGAAACACGAAAACAAAATACAAGAAAACAAAGAAGAAGAAAAAGTAAGGTAAAAGTTTAACCCTAATGACCAAAAGCCAAACAGAAGCAAGAAACGGTCATTATGGTTAACCAAAACGTAAAAGCTCAAAATGAGTGTGATTTCGGAACAACAAGGATATCAATAGAGTAAAAACTCCCCCTTAAACTTTGATCCCAAATTTTCTCCCCCTTGTTGACAAGTGAGCTCATCAAGCACTCAAAAGAGACACAGACTCCCCCGAAAATGCAACTCCCCCTCAAAATATGCAGTGAATGCAACTGGAGTGCATAAGGAGTGTAGAAAGCATGCTTCTCAAATATGATTGACTGCAATTACAACATCTAACAGATACAGCAAAAGACATACTGTAACGATACATGGCATGATCAGTGCAACAGATGATATCTAAAGAAAATCATTAGCACGCATTTTTCAGTTTTTGCAAACAAAAGCATCACCACACTTTCCAGTAAACAAGCAAGGTAAAGCATGAGATGCAGAAGCTAACTGATATCGACCAAGATAATCATTGTCCAAAAACAAAGTGCTTCAGCAAACTTGTTAATTTTAAAATGTTCAGGCTTTTTCATTTTCCTTTTTCATTTTTGCCAAGGGTTATTTGCATGTCAAACCTTATGCTAACCGACCAAGTCAAGCCTAGGCCAGAACTGGACCATCAGAAGCTTAAGACATTGGTCTTGGCATACACTACACTGTCCTAGTTCATACCAATGTGCTATGGTAAGCGATCCAGAACAATGCAATGCGACAAAGCAAACCCACTTGGATCTTTTCAATTCAAGCATAAAAAGGCATGAAATTTTCATTCATTTTTGATTGTCATAGCTCATTTTCCATGTTAAAGCATAAAGATGTCCAAGTTGCATATCTGCGTCTATGTGATGAACTAGCTACAAGGCATGTAGCAGATAACAAAAGCACTCAGCCTACACATGCTAGTTACTAGAAGCAACGGTGATCATTTTTGAAGTTGAAAGCGTAAAAGCCATGCATATGACAGATATCAGATATATCAAGTGAACTGAACCAAAGCATGATCATCGACAAGTAATCAAAAGCATGTACCAGCTAGAATAAGTAAAGCAGTTCAATCATATAACAGAAGCAAGCTCAAAGGTGTGATATGTGAATATGCAAGATATGAACACACACATAAAGACTCAAGAAAAGAGTAAAGAAGAAGGAAAACTGACGCAAAATATCCTAGAAAGGATACACAACAACCAAATCCCCTCGTAAACGCTCAAAAGTAGACTGATCTAGGGGTTTGGTGAAAATGTCAGCCAACTGATGATGGGTATCAACATGAACAAGGTCAATGACACCTTTCTCATATTGATCCCGCAGAAAGTGAAAGCGCACATCAATATGTTTGGTTTTTGAATGGAGACACGGGTTTTTCCCTACACTAATAGCACTAGTGCTGTCGCAAAACAATGGAACCCTGGTAGGAAAGAACAACCCAAAATCTCGTAGAGTGGAAATCATCCAAACCAACTGTGAGCAGCAGCTAGCAGCAGCTACATACTCAGCCTCTGTGGTCGAAAGAGCAACTCCAGATTGCTTTCGAGAAGACCAAGAGACAAGGGATGAACCAAGAAACTGGCAAGTACCGGAAGTCGACTTGCGATCCAACCGGCACCCACCAAAGTCAGCGTCCGAAAAGCCAGATAAATCAAGAGATGATGATGTTGAATAATAAAGACCAAGATCAGGCGCATAGGTGAGATACCTGAAAATGCGCTTGACAGCCTGTCGGTGAGACGCGCGTGGTGAAGACTGAAAACGCGCGCAAAGTCCCACGGCGAACTGTATATCTGGCCTCGTTGCTGTCAAGTACAGCAGCGAACTGATCATCCCTCGAAACTCTCTCTCATTGACCTTGACACCGCTCTCGTCCTTGTCCAGACCCCCAGAAGTGCCCATCGGGGTCATCTGCGGCTTCAATTCACCACCAAAGTCAAATTTCTTTAACATATCGCGAGTGTACTTACCTTGGTGGATGAAGGTGTCATCCTTGGTCTGCTTGATCTGGAGCCCTAAGAAGTACTTGAGCTCACCCATGAGGCTCATCTCAAACTCACTGTGCATCTGCTCAGAAAACTTGGACACAAGAGAATTAGTAGTACCGCCAAAGATAATATCGTCCACGTAAATCTGAGCAACTAAAAAATCTGAAGCATCTCTGAGCAAGAAAAGAGTTTTGTCCACAAAACCCATCACAAAGCCCTTCCCCAACAAAAATTGCTTCAATCGGTCATACCAAGCCCTGGGGGCTTGCTTCAACCCGTATAAAGCTTTGTGCAATTTAAAAACATGTCGAGGAAACTTAGGGTTCTCAAAACCAGGGGGTTGCCTAACATAAACCTCCTCTTCTATATACCCGTTCAGAAAAGCACTCTTAACATCCATTTGATAAAGCTTAAAACCCTTCGAAGCGGCAAAAGCTAGAAGAATACGAATGGACTCAAGACGGGCAACAGGAGCGAAGGTTTCTTCAAAGTCAATGCCTTCCTTCTGGCAATAACCCTGGGCAACTAATCGAGCCTTGTTGCGCACCACAACCCCATCTTCACCTTGTTTGTTCTTGAATACCCACTTGGTGCCTATGGGGTTGCATCCTGGTGGCGGCTCAACTAGTGTCCAAACCCGATTGCGGACAAAATTCTCAAGCTCTTCTTGCATAGCATTAATCCAATTAGAATCAGAAAGAGCATGAGAAATGTCTCTGGGCTCAAAAGATGCAACAAACGCAGATTCAGCAAACACAGCGAGAGAGGCAGAAGAACGCAAAGTCCTCTCAGTTAAATCACCTATGATGAGCTCTGAGGGATGGTCACGCTGAACTGCTCGGGTTCCCTGGTGATCTGAAGTCACCTCACCGGAGTCAGCAGCTGGCACCTCTGGACTCGACTGAGGGGGCTCGATCGAAGTGGAAGAAGTGATCAGAGGTCCGCCCTCATCATCAGTCGAAGTCTTAGAAGGTGTGGGCTCTGCGGGGGATGCAGAAGGCCCACCCTCATCAGCAGCTGGAGTATCCTCATCTTCCTCGAAGATGGACTCTCCGAGCTCATCATCACCAGAAAGCTCAAAAGAAGGAGTCAAAGAAGGCAAGGACTCATCAAATGAAACCTCACAAGTCTCGACAAGCAGCTGGGATTCGAGGTTCCAAACACGAAAACCTCGAGAATGCAAAGCGTAGCCAAGAAAAACACCATCCCAACAACGAGACTCAAACTTGTCCAAGTGCCCTCCCTTCTTGAGCACAAAGCACTTGCAGCCAAACGCTCGCAAGTGGCTCACCTTGGGCTGTCTGCCAAACCGCAATTCATATGATGTCTTACCAAGGTAAGCTATAAGAAAAATGCGGTTGGCCAGATAGCAAGCCGTGTTCATGGCTTTAGCCCAAAAACGCCTAGGAGTCCTGTGCTCATCGAGCATCGTCCTGGCCATCTCAACTAGCGTGCGGTTCTTTCGTTCCACAACGCCGTTCTGTGGGGGAGTGTAAGGAGAAGAAAACTGATGGTCCAGACCCTGATCACCACAGAAGCTGACGAACTGAGAGTTCTTGAACTCAGAGCCATTGTCGGAGCGAATTGCTCGCATCCGACCATTGTTCTCATTCTTCAGCTTCAAAATCAGGTCATGGACAAATTGAAAAGTTTCATCCTTAGACTCCAAAAAGAAAACCCACGAGAATCGAGAAAAATCATCAACAATCACAAGCGCATACCACTTCCCACCGACCGAGCGTACCCGAGCTGGACCTACAGTGTCCAAATGTAAAAGCTCTCCCGGATACGAAGTCATCACCTGAGTCACAGGTGCGTGAGAAGCGGCCACCATTTTCCCATGACGACAGGGATGACAAACCAGATCCTTCTCCATCTTAAGCTTGGGCAATCCTTGGATGAGGTCCATAGAGCTTAACCTGACTAGCAGATCAAAACTCAAGTGACCTAACCTCCTATGCCACTTCCAGAGCTCAGAAGAAGATCCAGCAATCAAACAGCGAGAAGGGCCAAAAGAACTAGAGAAGTCAATTCGAAAAACTTTACCGAAAGGTAAAATCTGACAAACCAAAGACCCTCTAGAATCAACCACAGAAGAATTGCCCTTCTTAAAACGCACTTCCAAACCATCCTCAAGAAGTTGCGAAACAGAGATTAAATTAAAGTTCAAATTTTTAACCAAAGCAACATTCTTTAAAGAGAAATGATCTGAAATGCTAATTGAGCCTATGCCACTTACTTTCCCTTGACCGCTGTTCCCGAATGTGATGTACTCTTTGGAGCTCGGGGGAGTGAGACTGGAGAACCATCTGCGATGTCCCGTCATGTGGCGAGAGCATCCTGAGTCCATGATCCAAACATCCTCCAGTCCCTAGTCCTGCACAATCAGTGTCTGTAAGTGGGTGCAAAAGAGCTAAACCAGTGTCGAGCCATCTACTCAAAAGATGGAAAGCGAAAACCATCAAAAGAGTTTGGACCAAAACGTGGCTCAAAGCGCGGTCCTCGGTTCTGCCTAACCCTACGACCACGAGGTCCAGAACCGTAGCCAACTCGGTCTGGAACTCTGCCAGAACGAACACCACCAACTGGAGCACGGGCAAGAAAGCCGTCTCCTCTACCACCACCTACACGACGCGGCCTGGCCTCCAGCCTCTCCCCGCGCCGAGGAACACGCAGTCTACCACCCTGCTGGTAGAACTGCTTACGAGCCCTCTCTGCTCTCTCAACCCGCTTCCTCCTGAAGCAGAACTCCGCAAGATGCCCGTCTCTCTGACAGTACTCACAATGATAGGTAGGCTTCTTGGGATGTGGTTGAGGCTTGGGGTTCTTGGGCTTAGTGGTGATTGGTGTTGTCTTTTTGGGCTGAGAGGGTCCAGGAAGAGAGTCTAGAGAAGAATGGAGGTGTTTGGGCTTCGGAACCCAGATAGGCTTCTTGGGTGGAGCTTTAGGTGGTTCATGAATCACTCCATCCTTGGGCTGACAAGCCTGGGAAGACTCAGTGGAGTGAGTCTTGGGATACCTCTGCTCTGGAGTCATTTTACTCCACTCCACTGCCCGGCTGATGGCACTCTCAAAGTCAGCCTTGGTGTAGGTGTAACCTACCCCAAACCCATCCTGCCTCTTGAACTGCTGGATCATCATGCCAAGTTGTGGCTCTCTGGCACTGATCCAACTCAGGATAGAACGGAGGTAAAAGTTCTCATTCTGAGAATCTGCTAGCTCCTCTCTCAAGGAAGCTAGAACCTCCACCTGAGACAAGCAGGTCTCACACTCACTCTCTACTTGGACAGACTTCTCGGCTTTCAGCTTAATTAACTCCATTCTAAGAGACAGGCAGTTCTCACAAACAGTGGGTGGAACTGACAGTGTCTCTAGCTCTAGCCTAGTCTGCGCAAGCTCAGCTCTCAACCTCTCTAAATCACCCAAATGCTCATCGCCCTTGGATTTTAGCTCAGCTAAGACAGCTAGATGAGATGGGCAATCAACACAGGGTGCGACGACAGTGGCTTGAGCATCTTTCAGCTCCAGCTGAGCGCTTTCAAGCTCAGTGGCCAAAGCGTCCCTCTCATCAACCCTTTCTGTGTACCTGGACTTCAAAGTCGACAGATCACACAGAAGCACCTCACACTTCGGGCACTCACTGCTATCACCCAAGCAAGGGGAAGAGGATAGACTCTCAATTCTACCGTTGGCCACGGCAAGCTCACTCTCTAACTCGTCTATCCTTTTCTTAGCCCCCCTAAGCAGTTTCTCCCGATACTTCAACTCCTGACGATTGCTCTCAAGTAAATCAACAATTTCACGCTCATAAGATGATACCTTGCTGTCGTCGTCGTCGGAGTCGTCGGAGGAGCTCTTTTCTTCTCTATCCCCAAGAGCCATTGAACAGAAGCTCTTGCGGGATCTTCGGCGCTGGTGTGAGCGGCTCTTCGGCTTGTCTCCGAAGGCCATGAAGCAGAGGCCCGCCGGATCATCCTTGTCCTTCCCCTTCTTGACGGAGATCTCCTCATCGCTTGAGCTCGATGAAGAGGAAGAAGACGTGGATCTCTTGGAGTAGCTCTTCTCCATCTCGGCGAAGAAGGCCTTGTCGCGCTTCTTGTTCTCTCGCCGGTAGTCCTTCAGGGCCTTCTTGAAGAAACGAGTCTTCGGCTTGCCCTTGTTGAAGGAGGGGCTCTCATGCTTGCCGGAGTCATGGAAGTTGCTGCCGGTGCCCTTCTTGTATCCACTGCGCTTGGGGCAGTCGGCGATGAAGTGTCCTGGATCACCACATTCAAAGCATCCGGATTTTGTGCCGTGTCTTTTGAACATTCTCTTATCATAGACACGACGCACCCGGTTGTTAAATAGACACAAATCATCATCTCCCAACAACTCAAGCTGGTCCTCAGTGATAGACATTAAAGAGAACCCAGCACAGCTCACAGCAGAGGGATCAACAGAAGGTGTAGCAAGGGCCAGGGATTTTGATCCAGAGCCAGTGAGATTTGATCTCAACTGGATATCTACCTCAGTGGCCTTCAGCTTGCTAAATAACTCAGAAATGGTCAAGGTATCGTAAGAAGTACTCTCAACGATAGAGGATACCTTGATCTCCCAGATCTTTGGGTCCAAGGTATGGAGAACCTTGAGCGCCTGCTCATGATATGAGACTAACTGAGCACCCTCAGCCTTGTTGTCCCGAAGCTTGTTAATGATTGACTGAAAGCGACCAAACAAAGCCTCAACAGATTCACCCGGCTTCTGTGTGAAATTCTCATATTCACGCCGGTAGGTCTGATAGAGTCGAGCCTTGACCTGTGCTGTTCCCTCATGGTGTGCCTTGAGGGTAGCCCAGATCTCTCTCGCAGTGGAGAGATGACTCACACGCTCAAACTCAGTGGTACCTAAGCCAGAAAACAGAATGTTCACAGCCTTACTGTTGCTCAGATGCTGAGCAATGATACCAGCAGTACCTTGCTCAGTAACTAGCAAAATGACAAACGTGGTGTGAACGCAAATGTCCCATATGTCCGAACCCTGGCTCATAAGATAGGCTCGCATGCGAGTCTTCCAATAGTTATAGCCATAGGCTTCCAAGGACGGGACCTTGCCAGGAGACGTCATAGTCACTACTGGGGTTTAGAACCGGTTAAGGTATGGAAAAACCCTAACCTCGCTCTGATACCACTTGTAGGACCGAAAGTAGCGACCAGAGGGGGGGTGAATGGGCGCCTAAAAAATTCTTTCAAATCAATGGCCTGCTCCCAATACCCAACGCACCTCAACAGACTACGCAGTAGAAAATAAACAGAAGGCCTAAGTCTAAAGGTTTCTAACCTAGAAGCAACTGATGATATACAGTGTAAAACTAAGGTAGTTCAACTAGGCAGATAAACAAGGTGTAATAGGCCTAAACTTCTCAGTGAAATGATCTAAGAATGTGTAAGATGAAAAGAGAAGTTACTGTCCAAATTTGTCTCCTGTTCGGAACTTGGCGAAGCCCCCTTCGCACGTCGAGGTCTGCTTCGGAGGTTGGTGACGGAGCCTGTCCGAGATGCCGAAGGTGTCATGGTCTAGCCTAGTTCGAAGTGGCAAGATGCGAAGTGTACTTCGGAGCGCAGTATGACAATGCCGGAGCCTGGTTCGAAGTATGTACTTCGAAGTCAAAACTTCGAACACAACTTTGAACCGAAAGCTTCGAAGCAAAACCTTCGAACAGAAAGCTTCGAACACAACACACAAAAGGACAACCTTCGAACAAAGAAGCGAAGTCTGTCACACGACAGAAATTCAAGTCCGAAGCCTACACTCTATCTTCGAACAGGGAAAGCTTCGGAAGGAGAATCGAAGGTTGACACGCCACAAGGAAAACAAATCGAAGTCTATCAGAAATGACAAGCTTCGAACCCAACTTCGAAGCCTACCGAAGTGTGGACTTCGAACAGCTAGATTCGGAGTATGTTGTTCGAAGTATGCGATAATGTCCGTTCACAAAAATACTTCGAAGCTTATCAACACAGACCGCACACCGAAAATCGAAGATTGAGCGAAGCCTTCGAAGATGCTAAGTCGAAGCCTGTCTCACGGAGCTGAGGGGCTTCGAACAGAGAAAGACTTCGCCAGAGACACAGCCAGAAAAGGTAATAGACCCTGTCAGCTTCGATCAAAAAGCTGTGCAGTAGAAGGTGAAAAGCTGCACAGGACACTGTAGCTGCAGGGAAGTAGTACTACTTGCAACAGCAAGAACTAGTACTACTAGAATGAAGAACACACCCAGCCGAAGCCTCCAAAGCCTCAAAACTCACGGGAAAACTTGCTATGCTAAATGAAATGCAGCCATTTAAAACCTTTGCAGATGCAGCACACAATGAAATAGGGCATTTACTGCAACATTAAAAGCAAAGCATTAAACACAGGGGCACAACTTCCTGGCGGCGCAAGCAGGGAACCAGAGAAGAGAGAGGCAAGGCAGAAGACAAAAAGTGACCCAATAGAGAGGATTTGATTTCAGCCAAAAGGGTTAGTCCAAACCCTAGGGATTGGGGTCCTATTTATAGGCAGCCCAACACTAGGAATATTCTACCGGCCCCTTAGGGTTTTTACAGACTCAAAAATAAAGGAAAAGACTCTACTGCCCTTAGGAATTTTTACAGACACGACTGACTGACTGTGGGCCTAGAGTTACAGATGACTTATCCGGAAGCTCAGCTTTCGTAGCGACTACGGCTTCTCTTCTGGATAGTCGGATACAAGATCAACGGTTGTCAGTTTTGCGCCGAAACTGACAAAGCCTCAACCGGCTTTGCACCAGGTACCCGGATTGGGCCGGCCCGACTCCGCAGCTCTCTCAGCCCAGCAATCGCTCACCGCCCGTGTACCTGAGTCAATCCTGGTCAACAGCCCAGTGGGTCTTCCACTGCTTCTGGCCCATGCACCCGGATTGGGCCAGCCCGACTTCGCAGCCTCCTCTGCCCGACAGTCGCTCGCTGCCCGTGTACCTGAGTCACACGCGGCCCATGAAACAGCAGATCTCCTCTTCTTCTATCCTCTTTGACTATCGTTGACAATGACTCATCACTTCTGGAGCCATGAGGCCCACGCTATTCAGCATGGCTCCTCAAAGGATCAACTTCGTCTGAATCAAGAGATGAAAGTCGATCTACTGAGGGGGGGCCATCTACTGAAGCTCCGAGGACCTCAGGAGAACCCTCCGGAGCTTCGCCGAGCAGGAATGACCAGGAAGCTTCGGCAATGCTCCCTCTTTTAACTCCTTTTTTGGAGCAAAGAACTGGGCTTCGGAATCTGCTCAAACCTTTGGGTCGAGGCAGTCGCGAAGTCGGGGAGACAAAGCTGGTAGCTATTTTAAGCGAGGCGAAGAGTTCGGAGCTAAACGTTGCCATGGAACGAGCAGCCTACCAGGTACGGAACACCTTCGAAACAATAGCGAATTATACATGGATAATTTCTTACTTCGATTTTTTCTTTTCTTAGCAAGCGGTCTTGGCCCGTGCTGCAACTTTATCGGGCGAGCGTGAAATTGCTCAGCATCGGGAAGAAAACGAAGCTCTTCAGCGCAACTTATCATTCTCCGAAGCTAGAGTAGCTCAAATGGATAATATGATTTCAACAGAACACAGGGCCAGACAGGGCTTGGAGGCTGCAAATAAGGAGCTCGAAGCAGAAAGGATCGTGCTTTGAGCGGAAATCGAAAGGGTGCGGTTGGAGCATGCTAATGCGGGGTCCGAGCTTGTTAGGCTCCAAGAAGAAGCTAGCCAACTCCTAAATCAAAAGAATACTTTAACTATGGAGAATGCTAGGCTTTCCGGAGTTCTAGAAGAAACGACTTCGAGCAAGGATGCATTAATTGAAGAAAAGCTTAAGTCCGAGAAGGTAGCTACGGAGGTCATAGAACAGATGCTAGGTGTTCTGGAGTACTTCGGTACTACTGGATCACTTCCTTCAGATGACAACGTAACTCTCCTGCGCCGGTTAAAAAGGATCCAAGGAGCAGCGAAGCAAATGAAGACGGCGGGCATTCGTTACGGAGAACTCTCCGGACAAGTGTCTGCCATCGGACTACTTCGTTACTACGAGGACTTGGGTCGAACAATCACTCCGAGCGCAGAGGGCTCTATTACCTTCGACGACGAGCGGCTTCTAACTCCTTCCGAAGGCGTGACTGCTGCCTGGCGAGCCTTTCAAACCTCTTGGAGAGCCGAAGGTCGTTCCACGATCAAGGCTTGGATCGATGAAGGCCAACGCTAGAAGCAAGTTCGGAACCAAGCTTCAAGCAGTTAGCCTCCTCCGAACCCGCAGGTTTAGGAATAATTTAGGATTTTTGACTATGTAAAGCTTCGTGTTTATGAACCTTTATCAATGAAAATTTGTTTATCATATTTTTAGGCTTTGTCTCATACGGAAGATATCGAAGTGTTAGAAATTAACGACGAACTTCGCTCATTATGGAACACCTTCGAACTTCTAAAGACTTACAAGCGTCCTCGATTTCTAATTCCTCGAAATGACTCCGGCGTAATTGCGCCCGAAGTAATCAAAGATGTATTGTCTTATATTAAAGAGGAAGAAAAAGAGGTTAACGTAAACACTTCGTCTTCTGAAGACACTATTTGGTCTGAAGACGAAGATGAAGTTCAAAATAAAAGATCTGAAGATCTTAGAAGCTGGGAAAGAAGCCCCGAACGGCTTCAAACTTGGGCCGAGCTTCAACAAGAACAGAAGGATTTTAGAGCTTCGAAGGGGAGCAGGAGAGTTAAACGCAAAGTTATTAGAACTCCCGGCGCTGGAACTAGTCGTTCCACCCCTAGCTCTAGAGACCGAAGAGGTCTTCGAGGGGCTAAATGGCTACCGCAAAGGCCTTCATGAATTTCTCGAAGAATTTCTTGACCTTCGGTTTGATATATACATCGGAGTAGAGGGGAACATACTCCGACCTTATATAAAATACCGTTGATTATTTGATAATTTCTAGTCCTAAGCTTCAATCTTGAAAGTTGTGGCTCTTCGGGCAAATTTGTTCCTCCCTGTAAAAGTTCCATGATTGAATTTTTCCAATCTGCACTAGGAATGCAAAGAATCTCTGCCGAGGGAATTTGTGGCACCGAAGGTATATTGAGCTCCTCATAGAAAGCTTCTTCGGGCACATCCACAGCTCCAGCTGCAGCTTTTGCTAAGATGTCCGCTTGCACATTTTCTGCTCTTGGTATACTCCGAATGGAAATACCCTTGAAGTGTGCTTCGATTTTACGGATTTCTTCTAAGTACTTTGCAAGCTGTGGATGCCGAACTTGGAAACTTTTATCTACGTGCCCTGCTACTATCTGAGAATCTGTCTTTATAATAATTCTTGTAGCCCCTAGAGCACGTGCTTTTCGGAGTCCCAATAAAATCCCTTCATACTCCGCTATATTATTGGTAGACTTAAAGTTGAGTCTTGCGGAGTACATTGCTCTTTGCCCTGAAGGCGAAATCAACACTGCTCCGATGCCTGCTCCGGATGCTTGGAAAGCCCCATTGGAGTAAACAATCCAAACTCCGTCACTTGACTTCTCCGGAACTAAATTTGCAGGTGGAGTCCATTCCGCTACAAAATCTGCCAGGACTTGTGATTTGATTGCTGTCCTTGCCAAGAAAGATATGCCGAAGGGTGCTAGCTCAACTGCCCACTTCCCAATCCTTCCAGTGGAATCCTTACTTCGAAGCATATCTCCTAAAGGATACGAAGTTGGTACAATTACATTGTGTGCCAAAAAGTAATGCCTTAATTTCCTCGAAGCCATTATCAGAGCATAAACGAACTTCTCAAGTTCGGAGTATCTTGTCTTTGCTCCTGATAATGCTTCGGATACAAAATAAACAGGATTTTGTACCAACTTCCCATTGAAATCCACTTCTCTGACAAGGACTGCGCTGACAGCAGAACCTATAGCTGCAAGGTAAAGGAGTAGGGTTTCATCCACAGTAGGCACCGTGAGTGTAGCAAGATTACTGAGATACTCTTTAATACCTTCGAAGCTTTTCTGACACTCCGGTGTCCATGCAAAATCTTCGGACCCTTTCAATGCTTTAAATATAGGCAAGCTTCTCTCCGCAGACCTTGATAAAAACCTGCTAAGTGCGGCCATACGCCCAGTCAGCTTTTGCACTTGCTTTAAAATTTTCGGAGGAGCCATCTTCTGTAGCGCAGTTAT
This sequence comes from Zizania palustris, assembly GCA_019279435.1. Taxonomy (NCBI): domain Eukaryota; kingdom Viridiplantae; phylum Streptophyta; class Magnoliopsida; order Poales; family Poaceae; genus Zizania; species Zizania palustris. The sequence goes on along the minus strand of JAAALK010000283.1, from coordinate 99,610,654 downwards.
TTGAGTAGGGCTAGCTTCAATTCCCCTGCTTGAAACTAAATACCCTAACAGCTTTCCAGCCTTAGCTCCGAATATACATTTTTCGGGGTTAAGACGGATCCCACATGCCCGAAGGCTATTGAATGTTTCTGCTAAGTCTAGGCTATGTTGGTGCTTTAAAGCACTCTTTATTACAATATCATCCATATAGGCCTCCACATTGCGACCTAGTTTATGACCTAGAGTCTTAGCAACTAGCCTCGAAAAAGTAGCCCCGACATTTCTTAAGCCGAAGGGCATTCTTACATAACAGAAGACTCCCGAAGGAGTTACAAAACTTGTCTTGATCTCATCTTCGCGCTTCAACCATATTTGATGATAACCAGAATACGCGTCGAGGAAGCTTAGTAACTCCGAACCTGCGGTGGAGTCAACCAATTGATCAATTCGGGGCATGGGGTAGGGGTCACGTGGGCATGCTTTATTCAAGGATGTGAAATCAATGCACATGCGCCACTTCCCAGAAGACTTCTTTCTGACGAAGACTGGGTTGGCTAACCATTCTGTGTGGGCCACTTCTCTGATAATCCCAGCCTTCAACAATTTCTCAACTTCGTCCTTCGCTAGAGCAGCTCTTTCTGCAGACATTTTTTGGAGTCCTTGCCGAATAGGCCGGCCTTCGGGTTTACAAGTAAACTATGTTCAATGATATCCCGATCGACTCCGGTGATATCTTCGTCAGACCAAGCGAAGACATCCAAATTTTCTTCCACCACCTTTTCCAAGGAGGTTGCAACTTCAGGAGGTAAATCTTTACCAAATTGAAATGTATACTCTTTACCATCTTTAACAATGACCTTCGTTGCAATCTCTCCTTCAGGACTTGGTCTCGGAAAGGACTTCTTCGAAGCTTCGGAGGAGGCTGAAAAAATTTCTTCATTATCTTGTACAGTGTTTACTTGTCTTGGATCAAGAGGGGGACCATGACCATATTCCGCCCTCCGAGCAATGGCTTGATCTCTGAAGACTGTAAGGACTCCTGCTTGTGTGGGCATCTTCATGCACAAATAATTGTGATGCGCCACAACTCCGAACTGGTTTAGCATGCCTCTTCCGAAGATGACATTATAGGCATACGGGGCATCTACAACATCGAAGATTACTTCTTCAGTTCGAGCCAACAAACCTTCTCCGAAGGTGACTTCCAGGCCTATCTAGCCAAGTGCATCAAGCGGAGGTCCTGCGAAGCCTTGCAAAGGACGAGCTACTGGAAGGAGATGCTTCCTGGAGATGCACAATTGATCGAAGGCTTGAACAAAAATGATATCTGCCGAACTACCTCCGTCAATCAATACCCTTCGAACTTCAGTGCCCGCAATATCAGCAGTGATAACCAATGGGTCTGCATGCGGGAACTTAATACCAGCTGCATCCTCCGCAGAAAAAGATATCGGCACATGAGACCACTCCGGCATTGCAGTTGCAGATGACGAAGTTCAAATATGGCCTACTTCTCTGACGTAGTCCCTTCGCTGTCTCTTGGACATGCTTCCGAGGGTACCTCCTCCGGAGATAGGGAGAACTACTCTTTTTCCACTATCTTGCCCTTCCTCTTGCTTCGGAGGTGGCATAACATTGGCCACTGGAGGGTGTCTTGCAGCATCAAAGTTTTCTATCCGCGCCACAGCTTGGACTGGCTCGGGGCGCGTTGCAGCTGGAACTCGGTCGGTAGTACCTCGACCCGAAGTTCTCTCTAGGTACTCTCCCCTCAGGGTAAGTATAGCCTTGCAAGTATCAGTTGCATGGCTTCGATTTTCTCCATGGATGCAGCAGAAAAGGGTCTGGCCCTTGCCAGCCGTTTTCCCTGGCGGCCTCCAGCCGCTGGCCTTGTTCCCCGTAGACTGTGGAGCTCTCTGTGTAAACTTCTGTGGGGGTGCAATATTCATGACTTCAGAACGAGGGTGCTTTTGCCCTCTTCTCCGATCATGTTGCACTTCGAAGATTGGTTCTTGCGGCTGTGGTGAAGTTTTCACTTCTACTTTGACTTCTTGCAATATGGACGAAGTAGCGGCAGTCCTTCGAAGCCAACCCTCTTCTGACCTCGCATACTCCTCGAAGTATGACATCAACTGAGAGACCGAGGAGATGCTTTTCCGATGAAGCTTATCCAGGAGGCCTTGATGAGCGACGCCTTCCCGAGCTGCATCAACTACCGAAGATGCAGACAACCCCCGAATTTACGACTTCGTATGAGCGAAGCGCTTAAAATATTGCCTCAATGTTTCTCCGGGGAGCTGTTTCACCTGGAAAAGGCTTCCTGTTGACATGGGAGGCATGAAGGTGCCTTGAAAGTTGCTTATAAACTTCTTCTTCAGCTGCGACCATGAATTAATTGATCCTGGCTTCAAGGACCAGAACCACCTTAATGCCACTCCTTGAAGAGCTAAGGGGAAGCACTTCGCCATGGTGTCTCGAACTCCTCCGCTAGCTTCAATTGCTAGGGCATAAGAACGAACGAACTCTCCGGGATCTTCATCTCCGGCATACTTACAGAGCTTCGAAGTTTTAAACTTTGAATCAAAGCGAACTTTCTGCAGCTTTGATTCATTATCGAAGGAGGCGTTCTCCGGGGCTTCGGGATAATCGAGATCATCATCTTCGGGCACTTCTGGGATGGTTGGGGTGACTTGAGAGCGAAGCCTGTTCGCAGCTTCCTGTCGCCACCTTGCCACTTCAGCTTGAAGGTTGGCCATTTGAGTGGCCATATCTCCAAGATTATCTTCATTTCCTCCGGAAGGATCTTCTGGGTCTTGAGAACTAGTAGGATCAGTTCGAATTGGGATGGAAGGTGGAGGAGGAACTCCGGGTGGTCGAAGTATGGAAGGGGTTGGCGGAGAAGCTTCGTATGTTCGAGGGATAGAAGCCCCTTCCGGAGTTTGCGGAGGGAACGTCGAAGGGCCTCCGACTTCAACCGTATCAAATGGTATCTCTCCGGAGATCCGAGAAGACCTCCGAGTGGGATTGCGAGGTGCGCTCCGCTTAGGAGGCATGATGTAAGAAGTTGGTAGAGAACGAAGTTTTTCGGACTAGGTTCCCCACGGACGGCGCCAACTGTTGGCGTAAAATATTACGCTAACAGGTTTCTGTAGAATAGAAACTAACAAACGAAGTGTTTGCGAAGAGAACTGTTCTAAGCCTCCGAAAGGATAATAACTTAGAATAGTTCGAATGTGTGTATTGAATAACTTGTATTCGGTCCCTATTACAGGGTGAAATGGGGGGTATTTATAGGCCCAAATATTAAGGAAAAGACCTATTTATCCCTCTATTACAACCGACATAGTGGAAACTATTCGGCTCCCTTAATAGGGCTAAAATGGTAAAAGACTAATCTAATGAGAAAGAAGATAAGTCTTCCATCTTAGCTGGCAGAAAAGATCTTGAAAGGCCTTAGTTCGAAGATGTACTCCGAACCAATGCCTATCTTCGTACTTCGAACTTGACTCCGGGTATCTTCGAAGATGAACGTCTGGGAACCTTCGAATCTGCTATCTGTCTTTATGCTGTTTCGGCAATAACCCCGAAGATGAGATATTTTCCCCCAACAGTTACATCGCAAGATTCAACAATAGTGTTAGTATCAAGATTGAAGACACGATAAGAGTGACCATGCAAGGAATATCCCAAAAAGATTCCATCAGATTCTCGTGACTCAAACTTGTCTAAGTTAACATGCTTTAGGATGAACCACCGACATCCAAATACTCTTAAGTGAGTAACCTTGGGCTTTCTCCCAAAGCGAAGTTCATATGACGTTAAATTCAACAAGGAGCACAAAAATATCCTATTGGAGATGTAACATGATGTACTCATGGCTTCAGCCCAAAATTTCCTAGGAGTTCTATGCTCGTTGAGCATCGTCCTAGCCATCTCCACAAGTGTGCAGGTTTTTCTCTCAACAACACCATTTTTTTAGGGATCCTTGGAGTAGAAAACTGATGCTCAATGCCATGTTCAAGGCAAAAATCTGCAAAACAACTATTCTTGAACTCGGTACCGTTGTCACTTCTAATGACTTTCATTGCACCGGGGAGTTCATTGAATAGCCTCAAAGCTAAGCTTCGAAAGTGTATAAACATTTCATCCTTGCTTACAAGAAAGAAGATCCAAAAGTAACGAGAGTAGTCATCAACAACAACAAGGACTTACCATTTACCGCCTACAGAACTAACCCGGGATGTACCTACAGTGTCCATATGAAGAACCTCTTCGGATCGTTCAGTCATCACCATGTTTATGGGTGAATGAGAGGCGGCAGCCATTTTTCCAAGACGACAAGGAGCACAAATGAGGTTCTTCTCAAATTTGAGCTTGGGCAATCCTCAGATAAGTATTAGGGCACTCAATCGAGCAAGCAAATCAAAGCTCATGTGCCCTAGTCTCCTTTGCCACATCTAGAGCTTAGAAGAAGGTTCAACAAGAAGGCAATGAGAAGAACCAAATGATTTAGAGAAATAAGCTCAAAAAACTCTCCCAACTCTTGAAATCTTGCAAATAAAAGCGCTAGAAGAGTCAAGCACATGAGAGGTATCACGTCCAAAGTGTACCTCAAAACCCTCATCAAGCAATTGAGAAACAAAAATCAAGTTATACCCGAAATCCTCAACCAAAGAAACATTTGAGAGAGTGAAATTTTCATTGATTCTAATCGTTCCTTGGCCTTTCACTCTACTTCTTTGATTGTTTCCAAAAGTTATGTGTTCTCGTTGCTTGGTCAAGGTGAAGCTGAAGAACCATGATGACTTTTCGGTCATGTGGCGTGAACAGCCGAAATCTATGATCCACTTGTTGTCTAGGCTTCCATGTCTTCCCTACATAGAACACGAAGATCTCGAGTACTCAGTGGTGGGGTTAGTAACAAAACGTTTAGGAATCCAGCACTGAACAACTCGAGAGTCAAGCAAAACAGAAGACTGTGTAGAATATGAATCATGATAAAAGCGAGGTCTACTCGCAAAATGTCGAGGTCTCCTAAAATGATGTGGACCAAAACGACTAATACGTGGTCTAACATCATATGAAGCATGATGTAAATCATGATGGGCATAGTCACTCATATAACCATGAGGAGCCTCAAAATCAGAATGAGAACGATAATCATACTCATGCAAATTAAAAGATGTGTTGGGGGAAAATATCCCATCTTCAGGGTTATTGCAGTAACAGGACAAAGGTTGGTGATTAAGTCCAAGATTTCCAGCATATGACTCCGGGGATGCATTGAATCAAGTTCGAAGTATGATGACGGACTCTAGTTCGGAGTATATCTTCGAACTTGGACTCTTCCGAGAGCTTCTTTGCCAGCTAAGATGGAAGGCTTATCTTCTTTCTCATTAGATTAGTCTTTTACCATTTTAGCCCTATTAAGGGTACCGAATAGTTTCCACTATGTCGGTTGTAATAGAGGGGTAAAAGGGTCTTTTCCTTAATGTTTGGGCCTATAAATACCCCCCGTTTTACCCTGTAATACAGACGGAATACAAGTTATTCAATACACACTTTTGAACTATTTTAAGCTATTATCCTTTCGGAGGCTTGGAATAGTTTACTTCGCAAACACTTCGTTTGTTAGTTTCTAATTTTCAGAAACCTGTTAGCGTAATCTTTTACGCCAACAGATGGATAATACAAGTCATGAAAGTTCATAGCATGAGCACGACGTTCATCCTTGATATGTCGATAACAAAACCCAATCAAATGACCTACTCGTTGACAATAAGAGCAATGACAATCTTTCTTGTGAGTAGGTACATAAGTTTCAGATGCAAACCTCACGGTTTTTCTAGGTTTCTGCTAGGAATTTGTCTTGGGTAGTGGAATGATTTTCTTTGTAGGTTGGATAGGATTATTGGCTTTTTGAGTTGTGTTTAATTGGGCTCTCTCTTTATCAAGGGTAGTAGGGGGAGTGAACATAGTTTTGCTCGATGTATTTGGTGTAGTTCTATCATAACCTAACCCTAGAGCTAACCCTGCCCTATCAGCACACATTTTTGTTTTATCCAAAAGCAAATCCATTTTACCATTCCCTTCGGTACACTTATCCACCATGGAAAGAAGATAATCATTCTCACACTTAAGTTTTTCGACTTGCTCTCTAGCGAAGTTGAGTTGGTCCTTAAGGATGATGCAGGTGGAACATGTCGGCTGTACATCCTTAGAACACTCAGCACTCTCCAATCTAGCCTTAAGTTCATCAACATGCTTATCTCTCAAATTAATGCTATCAACAAGTAAAGAACAATTCATGCATTCATTTATGACATAAGGACTAAACTCCACCTCCAAAAGTTGTTTTTGAACAATTTCAAGTTTTTCAAGATTTTGAGCAAGAATTAGATGCAACTGAACAAGTTCGTTCATAACAACAAGACAAGACTCACATTCAGCAATTTCAGACTTAGACTTCAACAAGACAAGTTCAGTAGAAAGTGATTCAATTTTGAATTTTAGTTCCGTTCGTTCTTTAGAAGCAAGTTTAAGTAGTCTATCTTGTGATATGATAGCATCATGTAATTCATCGTTTTGAACAAGAAGCTGGTCATGAGAAAAACTAACCTAAGATGAGTATAGCTCATCGCTGTTATGCTTGTTGTCGGCCATGAAGCAAAGGCCGGTGAAGTTGTTTGTCTTCTCCTTCTTTTCTTCATTATTGGATGGCTCTTCTTCATCGGAGCTTGGCTCTTCACTTGAAGTGTTGTCGATGTCGCTGAAAGCGGCCACAAAAGCTCCGGCTACTCTTTTTGCCACTTTTCCATGCTTTTCTTTGAAGAAGGGTTTTTTATCTCTTTTCTGGTGTTTGTGTTCATGTTCATTCTTTGCTTTCAGTTTTGGGAAATTATCTTTGATATGATTAAGATCTCCACACTCAAAAATCCTCGAGAGCCTCCTCTCCTTTGATCCCTTCTATCATTATAGAATCGGGTGAACTTTTTGACTATGAGAGCAAGCTCCTCATTGTCCAATGTGTCCACCTGTTCTTTAGTGATAGAGACCAAAGAAGGCAGGGCAAAACCTCCAGAGAAAGCACAAACTCCAGAACCACTAGAAAGATTACCTCTAGATGAGATGCCACTGCTAGAACCAGAAACTAGTGCCATGGATTGTGGCAAAGAGTTCCTAATTCCAGAACGAGATGCCTTGGCAATCTCGGTGGACTTAAGCTTACTGAAAAGTTCATCGCAAGTCAAAGTGTCAAACCTCATTGACTCTTCAATACTCGAGATCTTCACCTTCCATATACTACGATTAAGAGCATAGAGAAGTTTGATTGCTCTATCATGGTCTGAATAAGCTAAAGTCCCAGTGGAGCGCAAGTTGCTCTCAATTCCATCAAATCGATCAAACATGGCATCTACAGATTTTCCGAAGCCTTGCAGAAACATTTGATATTCTTGATTATATGTGCTTTACCTCCTAGCCATAATATGAGTAGTGCCCTCATGAAAGGTTTTCAAAGTAGTCCAAATCTCTCGTGCAGTTCGAAGGTGCTTGACCCTATCAAACTCATTGCGACTCAGACTGATGAACAATATGTTTCTTGCTTTGCTATTACAATCGTACTATTCCTTCTCATTATGTGAGGTGCGGGTTTCAGGAATCACATATTGGGAATCAACAATGTCCCATATAGCACTTCCTTGACTTAGTACATAAGCCTCCATGCACACCTTCCAATAAGCAAAGTCTCGGCCATCAAACATCGGAATCTTAGATTTCTTCTCCATGTTGCCACAAGGATCACAAACCGGTTAAGGTCAACTTGTGATCTAACTGTCTCTAAAACCAATTGTGGGATCGGATTAGGTGCCTAGAGGGGAGGGTAAATAGGCACCTCAAAAATTTTTTGTAAATAAGATGGCCTGTTAAGAACACCCAACACTCCTCTAAAAATTGCAGAAGTAAATTTGAGACCCAAAATTCAAATTCAGAACAAAAAGCAGGCTGTTGGAGGAAAATACTTCATCCCCATGATCCTCCAAGATTCCAAGCAAATACATTACACAATGAAGATAAAGGAAAGTTTTGATCTCGGAACCCAAGACCCCCTCCGAACTGAAGGGCTCGAAGCTGAAGGGTCCGTCTAGGCTCCGGTCCGAAGAGACCCCCCGAAAGGCTTCCCCTCTGGAGTGGAAAACAACCCGAAGGATGTGATGTCTGCTTTATCAACATCCTTCGAGCATGTTTTACCATACTAACCCTATAAGGGATACCGAAATAGTATCCACTATGTCGGTTGTAATTAAGGGGTAAAATAGTCTTTTCCTTAGAGATTTTACCTATAAATACCCCCCTTCTCACCCTATAAGAGGCATCGAATATTCAGATATTCAATACACACTTCAAACTATTCTGAGCTATCATCCTATTCAGAGGCTTGAGATAGTCCGCATTCACAAACACTTCGTTTGTCAGTTCTTGGTCTTATAGAACCTATTAGCGTAATCCGTTGCGCTAACAGTTGGTGCCGTCCGTGGGGAGCTTAGTACTAAAAGATAGTTCTCTGCCATTACCTGTATTTTGAAGTACATTTGCGGAGGGAGCTTCGGAGTCCCAGTATTCTGCGCACCCTTCGGCAAGGGCTTCAAGTACAGTTCGAAGGCCTTTCTCGCCTTCCACCACCGTTTGAAGCCCTCGGTCTTCGGACCCTGCTTAGCTTCGTAAGTCATGCCTCCCAAGCAGAGTATGGCCACCGGACCCTTCCGAAAATCCTCTCGGACCTTCGGAGCAGGACCTTTAGACATCCCCCAAACTCCTGAAGTAGTCAATAACCCTCAAGCAACCGGAGCCCCTCAGACAACTCTGTCCGTGCTCTGAACTGACTATGTCAGTTCCCGAGACCCAGAGGACCCCTCCGGAGGAAGTGAGAACCTCCCTGAAGATGTGACCACTCAGATTGCCCGACTTCAAGAGGAGGTGGAAAGATGTAGGAAGGAGGCTGCGGACATGCTTCGTCCTCAGGCCAACCCTGCCGCTTCGGAGATGCATCAAGACGATGACCCTGATTATTATCCCGAAGCCCACCAAGTTCGAGAAAGCACAGAGAACGCCTCCTTCGATGACGAATCTCCACTGCATCCGGACTTGCAAAAGGTGTGCTTCAATCCCAGGTTCCGAGCCTCGATGATGCACAAATACTCTGGAGGGGCAGACCCTAGGGAATTCTCTCGCTCTTACGCTCTTGCAATAGAAGCTAGCGGAGGGGTCCAAAATACGATGGCAAAATGTTTCCCCCTTGCGTTAGAAGGCGTAGCCCTTCGTTGGTTCTAGTCTCTAAAACCAGGATCAATTAAGTCGTGGGAGCAGTTGAAGAAGACATTCGTGAGTAATTTTCAGGTGAGCTTCGTAGCCCCGACGTCTACTGGAAGCCTTTTTCAGGTAAAACTCTTCGGCAATACTTCACATGTTTCGACCACCCCAAGTCTCAGATCAAGGGGCTATCCAAGTCATATGTCGTGGATGCGGCACGCGAAGGTGAAATGAACCCTGGCCTCCTCGACAAACTCCACAAGAAGCTGGTGTCTTCAGTGGCACACCTGATGGCATACTTCGAGCAGTATGCAAATCAGAAGAAGGGTGTGTTTGGAGGACTGCTTCATCCACACCAATCCTCCCCAAAGAAGTCAAGATGGAGCCAAGGGCTCCGAGTCCTCCGCAAACCCCCTTCTATAATCGTTCTCACGGTCAGAGAAGGGGAAGGAAGCACCCTCGCTCTGAAGTATTGAATATTTCCCACTCCTCTTTAAAGATGCCTTCCAACTATCAACAGGCTCAGGGCAACAAAGCTAGTGGCTCAAGACCACCAAGGAAGCCAGTTGGCGAAAGCTAGACTTTCCTTTATTGTGTGCATGGTGAAAACAAAAGCCACGCCACCAAGGATTGCAAGTCTATACTAGCTCTCTGGAGCGAGTATCATGAGAGAAGCTCGGATCAAAGCACTGCTGACTGAGCCCCTTCGGCAGCATGGCCGGAGCTCGTGCAAGCCGTTGGATATGCAGGCAATCTCGAAGCCCCTAAGAAACCTCCGGTGGCCAACATTATGCCACCCCCAAAATAAGAAGACCTTCAAGATCGGGGCAAGCGAGTGGTCCTACCCATCTCCGGAGGGGAGACCCTCGACAATATGTCGAAGCGTCAACGAAGGGATTATGTTAGTGAAGTAGGACATATAGGGACTTCAAATTCGACTGTAGAAATGACCGAGTGGTCTCATGTGCCCATATCATTCTTTGCCAATGATGCTACAGGGGTGAAGTTCCCCCATGCTTAACCCCTCATCATTTCCGCTGACGTGGCAGGGGTGGAAGTCCGAAGGGTGCTGGTCGACGGTGGAAGCTCCGCTGACATACTCTTTGTCCAAGCCTTCGATCAAATGTGCATTCCCCGAAGGCATCTACTTCCAGCAGCTCGCCGACTCCAAGGCTTCGCAAGCCCTCCTCTCGATGCCCTCGGCCAAATAGGCCTCAAGGTTGCTTTCGGTGAGGGGCCCCTAGCTAGAGTCGAAGAGGTATCTTTGATGTTGTCGACGCCCCGTATGCCTACAACACAATCTTCAGAAGAGGGATGTTGTATCAATTTGGAGCCATGGCGCACCACAATTATTTGTGTCTCAAAATGCCCACGCAAGGTGGACTCCTTACGATCCTAGGAGATCAAGCTACAACTAGGAGAGCAGACTATGGGCACGGCCCACGTCTCGATCCTTTGTAGGTAAACAGTGTGCAAGAGCACTAGGAGGAGGCTTCGGGGTACCTGGACCCTTCAAAGAAACCTTCGCTCAAGCCAAGCCCAAAAGGTGATGTAGTCACAAGGATCATTGTCAAAGAAGGTAGGGAATACCCCATTCAATTTAGCAAGGGGTTGCCTTCGGAGATCGCCACTTCGCTAGAAGAAGTGGTTCAATAAAATTTATATGTCTTCACCTAGTCAGACGAAGATATCCCCGGAGTTGACCGGAGCATTATCGAGCATAGCTTGCTCGTTAACCCTAATGTTCGACCTGTTCACAAGGGGCTCCACAAGCTGTCAACCGAAAGAGCAGACCTCGCTAAAGCGGAGGTACAAAAGTTGCTAAGAGCCGGAATCATTAGGGAGGTGGCCCACATGGAGTGGTTGGCTAACCCTATCTTTGTCAAGAAAAAGGGCTCCGGCAAGTGGCGCATGTGCATTGACTTCACGTCTCTAGATAAAGCACGCCAACGAGACCCCTACCCCATGCCACACATTGATCAGCTTATTGACTATACGGCTGGTTCTAAGCTCCTGAGTTTACTTGATGCATACTCCGGTTACCATCAAATATGGCTGAAATGCGAAGAAGAAGCCAAGACAAGCTTTATAGCCCCTTCCGGAGTATTCTGTTACGTGCGAATGCCCTTTAGCTTGAGAAATGCCAGAGCAACTTTTTCACGTCTTATTGCTAAAGCTCTAGGTCACCAGATAGGCCGAAATGTCGCAGCCTATATGGATGACATTGTAATAAAGAGTGCTTTAAAGCACCAGCATCGTCTAGACTTAGCAGAAACTTTTGAGAGCCTCCGAGCATGGGGAGTCCGCCTCAACCCCGAAAAATGTATTTTTGGAGCTCAAGCAGGAAAGTTGCTAGGGTATTTAGTTTCGAGCAGAGGAATCGAAGCTAGCCCGACGCAGATAAGTGCACTTCAAAGGATGGCTCCGCCTGAAAATTTGGAGCAAGTCCAGAAGCTGGTCGGGAGCCTTGTAGCTCTCAGCAGATTCCTGGCTAGATCAGCGGAGCGAAGCCTCCCAATTTTCAAAGCCTTAAAAGGGTCCTAAAATTTCAATTGGACGCTAGAGTGCTAGAAAAGCTTCGACGAAATCAAGGACTACCTTGGGAATTTATCAACGCTTACTGTGCCCCTTGTAGAGGAAACTCTCCTCCTATATCTTGCAGCAAAAGGCTTCGCAGTCAGCACAGTGATTGTCAGAGAGATAGTGCTCATTAGAAAAATGGTGCATAACCCAGTATACTTCATTTCAAAAGCCTTGTCCGGAGCAAAAACATGGTACTCCGAGCTCAAGAAATTCACATATGCTTTGGTAATGGCCTCGTGGAAGATAAGGCTTTAATTTTTAGCACACAATGTAATTGTCCCTACATCGTATCCCCTTGGCGATATGCTCCAGAGCAAAGACTCCACGGGGAGAATTGGAAAATGGGATGTCGAGCTAGCCCCCTTCGACATTTCCTTCACCGCAAGAACAACCATTAAGTCTCAAAATAGATTCTCAGGTCATTGCAGGGTATGTTGACAAAATCTTCCAAGCTCGGCATCCACATATTGCGAAGTACTTAGAAGAAATATGCAAGACAGAGGCATTATTCAAAGGAATTTCCGTCTGGAGCATCCCTCGAGCAGATAATCAACTTGCGGACATCCTGGCGAAGGATGCTACTGGAGCATTGGATGTCCCAGAAGGGGCTTTTTATGAAGAGCTTGTCAACCCTTAAGTGCCTCAGCCACCCTCCGCAGAAGTATTTTGCATACCAATCACTGATTGGCGGAGCCCAATATTAGACTTTTTGCAAAACAAATCAAGTCCCCTCGAAGGCCCAGAATTGCAAATATTACAGTCAAGGGTGCGAAATTATAAGCTTGTCAACGAAGTGCTATATAAAGCCAGAGTCTGTTCTCCTCTACTCTGATGCATCTCGCAACCCGAAGGCCAAGATATACTTCAGGAGATCCATGAAGGCTTGTGTGGTAGCCATTTAGCCCCTCGGGCTTTAGCAGGCAAAACACTTTGCTAGGGACTTTATTGGCCAACAATTGTAGCAGATGTAGAATTATTGGTTTGAACCTATCAAGGGTGCCAATGGATGGGAAGACGAAGACATCGTCCCCCAACACCCCTTCAAGTCATTGCTCTGGTATGGCCGATGGCACAATGGGGAATGGATCTCATCGACCCCTTCCCAATGGCAAAGGGAAACTTGAAGTTCGTAGTGGTAGCAATCAAATACTTTTCTAAATGGGTCAAAGTCGAACCCTTAACTGCTATCACTTCGAAAATTGTGCAGAAATTCTTCTAGCAAAACATTATTTGCAGGTTTGGAGTGCCTAGAGAGTTGACAATGGCACCCAATTCAATATTGAACCTTTTAGAGAATTCTGCGAAGGGCTGGGCATTAAAATATGCTTTGCAACTATCCGTTATCCCCAATCCAACGGAGCCATGGAGCGAGCCAATGGAAATATTCTGTCCGACTTAAATCGGAGGATTGTAGGGTTAGCAAAGGGGCTATGGACCGAAGATCTTCCTAAGATTTTATGGACCATTCGGACCACTCAAGCTAGGTCTACAGGTTTTACCCCATTCAAGTTGTTGTTTGGAGACGAGGCCATGACTACAACGGAGCTGAAAGGTGGATCCCTCCACACAACAGAGCCAGAAGTTAAAAATGAAAGGAACACTTCGCTTGACTTGTCTGAAGAAATGAGGCTTCGAGCTGTCGACAATTTGACAAAGTACCAAGACCAGATGAAGGCATGATATGGTCCAAAGGTAAAAGTTAATGAACATAGGTCGGGTCATTTGGTGCTGCGAAGTTTAATTGCTCTGGGGAAATTAGGAAACAAATGGGAAGGACCATATATTATCCTACGCTCAGGGCGCCTCAGATCTTTTAAATTAGCAAATTTAGAAGAGGAATAATTAAAGCATGCATGGCATGAACCCCATCAAGAGTCCTAAGTGACCAATTTTGGAGCTCTAACTTATAAGTTCGAATCCCCTTACGAAGTCTATAGCGACTATCTTTTCAGACATCGAACCATTAGTTTGATGCGTCACCTACTATACCTGTATTAGGTAAGATATTATGATACGAACATACAATTTGAAGAACTCTATGAAAAAGTTGAGTTCGTGGTTATCAAGTACTATTTGTGAAGCCTCGGGTTTAATATACTGAGTGTTGTACGTGACTAGCCCTATTGCATTGGATAAGGCCCCCCACCCACTATAGGACCGAAAGTAGCGACCAGATGGGGGGTGAATGGGCGCTAAAAATTTCTTACTAAACTATATGCTAATCCCAACACCCAACCAAACTTAACCAGTCAAATAATATTATCAAAACAAATTACAGGAACTAAAGTTGTCTACCCTAAAAATGTCTGGTGTCCTAATTAAAATGATATTAAAGATAAAAATACTGCAGTAATAAAAACACCTAAATATATTACTGAATATTCATATTGCAGTCTAGAAATGAAATATTAATCAACTGAATAAAAACATGAATCATCCAGAAATTTATTTAGACATAAACCTAAAATAATTTAGGTAAATCTAGAATAAAAATAATTTTGCAACTAATAATTAATTTTTTTATACGATCAGATTAAAGGATATTAAAATAAAAATATGCTTAAAAATATTTAGGCAGATTAAATTACCATGATATTTCTAAACATTTTTTTCACTAATTAATTAACAGATGATTATCTCTAAAAATAATCTACTAAAAAGTAGGAGATTAGAAACTTACCCGTGTCGCCGTTCCTTGTTCGTCGCCGTGGGAAGAAAACCGCCTGCCGCTGCACGCCAGGAGCAGTGTCGGCTGAAACATTACCTGATGAAAAACTGCGCAGCTTTTGCTGTTTGCCATTCCCCTAGCCTCGAACCGCGTGGCGCACTTTGTGTGCTTCTGCATGCTACTTATCTGTGGGCTAGTGCTTCAAAAACCGTGCGCAAGTAATTCCACATGAAAAGTCTTCCGCTGGTACCGTGGGGCCCACGGATGTGGACCGAAGCAATTCACTCCTGGCCGCCGGAATGATGCCAGCCGTGGGACCCACCGTTGCCAGCAAAACCTTTGCCGCTGGAGCGCTGGCTTTCGGCTGCAAAAAACGCCTATGTTTCTCCGATGTGACGCCGGCGAAGAAACTGTGAAAAAATCGCATGAGAAAAATTTTCGGTGGAAGATGAAAATGGACTATAGATTGATCTATTAGAAAACAGTCGACTATCCCCAAGGAGATAGAGGCCTATTTATAGGCAAATCCTAATACATGAAAAGAGTACTTTACCCTCGGGTAAAATAAACTAACTCTAAAATAAATTCTGAAAATTACTAAAATATTCTTAGAAAAATTACCTGACTTAAATAAAAATATTCTAAACTTAGAAACTAAATATTAATATCCTAAAAAACGCATTAAACATAGATTGTCAGTTTTACGCCGAAACTGACAAAGCGTCCACCGTCTTCGCACCGGGTACCCGGATTGGGCCGACCCGACCCCGTAGCTTCCTCAGCCCGGCAATCGCTAGCCGCCCGTGTACCTGAGTCAAACCTAGTCAACAGACCAGTGGATCATCTGCCGCTCCTAGCCATGTACCCGGATTGGGCCAGCCCGACTCCGCAGCTCCTCTGCCCGGCCGTCGCTCACTGCCCGTGTACCTGAGTCACATGCGCCTCAGACTTGGCAGGTCTTCATCTCTCCCTTCCTTTGACTTCCGTTGACAATCACTCATCACATCTGGAATATCAAAACCATATTCTTCAACATGGTTTCTCACCCACAAAGAGGGTCAAGGGAATAAGGCACAATTAAAAGATGCTTCTCAAACAAATTATATTGCTTGGTTAAATCACATTACAAAACATCATAATCATGAAAATTAGTATCTAAGCCTAAGTAGAAACGAAGGCCTCTCTGACACCTAGAGCTACCACTGGGACCAGCTCAGTCTTCAGAGCCTAGAGTTCTTAAAACCTTCCTTTTGGTTTGAGTTAGATTGCCCTTTTGCGAAGCTCTCCAGACTCTCTGCTCTTCCTGAAGTTCATCCCAAGTTAGAACTCGTTCGGAGCTAACCTCCATCGAGTCCTCGACTTGATGCTTCGGATCAAACCAATCTACATACTCCGAAGATGATGACGTTATTACTTTATCTTCTTCTTTGATGTAAGAGAGGACTTCACTACAAACATCGGGTGCTATTTCTCCATGCTCCCCCTGAGGAACAGAAAATCATGGGCACCTATAAGGCCTTAAGATTTCAAGAATAGCCCACTGTTGGCGAAGCCCTTCGTCAAGTTCTAATACTTCAAGATCAAAATCCAAAGCATGCGGCAAAACCTAAAAACAAACATTCAAACAAAGACTTTTCATTCATTGAAGTAGAAAGAACATTACAAAGTCTTTTTACATGGAAAAAGCACCCTAAAGGCTAGACCTTCGGGTCTAGAGGCGGAGCAATTGGCGGAGGTGGAGCTGGAGGCCTCATCTGTGCTTGCCTCTGCCGACAGGATTCGTCGATCCACGTCTTGGCCGCATCTTCGCTATCTTCTTTCTAGGTTGCCCGGAAAAGCTTCCCAAGCTAAGGCGACGTCCCGCGAAAGTTGCAACAAGCCTTCGTTAGCAAAGCCTGCAGGCGTCAAACCCTTCACCGGAGCAATGGAGATCCCGACGGCTTCGAGGTGACGAAGGACTCCGATCCTGGCTACTTGTCCGGAGATTTCTCCATAGCAAGTAGCAGAGGCCTTCATCATCTTGGCCGCTGCCTAGATCATCTTGAGCTTACGGCCGAGAGGTTCATCCATCACAGCTGAGGATGATGGGCAGACTGTTCCAAAATATTCCAGAACACCCTAGAGGGTGTCCATGGTTTGATCAGCCACCTCGTTATGCTTTGCCTTGGCGCTTGTCATGTCGGTGGCGATGGTGGAGAGCTTGGTTGTCTTCGTCATCAAACAATTCTTCTGATACAACGCTTGTTGGAGCGCTTCTCGAAGCCGCACAAGTTCGGCCCCGGAAGTCACCTCCGCTGCTTGAAGCTTATCAACTTCAGATCTTAGCACCACCCGCTCCGCTTGAAGCTCCTTAATTGAAGATGTCAGGCCAGCTTGAGCTTGCTGCTCCGTTCGAAGCGCCTCCTCTGTAATGATCTTCGCCCTCTGCTCTTTGAGGAGTTTTCCTCCAATTGCAGGGACTTATCTTCGGAGCCCTTAAGAGCTGCCTAGAGTGTTGTAACCTTCCTTTTGAGCTGATTAAATTCTAGATCATTGGAAGTCACCGCCGCTCTAGCAAGAACAAATTGCTGCAAAACGCAAAGTAAGTATTGTGTAATTACAATAAATTAAATATACACTATGTCCCTCGCGTACCTAGAGGGTAGCCCTTTCGAGGGAAATGTCTAGCTCCGATCCACTGGCTTCGCTCAGCGTGGAGACCAACTCGGATTTGCCAACCTCTTGTCTGTTTTTGAGACAAGGGCTGTAGGAGAGGCCGAAGCCCTCTCCGCTGCTCCAAGAACAGAGCTAACAACGAGAGCCAGGACATGGCCCTTCGATCGTGTTCGGCGGGATCCTCCTCCGAAGCCTCCCAAGCCAAAACTTGCCTTTACCTCTCCCCATTGCTGGAGCCACCGGAGCTACCTCTTCTATCAGAGTATCACTCTCCGTCGGAGTGGACCCCTCCACGGGAGTGACCCCATCTACTAAAGCAACTCCAATGGAAGTAGCCTCCACTGCCAGAGCCACCTCTTCTGCCGGAGCCTCGACCCCAACTAGAGCCAAGTCCTCCATCGAGGCTCTGTCTTGGGTCAGAGCCATGTTGCTCCCCGAAGCATCTACATACATAAGGTATTTTTCAATCATATAAAAGATATTGCCAATATAATGAAATTATTTCAGGTATGATGAATCAAGAAGTAATGACCAAAGGATTACCTCCATCTAAATTTTGAGGAAGAATTATGGGATCCCCCAGATACTCGTACATTATGAGTTACTCCTCGATGTACTCCCCAAAGTTTGAGTTGGACGTAGAGGCTCTTACCTCCATCACCACCACTTCGGTCATGGGCGAATCGGAGCCCTCCGGCTCCGCTCCCTGAGCCCCCGCGGGCTCAGTTCGAACTGCCTCCTCCTCTTCAGCCATCGGCACCGCCTCAACATCAACCTAAGGTGGATCCTCGGTTTTAGTCCAAGAATCCCCTCACCACCATCCATGAGTAAAGCTTCAAGCTCCCTCCCCATTCGGGCCTCTGAAGTCTCCTCCTCTTCAGACTCCTCCAAAGAAGAGCTATGAATATCCAATGAAGGTGGAGACACCGAAGGAGATGGGAGCTTAGCCTTCCATGCCACCTTTTTTCGCCGGAGTCTTCACGGCCTTGGAGGTCACAGTAGCAGCTTTCCTCTTTCAAGCAACCGGGCCTGTTGCATCGAAGCTTGGAAGAGGAGAGGCTTCAATCCCGAGTGCACTCTATACTCGATTAGAGCATTCCCAGCTCCTGACTAGCTCCACCCTCCATTGCTTCTCCACTATAGTAGGGGCTCCAATCACCCTCTCCGTTGCCCAAGCTATTTTCTCCGGGGCCAGCGCTAACGGAGCCGCTGAAACAAGGTAACAATCTGTTAAGAAAAATTACAGATATTCTATAAAATTAATTTAAGTGTAGGGGTTATCGAAGCGTTACCTAGATAGTTCGAAGCGATCTCTCGAAGCTCTCCCCCCAAAGTGTTGTGGAAATAATGGGCCAGTCAGCCCCAAGCGGAGGTCTCCAGAGGGGGATGAATTGCTCTGCCAAGTCTCGCATGCTCATGCGCTTGGCCACTGAAGATAGCAATCCAAGTCGCGTTGAAAGCAGACTTGAGTCCGAGGTCACCTTCGCTTCCCTCTTGTACCAGATCTCTTGCAGGGGCCCTGCAAGACCAGAGTCTTCACCAACTTTGGCATAAAACCACCAGAGTACCACTGGTCATTGATCGCCTTCACTGGGAAGTTCTTCAAGTGCCCCTTTTGGAGCTGGAAGTTGACACTCCCGAAGGCCACTAGCAGCTTGGAGTCTCCGGGCCTGTCGTGCGGCTTGGGTTGGCACGAAGCTTCGTGGGTCGCCGCAAACACTTCGGACCTTCCTTCGCACCCTTCGTCTTAGAGGGCCCACTCGAAGATCGCCAGCATATCTATGGCATTCGGAGACAGCTGCGGAAAGATGACATGGACATCTCCAATACCTCTGTTAATAAGTTTATTGAAGGGAGCTCGAGTCCGACTTCGAAGATAACAACTTCTCTGCTTCTCGGTGCCGGTATGACTTCTTCTCCGGGGATTCGAGTCCTCATCCCCAGTCCTAGTCTTCCGCTCATTGCCTCCTCCACGGACTCTGCCATGCAAGTCATCCGCCCGAGGATGCAGGTTTGCTTCAGGCGCTTCTTCGATGGTGGGCAAAGTTCCCATGGGTCCTTGGGCCAGGAGCCCCCTGGAGCTCCTGCCATTGCTAGCACCGCATATGCGGCCCAAGCTTGCCGATGCGCTAAGGTCACCGCCACGGCAAGCACTCTTGCACGTGTTCTTGCCATCGGTGGAGAACTCGAGAGTTTTGGAGAGTAAGGGCGAAAGAGGAAAGTATGGAATTGTCGAAGAGCAAAAGCTGTGTAAAACTTTTCACCGCTGATCACTTTCCTCTTTTATAATCGCTCTATCCTTGTTCGGCAAGATTCGCGCATATTTTTACCCTTGTAGATTCGACCTGCGCTAATGACAAGTGTGGCCAAAGGGTGAAAGAATTTAAATCCGCAGTAAACTTTTGGGGCTGTCACTTTCTCGAAAGGCCTAATGGCTATTTGAGGGATAACGGTACAAAAGTAATGGCTCTTTGCGATTTACTGTCGTTATAATGGTTCAACTTCATTTGGAGCAATCATACGGAGGTTGAAGTTCGAAGCCCGGGTTTGATGCATCTCCGACACCAAGGATGCTTCGAACGGTTATAATACCTTGCATTCTTTCTAAGGTCCTGAGCATGAAAATATTTCTTGCGTATACTGCTCTCCTTGTTGTATAGGCTATCCGGAGAAGCATATTCGAGGGGCTACTATTGGGGGAAAATACTTCATCCCCATGATCCTCCAAGATTCCAAGAAAATACATTACACAACGAAGATAAAGGCAAGTCTTGATCTCGGAACCCAAGGTCCCCTCTGAACTGAAGGGCTCGAAGCCGAAAGGTCCATCCAGGCTCCGGTCCGAAGAGACCCTCCGAAAGGTTTCCCCTACGGAGTGGAAAACAACCCGAAGGATGGGACGTCTACTTTATCAACATCCTTCGAGCATTTTTACCATATTAACCCTATAAGGGATACCAAAATAGTATCCACTATGTCGGTTGTAATTAAGGGGTAAAAAGGTCTTTTCCTTAGAGATTTTACCTATAAATACCCCCCTTCTCGCCCTGTAATAGGCATCGAATATTTAGATATTCAATACACACTTCAAACTATTCTGAGCTATTATCCTATTCGGAGGCTTGAGATAGTCTGCATTCACAAACACTTCGTTTGCTAGTTCTTGGTCTTATAGAACCTGTTAGCGTAATCCGTTGTGCCAACACAGCCCCAATTAAACTTTCTATCTAGATCGAAGTATGAGAGACCGATTTGAGTAGTCGGTAACTGAGTCTTCGATTTGGATCAGCTATTTTGGCAAATGAAGTTCTGACTAACTCCTATCGGTGACTCAATTGCCGAAAAAGTTCAGTATCGCTTAGCTAAAATTGCTTTAGTGAAAATTTCAACTTCAGAAAGAATTTTAGCTCAAAAACATCAAAGATTCTGTCACAAAATTCTGATATCAGTATAAATGTAGTAGTACAAAGCACGGAAGGGATAAGTGTGAAACCAAGTGTGGTTTCTGTCTTTATGATGAGTGATTGACATGGATGAGCGTTTGAGTGATCGAGTGATTGAGTAATGGATTGTGTGCATCGAAGGGTTCGATGTATGAATGAGGATTGTGTACCGAGGTGTTCGGTGTGCTTCGCGTTCTTGTTTTGGCTTGCCTTGTATGTGCAGGGTGGAGATGCTGACCAACTGTCAATGGCAGGTGATCAAGGATCAAGCGGGGAGCTCGATGCCGGAGGATCAGGAAGGCCGGGTGAAGTTGGAGGAGATCTCAAGAGTGCACGAAGAGACCAAGCAAGACATGGACATATGGATGGTAGCGGCGGTGTGACGACCGAGTCTGCGAAAGGGAGGCAGTGCAAGTGATCAGGCAGCTCGATGAACCTCCTAAGCGAAAACCCAAGAATACTATGAGATTTGCACCTGAGACCTATGCTCACACACCCAAGAGAGTGTATCATTGCTCCTACTATCATCGGGTGGGTTATTTGGTTGGGTTTTGCTTTCGTCGTATAAAGGATGAACGACATTCTTTTGCGATGAGCTTTCAGAACATGCATTACTCATCTTTAGGTATGCATGAATCTGCTTTTCACTCTTATTCTGATTTTGAGGCTCCCTATGGACCCATGAGATATTTTTCCCATCGTGGTGTTCACCATGCTTCATATGGTGCTAGACCGCGTATAAGAGGCTTTGATTCTCAACCGTTTAGAAGACCTCATCATTTTCCAGGTTTGCGCTTTGGAGGTAGACCACACACTTTCTATCATGATTCATACCCTGTGCATGATCAGTCTACTTCTTTACCTAGTTCTAGAGTTTTACAATGCTGGATTCCTAAACAATTTTTCAATCACCCCAACACTGAGCATTCAAGATCTGCTAGCATGTTTTGAGGGGGAGTTGTGTAGCACTGCATGAGCTTCTCACTACTACAAACTGTCACTGTAGTGGCGTTGGGCAAAACCACTGTAGTGGCGGGCCATTAGATGCCCGCCACTAGAGTTGCTGGTGCTGACGGCAGCACCAGCGCCCGCCACTATTGCTGGTAAAGTAGTGGCGGTCGGTGATGACGTCAGCCCGGACCGCCACTAATGTACCAATAGCAGTGGCGGGCGCTGGTGCTGCCCGCCGCTGCTAAGATGGCCGCCACTAAAGTAATGATGACATCACTTGCGACCGCCACTACTATTCTAGCTATAAATGCGCAGCGTCTTCCTCCCCGAGCTCTACTGGAGTTCGCATTCAATTTTGTCCGTACAATGGCGACAAAAATCTAGATAAAGAGGGGGGAGGCTTTGTTTTCGTTTCTTTTGAAGGATTTCATTCTAGGAGGTAAATCCATTCCGAATCTCACATTTATTTTGTATTTAATCATGTATACAATGAGTTATTATCGTTTTTCTAATTTAGGGTTTGTGAATAGAAATTTTCAAATAATCTTCCATTTACGGCGTTACCTTCTCCCAAATGAACAAATATGACCCTCCTCACAATTATTCATCACTTGTATATTGATTTACGTCATTTTAATCTCCTTTTTAATTTGATTTATGATTATAGATCTAGAGTTATGTTGTTTGGAGAGAGAGAGAAACCAATATAGTTAATTTATTTAATAATTTTTTCTGCTTAATAAGTAGTTTTAATTAAAGCATTGAGGATTTTTAATTAATGTTGTTATGAGCGATAATAAATCAATATATTTTCAATTTGTAAATTAATAAAATTAACAATAATGATTTTATTAATATTTTTTCAAATAATATATGTTTTAGATGGAGCACAGGTCCTGGATGTACTCGTCCAATGACGGAGATGTGGTGGCATATTTTAACAGAGTAACTGAATTTACTGAAGCTGCCGCACAATATGCTTCCCGTCAGAGTGAAGAGGCAATATATTGTCCTTGTAAAGTTTGTAAAAACGAAGCGATGTATCCGTGTTCTGATCGTGAAACCATACGATTTCACTTGTTGAAAAATGGTTTCGTGAAGAACTATTATATATGGACGAAACACGGTGAGATGGGCCAAAATCCTCCTGAAGATTCTGATGTGCCGCAAGATGCTCATCAACATAGAAGAGGTTGTGATCATACATCCGACATAACACATGATGATGTTGATCAACATGATGATGATGACGCCTTTGATGTGGAGGAACTGATGCGAAATGTTGCGCCTGAGGTGTTGTTGCAGAGAACTACAACAAAAGGATACGATAACTTTGAAGCACTTGACAAAGCATCAAAAAACCTTCTTTACGAGGAACGCCACGGATGCGATAAGCAGTATACTGTGTTGTACACAATTCTTGAGCTTATGAAACTGAAGGCCAGCAATGGATGGTCTGACACCAGTTTTTCAGATCTTTTACAACTCCTAAAAAAGGTTTTGCCAAAACCCAATGGTTTACCATCTGATACGTACCAAGCAAAGAAGATGATTTGTCCGTTGACTTTGGGCGTTCAGAAGATTCATGCATGCCCGAACCACTGTATCCTATATCGAAAAGAGTATGGATTGTTAGAGAGATGTCCGCAGTGCAACGCGAGTCGATACAAACGTCCAAATGACTGTGCGGAGGACTACAATGACCACCAGAAGAAGAATAATAAGAGGTTGCAGAAGAGGAATAAAAATGTTATTGAAGACCATCCTGGAAAAAAGATGGAGAGGAAAGTTCCGGCCTTAGTAATGTGGTACCTACCGGTGATTGATCGCTTGAAACGTATGTTCTCTAATCCTAGAGATGCTGAACTATTAATCTGGCATTTCGCTGGGCGAAAGAAGGACGGAAAACTTCGGCACCCTGCGGATGCTAGGCAGTGGAAATCATTTGACTTGGCCCATCCAGATTTCTCGGACGATCCTAGAAATATCAGGATGGGACTTAGCACGGATGGAATGAATCCCTTCGGTGAGATGAGGAACCCACATAGTACGTGGCCAGTCTTTCTATGCTTGTTCAACATTCCATCATGGTTGTGCCATAAAAGAAAATACCTTATGCTCACTACTCTAATTTCTGGTCCAAAACAACCTGGCAATGACATTGATATCTTTCTAGAACCTTTGATGGAGGATATGAAACGTCTATGGGAACATGGTGTCTGTGTGTGGGATGAGCACAAGAAAGAGCACTTCAATCTAAGAGCCATAATCTTTTGCACCATAGCTGACAACCCAGGACGCATGTCCCTAACAGGACAGGTTAAAGGAAAGACAGCATGTGTAGTGTGTGTGGACCAGACAGAATCTATGCATCTTCCATCATTCGTTAAGACGATATATATGCGACACCGCAGATTTTTACCAAAAAACCACAAATATCGAAGAAATAGGAACCATTTCGACGGTACAATCGAGCTTGGACAGCCTCCACGAAATCGAGATGGCAAATTTCTATTCGAAATGGTAAAGAATATCAAAGTTGTTTTCGGAAAGAAGAGGAAGAAATCTGAAAAAATTTCAAAGGACGCTCCATTTAAAAAGCAGTCGATCTTCTTTAGATATTTGCCCTATTGGAAGGAGTTGGAGATTGGTCATGCTATCGATACAATGCACGTTGAGAAGAATGTCTTCGAAAGCACTATCGGTATTTTGTTAGACATACCGGGCAAATCAAAAGATGGACTCAAAGTACGAAGGGACCTTCAAACTCTCGGAATTAGACCCGAGCTTCACCCACAGGAAAGGGCCAATGGAAAATTTTTCCTTCCGGCTGCTAGCTATAACCTCACAATTGACGAGAAAAGATCAATCTGCAGGTGTCTACATGGAATTAGAGTTCCAACAGGATTCTCAACGAATATAAAGAATATTGTCTCCGTAGCAGATTTGAGGATGAGCGGCTACAACACTCATGATTGTCATGTTATGCTTGGGCTATTCCTCGCCATCGCAGTAAGAGGAGTCAAACATTCATTTCTGAAGATGGTGATAACACGCATGTGTCACTTCTTCAATGTCATATCAAAGAAGGTGATCGACACTGAAGAGTTAAATGAATTACGTAAACAAATGAGGGAGACTATGTGTCAGCTTGAGATGTGCTTTCCTCCTTCATATTTTGATATTATGGAGCACTATATGATACATATAGCAGACCAAATCTTTGTTCTCGGTCCAACGTACCTGCACAATATGTATGCGTACGAGCGTCTAATGGTTATCTTCAAGGGTTACGTACGAAATCGTGCTTATCCAGAGGGTTCCATGATAGAGGGCTACACGACTGAGGAAGTCATTGAGTGCTATGCAGATTACATAAGAGATGGAAGACCAATAGGAGTTCCCGTGTCGCGGCACCATGGAAGACTCACCGGTAAAGGAACTAAAGGCAGGAAAATCATACGAGACAATAGTTATCAAAGAATAAGAGAATCACATTACAGTGTAATGCATCAGTTGGCGATTATGAGACCATATGTTGAACAACACCTACAAGAGCTTCGTGAAAAGAATGAAGATCACGATGAACAATGGATTATGAAAGAACACAAAATTTATTTCACATCATGGCTGAGGGATCTAAACCTTTCGATCGGAGAAACCGACGAAGAGATGATGATAAATAAATTGTCTTACGGTCCATTGAGCATGGTTAAAACATGGCAAGCGTATGACATCAATGGTTTCACATTCTATACCAAAGCAAAGGATCAAAGGAGTCAGCGCCAAAATAGTGGTGTCAGAGGAGAAGCAGAAGATAGCACTGGACAAAAGAATGCTTACTATGGATACATCGAAGAAATATGGGAACTTAACTACGGGAACTCTATAGAAATCCCTGTATTTAAGTGTCAGTGGGTGAGACATCCAGAAGGTGTGGAGGTGGATGATTACGGGTTTACGATAGTTGACCTTAATAAGGTGGCTTATAAAGATGACCCTTGGATACTCGCTCAATCCGTGGCACAAGTATTTTACATACTTGATCCTAAAGATGAGAAAAAATACATCGTTGCTCCAGGAAAACAAAGAATTGTTGGAGTTGATGGAGTCGAAGACGAAGAAGAATACAATCAGTTTGATGAGGTGCCGTTTTTCGTTGACATATCAAGGATCAATGTGGTTGAAGCAAAACTGTCATTTGGTAGTGTGATTCCTTATCTACGCACCAATGGCGATGGAAAATTAGTTCAAGGCTAGATCATTTATGTTTAGTTGTAAAATCAATTATGTCATTTATTATTAAAACATTTTCAAGATCAAATGAGGATTGAGTGTTGTGAATTATTTCATGTCTTGTAGTTCAAATTGAACTTTTTTTGACTTTGATCATAAAAACATACTTAATGAAATAAAAACAGTACACTAAGGGAGAAAAAGTAAAGTGAGGCATAAAAATACATATTTTCTAAATTTGATAAGTTATGATGTATTTTTATTGTTAAAAAAATCAAGTTCAAACTAGAATTTAATTATGAATAAAAAAGTCATGAAAATTAGAATAGAAATGTAAAAAAAAATGTTTGGATGCTAGCAGCAAGGTTCGAACCTCAAACCGCCTGCAGGCAGCAAGGTTCGAACCTCGAACCGCATGGCACCAAAGAAACCCCCGCACCACTGCGCTACTAAGTCTTTCTCGACTTGAGTGGCAACGTATGCTAGATAACCCCACCAGCGTCGGATTAGTAGTGGCGGGCAGGATGACGTCACCAGCCGCCACCGTTATCCTTTTAGTAGTGGCGGGCATGCTGACGTCATCATGCCCGCCACTACTAAGACACCTATATATACTTTCCACTCCAGCCGTCCGAAAACCTAGTTTCATTTTCTAAACCCTAAACTCGCCCCCCTCCTCCCGTCGCCGCCGTCGACGTCCCGGAGCACGTCGCCGCTGCCCTCCGCCCGTCGCCGCCTTAATTCCTCGGAGCCCGTCGGCGCCGCCCGTCGTCGCCGCCATCCAGTCGATCAGTAAATAATTATTAACCTACTTCTTTATTTGGTCTTATTTTATTCGAGCTTAGGGTTAAAATGATGGAGGATTGTTATATTAATTTATGCGTGGTAATATAATTTAGTATAATATTACTAGTAGAATGCACTAACAATAATTTCCACTATAACAATAATTTTTTTAATGTACTGTAAAAAATTTCTGAGAAAAAAATTTCCACTATAACAATAATTTTTTTAATGTACTATAAAAAATATCTGAGAAAACAAATTTCCACTATAACAATAATGTTTTTTAATGTACTATAATATTACTAGCTTAGGGTTTTTTAATGTTATAATATCAATGTGACAAAAAAATGCAGATGGCTCCTCCTAAGATTGAACCAACAAACAGTCGATCCTCAGACTCTACATCAAGTGGCGTGTGTGAGGTTTGCAAATGCGGTAAACATAAGGTACATGATGGTATAGTTTGCAGTTGTTTGGCGAAGAAAGTGATTCTCATAATGGACTCCGACTCGGAGGACGACTCGCGATCGCCGCAACCAGATAGGGTAAGTGTTGTGCTACGGAAGAATGATGAGACAACCGGTGGTAGAGGGAAACATGTCGAGGCTAGCGGTGGAAAAGGGAAGCATGTAGAGCAATGCGGCAGCAAGAGGATGAAGGAGGCAAGATCCTCTTTTTATGCAAATTTTATATTTTTATCATCCAATTCAATCATTGATAATAAGTTGTTCTCACTATCGTCGCCGCGTGTATTTTCTTGTTCAGGAACATGGAGAGAAGTTTAGACTGCCTGATGATGCCGAGTTGGTTGAGGATTGGCAAGTTGAGGCTTTTAATCTGTTTAACCAAAATAGGTTGGGTTTGTGCCGAGGAAGAAGAAGAAGCTCCAAACCATATCTTTCCTTTGGGTTTGACCAGTAGTGCGTTTCGATGTGTAAGCTGGTTTCCCCAGCCTGGACTTGTGTTTGTTTACTTGGTTTCAAATAAACATGATGTGTCAAAAGCGAGCCCCCGCACCACCGCGCTACAAAAGTCTCGATCATATCGTAACAACATGTAATAAAAACACACTTAATAATAAAAACAGTAAACTAAGGGAGAAAAATACCAATTTTTGCAATTAGAATATTGGTGTTGTATTTTTATTGTACAAAAAGTTTCAATTTCAAAGGAAGAATAAACTATAGATAAGTTATGATGTATTTTTATTGTACATGTTTATTAATGAAAAAAAAAGTAAAGTGAGGCATAAAAATACATATTTTCTAATTTGATAAGTTATGATGTATTTTTATTGTTAAAAAAACAAGTTCAAACTAGAATTTAATTATGAATAAAAAAGTCATGAAAATTAGAATAGAATTGTAAAAAAAAATGTTTGGATGCTAGCAGCAAGGTTCGAACCTCAAACCGCCTGCAGGCAGCAAGGTTCGAACCTCGAACCGCATGGCACCAAAGCAACCCCCGCACCACTGCGCTACTAATTCTTTCTCGACTTGAGTGGCAACGTATGCTAGATAACCCCACCAGCGTCGGATTAGTAGTGGCGGGCAGGATGACGTCACCAGCCGCCACCGTTATCCTTTTAGTAGTGGCGGGCATCCTGACGTCAGCATATGCCCGCCACTACTATACTTTTTTCCACCCGCCCAGACTAAACCCTAGTAGTGGCGGTCGGTGACGTCAGCGGCCCGCCACTACTATGTCTTTGCCCGCCACTACTACGATCAATATCAGTGGCGGGCATGCTGACATCAGCGTGTGCCCGCCACTACTAATCCAACTATATAAAAGTTTTTGCTCCCGCCGTCCGAAAACCTAGTTTCATTTCTAACTCCCGTGCGCCGAACTCTACCCATTGCCGCCGCTCCCGGAGCCCACGCCGCCCTCGGAGCCCGTCGTCGTCGTCCCCGAAGGCCGTCGCCACCAAACTCCGCACATCGCTCCCACAGCCCACGCCACCCTCGGGGCCCGTCGCCACCGAACTCCGCTCGTCGCTCCTGGAGCCATCGCCGCCATCCCCGAAGCCCGTCGCCGTCGTCCCAGAGCACGCGCCGCCACCGTCCCTGGAGCCCGTCTCCTTCATCCCCGAGCCCACGCCGCCGTCCCGGATCTCGCACTGCCGCCCTCCACACATCACCACCATCCGGAGCCCGTGTCGCCGCCCTCCACTCGTCGCCACCGTGCTGAAAAAAAGGTCAGCTAGTGCCCTTTTAAACATCAATTCACATGTGTTAATTAGGTCATGGGTCTGCCTATGAATGCTTACGAGATATTTGATAATTTACCACTGAGAAGTGGCTTTATATTTTTGTCACATGGATCTATATTTATTGATATAAATGAGTCTACATGTTAGTCTTAATAATGACATTGTAATTGAAGAAGACATCTTTAGAGTGGCAAATAATCAATTTTTTTGGATGGATGGATATATATACTTGTGCATGTGCCCTTGTTGCGCCCTGTCCTATTTCGCTGCATACACATATACCCTATTGATAGCTGACTTCATCGATCGAGTGTCTCATCGATCTTCCTATATGTTGTGAAAATCAAGGATATATCAAATCAAAGTTGATCAAACATGAAGCACATGTTAATTTTTGAAGATAGTGTTAATAACATTATTTTCCTAATAAAGTGTTAATTACATTATTATGAATTATGAGCACGCTTAGAGCTTATCCTCAAAATCAACTATAGATGCAGTGTTTTCGTTCAATTATGCAGTGTTGTATGGACAAAGGCTTCAAAGATAACTATGCCCGCCACTACTAAGAGAAAATAGCAGTGGTGGGCAGGATGACATCACCATGCCCGCCACTACTAATCCTCCTATATAAAATTTTCGCTCCCGCCGTCCGAAAACCTAGTTTCATTTCTAACTCTCGTGCCGTCGTCCGCCAGTTGCCGCAACTCCCGGAGCCCGCGACACCCTCAAAGCCCATCGCCGTCGTCGCCGAAGCCCGTCGCCGCCGAACTCCACTTTTTTAGAATAACTTTTAGAGGCCTATGATGCAAATAATAATTGAGTTATCTCTTGTATGTCATCAAGCCGTGCGACACATCCATTCCTATCAACAACTTCTTCTTTCTCGTGTTGCTGACAGGGAATGGATGTGCTCACGGTTCCATGGCATCCATGAACATTTTGAAAAGCTACACAAAATATGCTGAGGCCTAAACAACACTGTGACCAGTTTACTACCGCTATTATTTCTAAGGCTACTATATACTAATCCTCAAGTTAATGCATCTGGCTGAAGGCCAACATTAGATTCTGCAATTCTTTTTAGGGGCCTATGATGCAAATTGTTATTGAGTTATCTCATGTATGTCATCAAGCCGTGAGACACATCCATTCCTATCAACAACTTCTTTCTCGTGTTGCTGACAGGGAATGGATGTGCACACGGTTCCATGGCAGCCATGAACATTTTGAAAAGCTACACAAAATATGCTGAGGCCTAAACAACACTGTGACCAGTTTACTACCGCTATTATTTCTAAGGCTACTATATACTAATCCTCAAGTTAATGCATCTGGCTGAAGGCCAACATTAGATTCTGCAATTCTTTTTAGGGGCCTATGATGCAAATTGTTATTGAGTTATCTCATGTATGTCATCAAGCCGTGGGACACATCCATTCCTATCAACAACTTCTTTCTCGTGTTGCTGACAGGGAATGGATGTGCTCACGGTTCCATGGCAGCCATGAACATTTTGAAAAGCTACACAAAATATGCTGAGGCCTAAACAACACTGTGACCAGTTTACTACCGCTATTATTTCTAAGGCTACTATATACTAATCCTCAAGTTCATGCATCTGGCTGAAGGCCAACATTAGATTCTGCAATTCTTTTTAGGGGCCTATGATGCAAATTGTAATTGAGTTATCTCATGTATGTCATCAAGCCGTGTGACACATCCATTCCTATCAACAACTTCTTCTTTCTCGTGTTGCTGACAGGGAATGGATGTGCTCACGGTTCCATGGCAGCCATGAACATTTTGAAAAGCTACACAAAATATGCTGAGGCCTAAACAACACTGTGACCAGTTTACTACCGCTATTATTTCTAAGGCTACTATATACTAATCCTCAAGTTCATGCATCTGGCTGAAGGCCAACATTAGATTCTGCAATTCTTTTTAGGGGCCTATGATGCAAATTGTAATTGAGTTATCTCATGTATGTCATCAAGCCGTGTGACACATCCATTCCGTTCAACAACTTCTTCTTTCTCGTGTTGCTGACAGGGAATGGATGTGCTCACGGTTCCATGGCAGCCATGAACATATTTGAAAGACAACACAAAATATGCTGAGGCCTCAACAACACAAGAGAGAGAGAACAACACAATCTCCTAACTTGAGGATTAATATAGTAGCTTCAGAAGTAATAGCTCACTACTGTAGCCAAGAAGAGTGTTCATACATTTTCCACCTTTGACACTGTGATCAGTTTACTACTGCTATTATTTCTGAGGCTACAGTAGTAAACTGATCACAGTGTCAAAGGTGGGAAATGTATGAAAAATCTTCTTGGCTACAGTAGTCAGCTATTACTTCCGAAGCCACTATATTAATTCTCAAGCTAGGAGATTGTGTTGTTCTCTCTCTTTAGTTTTGTTGATACCTCAGCATATTTTGTGTTGTTTTTCCCTCTAATGTTCCATGGCAACAAAATATGCTGAGGCCTCAACGACATTGTGATCAGTTTACTACCGCTATTATTTCTAAGGCTACTATATACTAATCCTCAAGTTCATGCATCCGGTTGAAGACCAACATTAGATTCTGCAATTTCTTTTAGAGGCCTATGATGCAAATTGTTATTTAGTTATCTCATGTATGTCATCAAGCCATGGGACACGTCCATTCCTATCAACAACTTCTTTCTCGTGTTGCTGACAGGGAATGGGCGTGAACATGGTTCCATGGCAGACATGAACATTTTGAAAAGCTACACAAAATATGCTGAGGCCTAAACAACACTGTGACCAGTTTACTACCGCTATTATTTCTAAGGCTACTATATACTAATCCTCAAGTTCATGCATCTGGCTGAAGGCCAACATTAGATTCTGCAATTCTTTTTAGGGGCCTATGATGCAAATTGTTATTGAGTTATCTCATGTATGTCATCAAGCCATGAGATACATCCATTCCTATCAACAACTTCTTTCTCGTGTTGCTGACAGGGAATGGATGTGTTCATGGTTCCATGGCAGACATGAACATTTTGAAAAGCTACACAAAATATGCTGAGGCCTAAACAACACTGTGACTAGTTTACTACCGCTATTATTTCTAAGGCTACTATATACTAATCCTCAAGTTCATGCATCTGGCTGAAGGCCAACATTAGATTCTGCAATTCCTTTTAGGGGCCTATGATGCAAATTGTTATTGAGTTATCTCATGTATGTCATCAAACCATGTGACACGTCCATTCCTATCAACAACTTCTTTCTCGTGTTGCTGACAGGGAATGGGCGTGAACATGGTTCCATGGCAGACATGAACATTTTGAAAAACAACACAAAATATGCTGAGGCCTCAACAACACTAGAGAGAGAAAACAACACAACATCCTAACTTTAGGATTAATATGACATCAGACCTTTTTTGCATAACCAAAATTCTGATACATTAGCATCTTCATATGAATAGTTTATCTATGGCGGAAGAAGGACGTTCCATCGAGGAGCTCATCTACGAGTCTCCCGCAAAAACAAATAAAGAGGGTTCATCTGAAGGATCCTCCGATAGCGAATCTTCGTACCACTCTCCGGAGAATGAACATCCAATGGAGCCTAGGAAGAAGAGAACGAGAGAAGACGCCGATGAGGATTACATTCCTGAAGCTCAAGCGGAGGTAATTATTACGTTAGTAACAAGTCAGAGCAGCTTCTAACCGAGGATTACATTCCTGAAGCTCACATTGTCTATCATCGTAGGATCGTCCAAAGCGAGGAAGCAAGCGTCGATTATTCCAAAGCGAGAAAAGAACAACTATTGTCCCAGCTATTGAGTCAGCTGAGCGAACAGATGTTGAGCCCGCTGCCACAACATCGTCTGCAAATGCGAAGAGGAGAGGGAAACGGGAGAAGAACAAGCTACATACAGCTATCTATGAGGTTGAAGAAGTGCATGTTGATGGGGCTCCAAAGAAGCCAAAAGAAATCACAGCGAAGTGGCGTAACGACTGTGGATGTCTCGCCAGGGAGCGATGTAAGATAGTTTGGAAAAATTGGAAGACTGTCCCTGAAGCTACAAAGAACGAATTGTGGCAGCATATAAAAGCGCATTATAAATTCCCGGAAGACCGCTTAGAAGACGCTAAAGCTGCCACATTGAAGACTATCGGGAAGGCTCTCCGTACATTTAGGACTAAACTGAACACACGTTAGAGCAGTGGCGGACTGGATGCCCGCCACTATAGGTCGATTTTGCCCGCCGCTACAGTGTCGCTTTGTAGTAGTGTCTGTTATATGATTAATTGCTTTTACATGTACATGATTTGTTATGCCTTTGAAGTATTGTCTTTAATACTGTTGATTATACTTTGCTTGAATATATTTGATATTTGTCATGAGCATAGCTTTTATTTATGAAAATTTGAAAATAATTACTGCTTAGTCTAGAAACTAGCATGAATAGGTTGAGTGCTTTTGCTATCTTTTACATACCTTATAGCTAGGTCCTTTTCACTTGGATGCTAATATGAAACTTGATCTTATCAAAAATGTTGTGCTGAAAATAAAAAAATGAAAATGAAAAATGAATGAAAATGAAATGAAAATGATTGATATTCATGCTGTTTTATGTTTAAATTGAAAAGATCCAGGTGGGTTTGCTTTGTCGCACTACTTTGTTCTGGACTGCTTACCATAGCACTTTGGTATGAACTAGGACATTGAAGTGTATGCCGTGACCATTGCTTTAAGCTTCTGATGGTTTCAACCTAGGCTTAGCTTGGTCGGTTAGCATAAGGTTGACATGCAAATAACCCCTGACACTAAAATGAAAAAATAATCATCAAAAAATCAAAAAGCTTGAATCAATTGCATGTCAAGTTTGCTGAAGCTCCTTGTAGTGGGATATGCTTATCTGGTTAGTATTTGATTAGCTTTTGCATCTCATGCCTTGCCATGTCTAGTATGCTAGTCTAAGTGGTGATTCTTTTGTTTGCTAAAATTTGGAAATGCTTGCTCATGCTTTTGTTTAGCTGGTATTCACCTGAGCATATGTGTCATGAGTTGCAAGTGATCAGGCGGCTCGAGGGTATCGAGAGCGAGAGAGACTTGCTGGCGCTCGGATTTGCAGAGCGGTGTCATGAGTTGAAGAGTTGAGAGGCTTTGTCGATTTTTGCTAAAAATCGTTGCAACTTAAATGTCTCTAATTTCAATAAATTAGAGTTAATTTTTGTTTAATAGTCTAGAGTAAATGTACTCTTTTAATTTAGAGACTCTAGAGGATGTTTTTCAGAACTTTTCCCCATGGCTGGCCTATAAATAGAGGTCCATAGCCATGGGTTAAACCTCTCCTTTTTGGCTGAACAATTGGTAGCTACTTTAATCATATTTTTTTGCATATGTGTGCTGTCCTGTTCACGTATGGCATGAGCGACAGAGCTTCGATGAATACTAGAAGGTGTGTAGCGCGTCAAACTCTCTCTGATTCACTTTTGAGACTATTTTTTGAGATGATCTGAAGCAGTTTTTGAATCTAGAGTTTTTGGAACTTTTGTTGAAGAACATTTCAGAGTTCCATTTTTGAAGATTGCAATCTGTTTGAACATGTTCTTCATGCAGTTCTTATGGTTTTAAAGTACAGTCCTTATTCTGAAATGAACTCTTCTGTTAAAAATTTGTAACTAAATATACAAATGAGTTCTTGAAGAGAGGCTGCTCTTTATAATCTATTGCATCATCCTATTGATGTGAAACTCTTTTTGGCAAAAATGCAGTATGAAGTTTCTTCTTCAATTGATGATTTTTAGAAGATGAATAGTGCAAGATTAATTCTGCATTGTGCAGTTTTCTGTGTTTTGCTGAGATTTCTTGATCAGTTTGATTCACTGATTAGACAATAGTTATTTCATCAGGATAACTTTTGATCTCATTCCTCAGCATGGTACTTTTGTGATCAACAGAAACTCAGTTATACAGTCAGTTCAGACTGATGCTTGTGAGTATTTTTTCTTGGTAAAGTCTGAAGTGCTGAAAATCTTCAGATGCTGTCTCCCCTTTTCTTTGGATCCATCTTTACCATATCAAGAATAGTGCACATAACTTTCTGATGCAAACCAAAACTGAGCATTGAAAGCAGTGTCCATTTTTCTTCCTTGCTGAATATAATTCATCTCATTATTCATCTATCTCAGCAGCAGTTCTAGATCTACTCTGTTACAGTTTATTTCATGAAACTGTTCTGAAATTTTACCGCAAATTTACATGTATGCTTGTTGTGAATGAAATCTGAAACTTGTATTGAACTTCTAACTTTTTGTCCTGGACAAAAAGATATACTGCACACCTGTTTGCTCACTAAAAAAGTTTATACCTGCTTACAACAGCAGTACTTTTTCTCCTGACATCAGACAAGAAACTGTACTCTGCCTGTTTTTGATAGACTTGCTTTACAGAACTGTTTCCAGTGTGTTCCCCTATTTTTTGAGAAGTATTCATCTCAGAAACATTCAAAAGGAGCTCTCTGTATATATTCTGAATTAATTCAGTTAAATATTTAATCAGATCTCCAGTGGATTGGATGAGTAATTTCTGTTTGATCTAGTTACAGAATGAACTACTGAAACTTTTGTTGATGAATTGAATCTGAACAATTTTTGTTGAGCTTTACAGTACTCTAAGGTTTCTGTGACAAATTTTGTTTTTGGCTGTAAAGATCTTTTCTGCAGTATGTGTCACTATGAATACTAATGATCAGAATCAGTACCAAATATAGAATAAATACAAGGATAATTCAATCTGCAATTCTGAATTCAAGAAAGCTGAATCAAGTCAAGGTATGTTACTAACTTTTCTATCAAGCTGAAGTTCAGGTTCTGAGTTGAAAATTTGTAAGTGTGTTCACTGGTTTGTTTCTGAACATAGAGTTATTTGGTCTGAATGTCATGAATCTCAATTCTGAATTTTTAGAATTTGAACTTAGTCTCTCAATCCCTTGTTTTAATTTGTTCTGTTTTGATTTCAATCAAGGTTTCACTGTTTTTGATGTTGAGTACATTACTGATTGGTGTGGATCAACTTAATAGAACAATTATGCATTGAAAACGAACCTGCGATTGATTTGTTCTTTATCTGAATTTTTGTTCAAACCTTGAAAAATCAATCAAGTTTTCTGCTCACTTTTCTAGACTATAATTCCAAGTATTCAACTCAGATCAAAACAGTTTCAAAGTGAATAATTGAAGTCCCTGTTTCTGTTTTGTGGATTCTTATTCAAGTCGGCATCTCAAAGTCCGAATTACTCAAATCGGTATTTCAAACTCCGACTTTCTGAAGAAGTCGGCACTTCAAAGTCCGACCTGAGTTATTCGGCACTTCAAACTCTGAATTCAGCTAAAACTTGGAATTTGAACTGATTTCATCTTTGATCTGGTACTGTGTGTTTCATATTAGACTTTGAAATTTTTGAAGGTGCGTTGGGTGATCAGAACAGGCCATCTAATTCACAAGAAATTATTGAGGCGCCTATTCACCCCCCCCTCTAGTTGTCATTCCGATCCCACAATTGGTATCAGAGCCGGTTAGATCACCAGTTGATCTTAATCGGTTTGTTATCCTCTTTTCTGGCGACATGGAGAGAAACTCTAAGATTCTGAGTTTCGATGGTCATGATTTTGCTTATTCGAAGGTGCGCATGGAGGCTTACCTACTAAGCCAAGGAAGTGCTATTTGAGACATTGTTGATTCCCAATATGTGATCCCTAAAACTCGCACTTCAGAGACTGAGAAATTACAGTACGATTGTAATAGCAAAGCAAGAAACATACTGTTCATCAGTTTGAATCACAATGAGTTTGACAGGGTCCAGCACCTTAGAAGTGCACGTGAGATTTGGTCTACTTTGAAAACCTTTCATGAGGGCACTTCTCAGATTAAGGCTAGGAGGCAAAGCACTTATAATCAAAAATACCAAATGTTTGTGCAAGGGCCCGGTGAATCTGTAGATGCCATGTTTGCTCGATTTGATTGGATTGTGAGCAACTTGCGCTCCACTAGGACTTTAGCTTATTCAGATCATGATAGGGCGATCAAACTTCTCTATGCTCTTGATCGTAGCATATGGGAGGTGAAGATCTATAGTATTGAAGAGTCGGCGAGCTTTGACACTTTGACTTGCGATGAATTCTTTAGTAAGCTTAAGTCCACCGAGATTGCCAAGGCGTCTCGTCTAGGGTTTGGAAAATCTTTGTTGCCTTCTATTGCCTTGATTTCCAGTACTAGTAGTGGTACCTCATCTGGAGGTAACGTTTCTAGTGTTTCTGTAGTTTGTGCTTATTCTGGTGGTTTTGACTTGTCCTCTCTGGTCTCTGTCACGAAAGAATAGGTGGACACTCTAGATGATGAGGAGCTAGCTCTCATTGTCAAGAAGTTCACATGCTTCTATAATGATAGACGAGATCAGAGGAAAGGACGGTCTCGGGGTTGTTTTGAATGTGGAGATACTTCTCACATAAAAGCGAATTGCCCTAAACTAAAAATGAAAAATGAAAATGAGCACAAGTACCAGAAGTGGAACAAGAAACCCTTCTTTAAGGGAAGCGCGGCAAAGTGGCTAAGAGAGTAGCTAGAGCATTTGTGGCCACCCTCAGCTACATCGACAGTACATCAAGTGAGGAGCCAAGCTCCGATGAGGAAAAGGAGCCTCCTAAGGAGGAGAAGAAGGAGAAAAAGGAGAAGAAGACAATGGACCTCACCGGCCTATGCTTCATGATCGACGACAACCATAGCAGCGACGAGCTCGACACTTCTGACTTATATCTTTCCCATGATCAGCTTCTTGTTCAAACTGATGAATTGCGTGATGCTGTCTGTTTTCAGGATAGATTACTTAAACTTGCTGCTAAAGAACGAAAAGAACTAAAATTCAGACTTGAATCAATTTCTACTAAACTTGCAATTTTGAAATCTAAGTCTGATGATGCCAAATGTGAGTCATGTCTTGTTGTCATGAATGAACTTGCTCAGCTGCGTTTTACACATGCTCAAATTGTTGAAAAACTTGAGTTTACTAAAAAGCAACTTTTGGTGGAGTCTAGTCCTGCAGTCATCGACGAATGCATGAACTGTCCTTTACTTGTTGAAAGCATTAATTTGAGAGATAGGCATGTCGATGAACTTAAGGCTAGATTGGAGAGTGCTAATGTTCTAAGGATGTGCAGCCGGCGTATCCCACCTGCATCACCATTAAATACCAACTCAGCTTTGCTAGAGAGCAAGTCGAAAAACCAAAATGTGAAAATGATTATCTTCTCTCCGTGGTTGAGATATGCACTAAAGGGAAGGGTAGGATGGATTATCTTTTGGCTAAAACAAAATTGTGTGCTGACACGGCAGGGTTAGCTCTCCGGTTGGGCTATGAGAGACCTACTCCAAACACTTCGAGCGAAACTGTGTCAATCACTCATCATAAAACTAGAACCACAGTGAAAGCCTCACTTGGTTTCTCAAAACACATGAAAGTGCTAGGTGCATTAGTTAACCCAAAAGGTATGACTAACCACTCATATAACTTGAAATTAGTTTTGAAAGTTGTTTTCCATTCATCTCCTAATTTCATTCTAATTTGATGGTATCCACTACACAAGTCAGTATTTGTGAAAATGATAGAATCACTCAACTCATCAAGCATATCATCTAACCTAGGAATAGGATAACGATACCTTATTGTAATATTATTGATGACTCTACAATCAACACAAATATGCCAACTACCATCTTTCCTAGGCACTAAAAGAATAGGCACAACACATGGGCTAATGCTCTCTCGTACGTACCCACGGTCTAGAAATTCTTGGACTTGTTGCTGAATTTTTTAGTCTCCTCCGAATTTGTTTTATATGCGGCACAGTTTGGCAATGTTGCTCCTGGAATCAAGTCAATTTGATGCTCAATATCTTGAATAGGTGGTAGCCCTAGAGGCATCTCCGCTGGAAACACATCCTTATACTCCTGCAAGAGGTTAGTGATGGCAGGAGGCAAAGAAGTAGAAGGATCCTCAAATGAAAACAAAGCTTCTTTGCATATCAAGGCATAGCAAGGAGAATCAAACTCATTAACATCAACAAGATTAAATTTGGTAGCAAGCATAACCGTTCAATTTAATTCCATCAGACTTAGAGCTATTGTCTTTCTTATCTTTCTTAGGTGGGAAGATAGTGTTAGGTACTTGCCAATTTTTAGATTGTAGTGCAATCTCCTTGCTATTCTCAATACTCTCTTTCTCACGTTGCATAATTTCAGTGGGAGTCATAGGAAGCAAAGTAATTTTCTTTCCCTTGTGCATAAGTGTATATTTATTATTCCTACCATGATGTGTGGTATCCGTATCAAATTCCCATGTCCGACCCAATAAAACTGAATATGCTTGCATGGGTACAACATCAAAATCAACAAAGTCATGATACGTACCTATGAAAAAGTGCACTCTCACAGAGTGTTACCTTGACCTTAGCACTATTATTGAACCATTGAATATAGTATGGATGGAGATGTGGATGTGTGGTCAATCTAAGATTATTAACCAGATCTAAGCTCACCAAATTGTTGCTACTCCCTCCGTCAATTATGACACAAACACAAAGATCGTTGACAATGAGGAACAATTGAAATAAGTTATGTCGCTATAGTGTGTCTGTTTGCTCCACTTGAGTGTTTAAAACACGTTGTACAATCAACACATGATACTTCTCTATAGTGGTAGTACCTAAAATATCCTCGCCATCACTTTCGGTCTCCTCATTATCACCTACATTGTTAGTCCCACCATCTTCAATATCACCAGCACTAACATACCCACCATCCTCAGTAGCAAAGAATGTCCATCATTGTCTTGGACAATCTCTCATGAAATGGCTCTTCCCTTTACAATTGTGGAAAATGACTCCACTGGTTCGACCTGTGGAAGCAACCGATGAAGAACTATTTGTTGGTAGGGATGTTTTACTCTTATCCTTTGGTGCTGGTGATGATGAAGGTGTTGCTGAACACGCCATACACATGAAGGAGCAACAGACCATGCAGGAGGAGGTGGTGTTTATTTTACTATTGTAGACATTGATCTTGTGTCAGTGAAGTTGCTTTTTTACTTTGGCTGTCGTCCCTGCAGTTCTCTTTCTGCCTTCATAGCAAGGTGAAACAATCTA
The DNA here is from genome assembly GCA_019279435.1 of Zizania palustris. Classification (NCBI taxonomy): domain Eukaryota; kingdom Viridiplantae; phylum Streptophyta; class Magnoliopsida; order Poales; family Poaceae; genus Zizania; species Zizania palustris. The sequence goes on along the minus strand of JAAALK010000283.1, from coordinate 99,570,641 downwards.
TTGAGGGATTATATTCCTTATAATCAACTATGTCCTGTATTTCTGTTTTTACCCCACCAAAAAATCTATCCATTTTACCCTCCTCATCCTCAAATACCTCACAACACAACATTTCTATTAGCAGTTCTTGGTAGTATTACTCTACAGATTTATTTCCCTGGTTTAAACGTTGTAATTTTTGACGCAAGTCACATTTATAAGTAGAGAGGACAAATCTACCATGCATAGCTCTCTTTAACCCATCCCATGTGTCTGGTGATAAGCCTACATTTGATAGTTCATTCCACCAAATAATAGCAAAATTAGTGAACTCACTAGTGGCTTGTCTAACTCTATGAATTTCTAGAACAAGGTGGGAGTTAAATTTTTATTCTACTGTCATCTACCAATTCAAATATACCTCAGCATCATAAGACCCAAAAAAGATGCTATGCTGAAATTAACCTTAGCAAATGAATTATCATCATGAGGATTATTGTCATTATTACCTCCCATACCTTGACGACGTGGATTTCAGCGATGAGGAGGAGGGTCTCAAGCAAGGGGCTAGATGGTATCATCTTGATTCATGCCATCTTCTTCGAGGTCCTCAACTCTATCATTTGGTGGCTATTTCTATAAGTTATCCATCTTGGTGATGAGGGTGGCAATGCTCCTCTATATCCTCTCTAGTCTATGTTCATTGTCATGGTTGCTCTTGATGATGTTTGCATTGAGTTACTATAGAAACTTTCCAAGCTCGAACTTAGACACACATTCATCTCCATCATTTTGGTGTGTTGATCCTGTCATGGTTAGTGGAAAAAAAGAATCTCACAATTGTATTAGTTCCTATGAACTAGTAGGATGTGGATTCGCTCACACTCAAGCGCTTAGCAAAGTTCTTACAAAGTTCTTACCAATGTATCGGGTGGTACAACTGGTTGGCTTGTGACTAATACCATTGAAGGCATGAGTGTAGCGATTGTTGGTTGAAAACTGTTCTGATCAGAAGAAGATGGAGCTTGAAAGGCTAGTCTTTGATAGCAAGGATTAGCATAGATCGACAATAATTAGTGTGGGATCGGAATGGCGACTAGAGGGGGGTGAATAGGCGCCTCAACACTTTCTCGCGAATGTGATGGCCTAATCAAATCACCCAACGCTCCTCCAAAAGATCACAGAATCAAATTGAAGATCATAGTATACATTCAGAACATAAAATGACTCCAAATAAATTTTTTGTCTAAATCGTCACTTGAATAGTCGATTTGAAATTGTCGGTGGATGAAACTCCGAAACAGACTTCCTAGATCGACACTTGGTTTGTCGACAGGAGCCTGTCGGTAATTGATCAGTCGACAAAGTTCAGAACTCAGCAGATTCTTAGAGATTCAAGTTTTCAATTCAACTTCAGTTCTGATAATTCCATCACAACAACATATTCAATCCAAGAATCAAATTCAGCTTAAACATGATCTGAATAAAGAATTAACTTGTCACCCTTAACTTCCAATGCAATCTCAACAAAACTGAAACCCTCTGGACAATGAATAGTATAAATTGATTTCAGAAGGGTTTAGTATAAACTGAGCGCCAACAAGCCACTTCCGCTCTCGATCCCCTCGAGCCGCCTGAATGCTTGTCCTGGCCTCCCTCTCACAAACCCAGTCGACACGACGTCGCAGTCAGTCGTCCATCCAAGTCTTGCTCGGTCTCTTCGTGAACTCTTGAGATCTTCTCCAACTTCTCCCGACCTACCTGATCCTCCGGCATCAAGCTCCCTGCTCGACCCTCGATCACCCGCCGTCGACAGTCGGTCAGCATCTCCACCCTGCACATACAAGACAAGCCAAAACAAGAACGTGACGCACCACCGAAACCCTCGGCAGCCAAACCTCCATTTCACATCGAAACCCTCGATGCACTCAAACCACTCTCAACCACTCAACCGTTCAGACGCTCATCCTTGTCAATCACTCATCATCCAGATCGAAACCACCCTTGGTTTCTCAATCTCCCCCTTGATGAGTGCATTGAAAACCCCAAAGCAAGGACATGATGAGGATTGCAAGTTAAGCGCACAAGTGACCATAAAACTCATAAAAGAGCAAAAAATATCACTTGGTAAAAGATCTCCCCGCTTGGGAAAAAACCTTATGCAAGGCAAGGCAAAATCAAAAGCATCAAAAGCGCATCACATCAAAAGAATTTCAATGCAACATGAAAAGCAAAGCAAAACATTTCAACATGAAAGCCAACTCCCCCTTAACCAAGCAATCCAAAAGCCAAAGCATCATGTAGATCATTTCTCCCCCTTTGACAATGCGGGCATCAAGGAGATAAAAAGATGCAAAGAGGGGAAAGAGGGGAAAGAAGAGATGTGAGCTTCTAAAACATGAGCAGCTGCAATTATAGTACAAACAAGCATTTGCCTTGAATATCATCTAAAAATACTGTATGACAACCTCAAATGAATACCATCTAAACAAAAGGCATGAGCAAGCATTTTCAGATTTTAGCAAATAAAAGCATCACGGCTCAGACTAGTATACTAGATAAGAAACCATGTTGAAGAACATGGGTTTGATACTCCAGATGTGATGAGTGATTGTCAACGGAAGTCAAATGAAGAGAAAGGAAGACCTTCCGAGTCTGAAGCGCGTGTGACTTAGGTACACGGGCAGCGAGCGACAGCCGGGCAGAGGATCCGCGGAGTCGGGCAGGCCCAATCCGGGTACATGGGCTAGGAGCGGCAGATGATCCACTGGTCTGTTGACTGGGTTTGACTCAGGTACACGGGCGGTGAGCGATTGCCGGGCTGAGGAAGCTGTGGGGTCGGGTCGGCCCAATCCGGGTACCCGGTGCGAAGACGGTGAACGCTTTGTCAGTTTTGGCGCAAAACTGACAACCTATGATTATTGTGTTTTAGGATATTAATATTTAGTTTTTAAGTTCAGAATATTTTTAGTTGAGTCGGGTGATTTTTCTAAGAATATTTTAGTAATTTTCGGAATTTATTTTAGAGTCAGTGTTAATTTATCCTAGGGGTAAATTAGTCTTTTCATGTATTCGGAGTCGTCTATAAATAGGCCCATATCCCCTTGGGGATAAAGGACTGTTTTTTAATAGATCAATCTACAGTCCATTTTTATCTTCCTCCGAAAATTCTTCTCCTGTGATTTTTCGTTCTTTTCTGCACAGCGACGGACTTCAGCAGCCTTTTTCCTACGCCGGGCGTTGTGCGCTGCAACATGGCGTCACGTCGATGGCAGGTCCAAGCCACGGCACTAGGCGGGCCCCACGGTGCTAGAAGCTACGCACGGCAGCCACGCCCCACGTATAGCCTGGCCAAACAAAGGGCCCCACGATGGCTTTGGCAATGTAGTTGTGCGGTAATTTTTCTTGTAGCAGAGGTCGCCGTGTCGGCCACACACAGGAGGGAAGGCGGGTCCCACGAAGCTTTGCCGTGCGAAATTTCTCCGCTGCACACGGTGGCTAAACACAGCCGTGCTTTTTCCCTGGCGTTTTGCTGTGTTTCACGCGCACGTGAACGAGGGCGGGACATCACGGCGCCGGCCAGACTTTCGCACGCAGCCACGACGACTTGAACGATGACGAAGGTAATTTTAATCTCCTAATTTTTAGTAGATCAGTTTTTAGAGATAATCATCCATTAATTAATTAGCGAAAAATTTGTTTAGCAATTTCGTGTTAATTTAATCTTCTTATACAAAAAGTAAAGAAAAGTTTATTAGTCACAGTAGTATTTTTAATTCTAGTCTTTACCTGAAATATTTTTAGGTTATTTCTGAATTAATTTTTGGATGATCCATATTTTATTCAGTTAATTAGTATTTTATTTTTAGACTGCAATCTGAACATTTTTTAAGATATTTAGTGTTTCTTTTTACGTCATTAAATATTTCTAGTCCCATTTTTATTTACTACAGTGATTCTTTTTAGTTTAGCTTTAATATCATTTTAATTAGGACACCGGTCATTTTCAGGCTAGACAACTATAGTACCAATAACTTACTTTGCTAATATTGCTTGTCCGTTTAAGTTGGTTGGGTGTTGGGATTACAATATAGTTTAGCAAGAAATTTTTAGGCGCCCATTCACCCCCCTCTGGTCGCTACTTTCGGTCCTACAAGTGGTATTAGAGCAAGGTTAGGGTTTTTCTAATATCTTAACCGATTCTAAACCTAGGTAGTGACCATGACGTCTTCTGGTAAAATCCCGTCCCTAGAAGCTTTTGGCTACACTTATTGGAAGACTCGCATGCGAGCATACCTTATGAGCCAGAGCTCAGACATATAGGAGATATGTGTTCATCCTAGTTTCACCATAACGACTATTGCTGCGGATACTGCTGCAGATGTAATTACCCAGCATCAAAATAATAGTAAGGTGGTGAATATTTTATTTTCTGGTCTAGGTCCTAGTGAGTTTGAGCGTGTTAGCCATCTCACCACTGCTCGTGAGATCTGGGCTACCCTCCAGGCACATCATGAGGGGACAGCTCAGGTCAAGGTTAGGCTCTACCAGACCTACCGGCGTGAGTATGAAAAATTCTCACAGAAGCTGGGTGAGACTGTTGAGGCTTTGTTTGGTCGTTTTCAATCGATCATTAACAAGCTTCGTGTTAACAAGGCCGAGGGTGATCAGCTAGTCTCGGATCATGAACAGGCGCTTAAGGTACTCCATACCTTGGACCCTAAGATCTGGGAGATCAAGGTCTCTTCTATTGTTGAGAGCACGTCTTATGATACCTTGACTATCGCAGAGCTTTTTAGTAAGCTCAAGGCCTCAGAGGTCGATATCCAGTTAAGATCAAATCTCACTGGTTCTAGATCAAAGACTCTGGCGCTTGCGACACCATCTGTTGATCCTAATGCCATGAGTTGTACTGCGTTTTCCTTGATGTCTATCTCCGAGGAACAACTTGATACTCTAGGAGATGATGATCTGTGCTTGTTTAACAACCGGGTGCGATGTTTCTATGATAAGCGAATGTTTAAGAGACACGACAAAAAATCCGGATGCTTTGAGTGTGGTGACCTAGGTCATTTCATCGCCGACTGCCCCAAGCAGAAGAATTACAAGAAGGGAACCGATGGCAACTCCTACAACTCCGGCAAGTACGACAACTCCACGAAGGGCAAGCCCAAGACAAGATTCTTTCGAAAGGCTCTTAAGGATTACAGGCGTGAGAACAAGAAGCGAGACAAGACCTTCTTCGTCGAGATGGAGAAAAGATACTCCAAGATATCCTCGTCTTCCTCTTCGTCTTCAAGTTCTAGTGATGAAGAGATCATGATCAGGAAGGGAAAGGACAGGGACAATCCAGCGGGCCTCTATTTCCTGACCTTTGGGGACAAGCCGAAGAGTCGCTCACGTCACAGCCGAAGACCCCACAAGAGCTTCTGATCAATGGCTCTTGGGGAGAAGAAAGAAAAGAACTCCTCCGACGACGACGATGAGAAGGTATCATCCTATGAACAAGAAGTTGTTAATTTATTAGAACAGAACCGTCAGGAATTGAAGTATCGGGAGAAACTGCTTAGAGGGGCTAAGAAGAGGATAGATGAGCTTGAGAGTGAGCTTGCCATGGCGAGTGGCAAGATTGAGAGTCTATCGTCTTCCCCTTGCTTGGGTAATAGTGGTGAGTGTCCCAACTGTGAGGTTTTGTTGTGTGACCTCACGACTCTTAAGTCCAGGTACATAGAGAGAGTAGATGAGAGATGCCTTGGCCATTGAGCTTGAGAGCGCTCAGTAGGAGCTGAAAGATGTTCATGCCACCGTCGTCGCACCTTGTGTAAACTACCCATCCCATTTAGCTAGTATAGCTGAGCTGAGAGCCAAGAGGGATGAGCAGTTGAGCGAGTTAGATGGAGTGAGAGCTGAGTTGGAGCAGACTAAGCTAGATCTTGAGACCTTGTCAGTTCCACCCACTATTTGTGAGAACTGCTTGTCCATTAGAATGGAGTTGATCAAGCTAAAAGCAGAGAAGTCTGTCGATGTTGATAGAGAGTGTGAGATCTACTTGTCTCAGGTAGAGGTGTTAGCTTCTTTAAGAGAGGACCTAGCTGATGTTCAGAACGAGAACTTTTACCTCCGTCAGATCCTGAGTTGGATTAGTGCCACAGAGCCACAACTCGGCATGATGATCCAGCACTTCAAGAGACAGGATGGGTTTGGGGTAGGTTACACCTATACTAAGGCTGATTTTGAGAGTGCTATTAGCCGTGCAGTGGAGTGGAGTAATATGACTCCCGAACAGAGATATCTCAAGACTCACTCCACTGAGTCCTTTAAGGATAGTCAGCCTAAGGATGGAGTGATTCAAGAACAAACTAAAGCTCCACCTAAGAAGCAGATCTGGGTCCCAAAGCCTAAAACACTTCTCACTTCTCTTGATTCTTTACCTGGACCCTCTCACACCAAATATGATACACCAAACACCACCAAGCCTAAGAATCCCAAGACTCAACCACATATCAAGAAGCCTACCTATCACTGTGAGTTTTGTTAGAGAGACAGGCATCTTGAGGAGTTTTGCTTCAGGAGGAAGTGGGTTGAGCGAGAAGAAAGAGCTCGAGGTGGGCAGGAGCAGTTCTACCAGTAGGGTGGTAGACAGAGAGTTCCTCGACGTAGAGAGAGGCTAGAGGCCAGGCCACATCGTGTAGGTGGTGGTAGAGGAGACAATTTTTATGATCGTGCTCCGGAGGGTGGTTTTCATTCCGGCAGGGTTCTAGATCGTTATGGATACGACTTTATACCTCGTGGCCGTGATTTTAGGAAGAACAGAGGACCGCGCTTTGATCCGCGTTTTGGTCCAGACTCATATGATTCTTTTTGTTTCCCTACATATGAGCAGATGGCTCGACACATGTTTAGAACTTTTGCTAAACCTAGCATTGGACCGTTTGCTCCCACTCATGATTATCGATCTTGATTTGGGAGTTGTGTATTCTTTTTAGGATACTTTGAGTCAGTTTTTCTTTTCTTCTTTATTTTTATTGAGTTTTTTTGTGTGCGTTCATATCATGCATAATCATCAATCACATTTTGAGCTTGCTTCTGTTATATGATTAATCTGCTTTACCTTATCTAGCTAGTATATGTTTTTGATTACTTGTCGATGATCATGTTTTGTTTCAGTTCACATGATATATCTGATATTTGTTATATGCATGGCTTTTATGCTTTAAAATTGAAAAATGATCACCATTACTTCTGGTAACTAGCATGTGTAGGCTGAATGCTTTCGCTATCTTTTACATGCCTGGTAGCTAGATCCTTACTTAGATGCAGATATGCAACTTGGACATTTATATGCTTTAAATGTGAAAAATGTGTCATAAAAATGATAAAAATTCTGAAAAATGAAAAATTTATGCATTTTTATGATTATCAGAAAAGATCCAGGTGGGTTTGCTTTGTCGCATTGCATTGTTCTGGACTGCTTACCATAGCACTTTGGTATGAATTAGGACGGTGTAATGTATGCCAAGACTAATGTCTTAAGCTTCTGATGGTCCAGTTCTGGCCTAGGCTTGACTTGGTCGGTTAGCATAAGGTTTGACATGCAAATAACCCCTGGCAGAAATGAAAAATAATTAAAAAAATGTGAAAAAATTAAAAAGATGACAAGTTTGTTGAAGCACTTTGATTTGGACGATGCTTATCTTGGTAGATATCAGTTAGCGTTTGCATCTCATGTTTTACCTTGCTTGTCAACTAGAAAATATGGTGATGCTTTTGTTTGCGAAAATCGAAAAATGCGTGCTAATGACTCTCTTTAGATATCATATGTTGCACTGATCATGTCATGTATCTTAGATAGTATATCTTTTGCTATACCTGTTAGATGGTGTAATTGCAGTCAATCATATCTAAGAAGCATGCTTTTTTACACTCCACCTGCACCCCATCTACATTCATGGCATATTTTAAGGGGGAGCTGCATTTCAGGGGGAGTTTGTGTCTATGTCTCTTTAAAGTGCATTTAGTCTCACTTGATGAGTCCAATTGTCAATAAGGGGGAGAAATTTTGGAGTTTAGGGAACATTTTTAGCTTTCTCTGGGATTTATTTCAGGGGGAGTTCCTTGTTGGTAATTCTGAGATTTGCACTTGCTTTTGAGTCTTTATTTTTGGTTAACCATAATGACCATTTTTCTTGCTTCTGTTTGGCTTTTGGTTATTAGGGTTAAACTTTTATTTTCTTTCTTCTATTTTTTGTCTTTGTTTTCCTGTCTCCACATGTTTTGCAGGTTCTGAAGAAGTGTTGAAAAGGGTGTTGACAATGCACTCATCAAGGGGGAGATTAAGAAACCATGTTGAAGAACATGGGTTTGATATTCCAGATGTGATCAGTGATTGTCAACAGAAGTCAAAGAAAGAGAAAGGAAGACCTGCCGAGTCTGAGGCACGTGTGACTCAGGTACACGGGCAGCGAGCGACAGCCGGGCAGAGGATCCGTGGAGTCGGGCTGGCCCAATCCGGGTACATGGGCTAGGAGCGGCAGATGATCCACTGGTCTGTTGACTGGGTTTGACTTAGGTACACGGGCGGTGAGCGATTGCCGGGCTGAGGAAGCTGCGGGATTGGGTCGGCCTAATCCGGGTACCCGGTGCGAAGACGGTGAACGCTTTGTTAGTTTTGGCGCAAAACTGACAACCTATGATTATTATGTTTTTAGGATATTAATATTTAGTTTTTAAGTTCAGAATATTTTTAGTTGAGTCAGGTGATTTTTCTAAGAATATTTTAGTAATTTTCGGAATTTATTTTAGAGTCGGTGTTAATTTACCCTAGGGGTAAATTAGTCTTTTCATGTATTAGGAGTCATCTATAAATAGGCCCATATCCCCTTGGGGATAAAGGACTTTTTTTAATAAATCAATCTACAGTCCATTTTTATCTTCCTCCGAAAATTCTTCTCCTGTGATTTTTCGTTCTTTTCTGCACGGTGACGAACTTCAGCAGCCTTTTTCCTACGCCGGGTATTGTGCGCTGCAACACGGCGTCACGTCGATGGCAGGTGTAGGACCGAAAATAGCGACCAGAGGGGGGGTGAATGGGCGCCTAAAAATTCTTTCGAATCAATGGCCTGTTCCCAACACCCAGCGCACCTCTAAAGACTAAGCAGCAGCAAGTAAACAGATCACCAAAGTGTAAAAATATCTAGCCTAGAAACGACCGGTGTCCTAGACAGAGAAACACCAATACAGTGCTAATAAGCATATAAACGAAGTATTCAAAAACATGGCAGATCAAACTTCCCAGCAAATGATCTAAGTGCACGTAAAATGAGATGAGAAGTTACTGTTCAAAAATTGTCTCCTGGATGAAACTTGACGAAGCCTGCTTCGCAGTGTCGAAGCCTACTTCGCAGTGTCGAAGCCTGCCTCGAAGCAGATGTGTGAAGATTGATAAAGTATGTAGTGCACGTGCCGAAGGTATGCTTCGAAGAAGTTGTGCGAAGGTGTATACTGCGTGGTTAGCTTCGACAAAGTATATCGAAGCCTTCAGTCGAAGTATCTTCGCACAGTGCAAGAAGGAACAGCAAAATATTCGAACAGAAGAAAGACTGACTTCAACTCAACCAGTACTTCGCTTGTGAAGTCAAGGAGAGTTCAAAACTTCGATCAACCAGCAATTCCGAAGATTGTCAACGAATTACCTTCGAAACCACAAGTTCGAAGCCTATACTCGGAACAGAGAGCTTCGAATAGTGTTCACAGACAAAACAAGCTTCGAAAGAAAGAGCGAAGCCGAACACAGAAGCAAGATCAAAACGAAGCCCAACAAAGCAACCTTCGAACACACGACTTCGACGCTAACTTCGTAACCTGTCAAAGTATGCTTCGTAACCCAGTCGAAGTATGTTCAAGTAGAGGCTTCTAACTATGAATACTTTGAAACAGGATCCGCAGTTCAAGTCCAGATCGAAGTCTGCTTCACAGGACTGAAGGACTTCGAACAAAATAGGGGGCTCCGCCAGAAACAACAAGAGACAAGCCAGATACTATCTTCTCGATCAAAAATCCATGTTAGGAAAAGCAAGGCTAGAGAACTAGCACACTGTAGCTACAGGAAATAGGTACTACTTGTTGCTACAGGAACAAGTAGTACTAGTACTCCTCAGTCCGTAGAACAGAAGCAAACAAAGAAGATTTAACGCTCAGGAACAACGCACGCAACACGAAGCTGCAAAGCCACAAGAAACGCTGCACACCAAAAGACATGAATAAAATCTTGCAGAACCGTGAAGAACAAGAGGAACTCACGATGAGCAAGACAGGAACCTGGCGGAACGCATGAACAGGAGCAGGAGAAGTAAAAAGTGACCCAATAGATTAGAAAAGTGATTTCATTCAAAGGTAACCTAACCCTAGGGATTGAGGCCCTATTTATAGGCAGCCCAATAGCTAGGAATATTCCACCAGCCCCTTAGGGTTTTTTACGGACGCTTAAATAAAAGGAAAAGACTAAACTGCCCTTAGGATATTTTTACAGATTTGACTAACTCACTGTGGGCCTAAGGACAAAATAGTAAACTCCTATTTACAGATGACTTATCCGGAAGATAAGCTTTCGTAGCGACTACGGCTTCTCTTCTGGACAGTCCGATACAAGATCAGCGGTCATCAGTTTTGCACCGAAACTGACAAAGCGTCCACCAGCTTTGCACTAGGTACCCGGATTGGGCCGGCTCGACTGCGCAGCTCTCTCAGCCCGGCAATCGCTCGCCGCCCGTGTACCTGAGTCAATCCTGGTCAACAGTCCAGTGGATCCTCTGTTGCTCCTAGCCCATGTACCTGGATTGGGCCAGCCCGACTTCGCGGCCTCTCTGCCCAACAGTCGCTCGCTGCCCGTGTACCTGAGTCACACGCGGCCCAGACGCAGCATGTCTTCTCCTCTTTTCAATCCTCTTCGACTATCGTTGACAATAACTCATCACATTTGGAGCCATGAGGCCCACACTCTTCAGCATGGCTCCTCAGCAGGTCCAAGCCACTGCGCTAGGCGGGCCCCACAGCGCTAGAAGCTACGCACGGCAGCCACGCCCCACGCATAGCCTGGCCAAGCAGAGGGCCCCACGGTGGCTTTGGCAAGGTAGTTGTGTGGCAATTTTTCTTGTAGCAGAGGTCGCCGTGTCGGCCGCACATAGGAGGGAAGGTGGGTCCCACGAAGCTTTGCCGTGCGAAATTTCTCCGCTGCACACGCCGGCTAAACACAACAGTGCTTTTTCCCTGGCGTTTTGCTGTGTTTCACGCGCACGTGAATGAGGGCGGGACATCACGGCGCCGGCCGGACTTTCGCACGCAGCCACGATGACTTGAATGATGACGAAGGTAATTTCTAATCTCCTAATTTTTAGTAGATCAGTTTTTAGAGATAATCATCCATTAATTAATTAGCGAAAAATTTGTTTAGCAATTTCGTGTTAATTTAATCTGCTTATACAAAAAGTAAAGAAAAGTTTATTAGTCGCAGTAGTACTTTTAATTCTAGTCTTTACCTGAAATATTTTTAGGTTATTTCTGAATTAATTTTTGGATGATCCATATTTTATTCAGTTAATTAGTATTTTTTTTAGAATGCAATCTGAACATTTTTTAAGATATTTAGTGTTTCTTTTTACGTCATTAAATATTTCTAGTACCCATTTTTATTTACTGCAGTGATTCTTTTTAGTTTAGCTTTAATATCATTTTAATTAGGACACCAGTCATTTTTAGGCTAGACAACTATAGTACCAGTAACTTACTTTGCTAATATTGTTTGTCCGTTTAAGTTGGTTGGGTGTTGGGATTACAATATAGTTTAGCAAGAAATTTTTAGGCGCCCATTCACCCCCCTCTGGTCGCTACTTTCGGTCCTACACTAGACATGTCAAGGCATGAGATGCAAAAGCTAAACAAGCACACACTAGAAAAGTGTATCCCACTTCAAGGTGCTTCAGCAAACATGATAAGCAATGAATTTCAAATTTTCATTTTTGTGCCAGGGGTTATTTGCATATCAACCTTATGCTAACCGACCATGCTAACCCTAGGTTGAAACCATCAGAAGCTTAAAGCAATGGTCTCGGCAAACACTACAACGTCTCAGTTGTTACCAAAGTGCTATTGTAAGCAGTTCAGAACAAAATAGTGCGACAAAGCAAACCCACCTGGATCTTTTCAATTTTAGCACACAATAGCATGAATATCATCCATTTTCATTTTCATTCATTTTTCATTTTCATTTTCATTGATTTTTGATGAAATCAAGTTGCGTATTAGCATCCAAGTAAAAAGGACCTAGCTATCAGGTGTGTAAAAGATAGCAAAAGCACTCAACCCATCCAAGCTAGTTTCTAGACTAAGCAGTGATCATTTTCAAGTTTTCACAAATAAAAGCCATGCTCATGACAATTCTCAGATGAAAACATGCCAAGTAGTCAACATTATTAAAGACAATAGATCAAAGACATTATAAAGCATGTACTTGTAAAAGCAATTAATCATATGACAGAAGCTCATGCAATGCTACACAGCTCCCCCTCAAAACATGCTAGTATCTCTCGGATGCTCAGTGAGAGGGTGAGATAAAAATTGTTTTGGAATCCAGCATCGCAAAACTCATGAACCAGGCAAAGTAGTAGACTAACCATGCACTGGAGATAAGCCATGATAAAAAGTGCGTGGTCTACCTATAAAGTGCGAACCTGGAAGACAACGAGGTTTCCCACCCTGTCGAGCATCAAAGCCTCTTACACGTGGTCTATCACCATATGAAACATGGTGTACACCGCGAGGGGCAAACTCACTCACAAACCAATGTGGAGCCTCAAAGTCAGAGAAAGAATGATAGCCACAATCATGCAAATCAAGTGAAGAATAATCATGAAAGTTCAAAGCATGAGAACGACGTTCATCTTTCATGCGTTGATAGCAAAAACAAACCAAATGCCCTACACGATGACAATAAGCGCAATGAAAAACTTTCTTGGGTGTAGGTTTATAGGTTTTTGGCGAGAACCTCACAGTTTTCCTAGGTTTTTGCTTGGAGTCTGTCTTGAGTGGTGGAATGATTATCTTTTTGTGTTGGGTGGGATTTTTGGCTTTTTGGGGTGTGTCTAACTGGGCTCTCTCTTTCTCAAGGGTAGTAGAAAGAGCTAACCCTGCCCTGTTAGCGCACATTTTTGTTTTGTCCAAAAGCAAATCCATTTTCCCTTTCCCTTCCATGCACTTGTCTACCATGGAAAGCAGATAATCATTCTCACACTTAAGTTTTTCTACTTGCTCTCTAACAAAGCTGAGTTGATCCTTAAGGGTGACGCAGGTGGGACATGTCGGCTGCACATCCTTAGAACACTCAGCACTCTCGAATCTAGTCTTCAGCTCATCGATATGGTTATCTCTCAGACTAATGCTTTCAATCAGTAAAGTGCAGTTTGAGCATTCATCGATGGCACAAGGACTAGACTCCACCACCAAAAGTTGTTTCTGAACATTTTCAAGTTTTTCAATGTTTTGAGCATGTATCAGACGCAACTGAGCAAGTTCATCCATAACGATAACACAAGACTCACAATCATCAATTTCAGACTTAGAATTCAACAAAGCAAGTTCACTAGAAAGTGATTCAATTTTAAGTTTTAGTTCCTTTCGTTCTTTAGCAGCAAGTTTAAGCAGTCTATCTTGTGAAATAATTGCATCATGTAATTCATCGTTTTGAACAAGTAATTGGTCATGTGATAGACTAACCTCAGATGAGTCAGTCTCATCGCTGTTGTACTTGTCATTGGTCACGAAGCAAAGCCCGTTGAAGTCCTTCGTCTTTTCCTTCTTTTCTTCACTCTTGTAAAATTCTTCTTCATCAGAGCTTGGCTCTTCACTCGAGGTGTTGTCGATGTCGCTGATTGCAGCCACAAAAGCTCTAGCCATCCTTTTTGCCACTTTTCCTCTTTTGCCTGTGAAGTTTTTTGTCTCTTTTCTGGTGTTTGAGTTCATGTTCATTCTTTGAGTTCAGTTTTGGGTAATTTGCTTTAATATGATTAAGATCACCGCACTCAAAATACCCTCAAAAGCCTCCTCTTCTTTGATCTCTTCTATCATTGTAGAACCTAGTGAACTTTTTGACTATAAGAGCAAGCTCTTCATCGTCCAATGTGTCCACTTGTTCCTTTGTGATAGAGACCAATGAAGACAAGGCAAAACCCCTAGATAAAGAGCAAACTCCAGACACACTACCTCCAGATGAGGTACCACTGCCAGGACTAGAAACCAAAGCAACTGAAGGCAACAAAACGTTTCCAGCTCCTGGTCGAGATGCCTTGGAAATCTCGGTGGACTTAAGCTTACTAAAGAGTTCGTCGCAAGCCAGAGTGTCAAACCTTGCCGACTCTTCAATACTGGAGATCTTCACCTCCCATATGCTACGATCAAGATCATAGAGCAGTTTGATCGCCCTATCATGGTCAGAGTAAGCCAAAGTCACAGTGGTGCGCAAATTACTGACAATTCCATCAAAACACGCTAACATGGCATCTACCGATTCGCTAGGGCCTTGCACGAACATTTGGTATTCTTGATTATACGTGCTCTGCCTCCTAGCCTTAATCTGGGTAGTGCCCTCATGAAAAGTACTCAAGGTCATCCAGATTTCTCATGCAGTCCGAAGGTGCTAGACCTTGTCAAACTCGTTGTGACTCAGACTGATAAAAAGAATGTTTCTAGCCTTGCTATTACATTCATATTGTGCCTTCTCAGTCTCTGAGGTACGAGTGTCAGGTATCACATATTGGGATGCAACAATGTCCCAAATCACACTTTCTTGGCTCAACAAATAAGCCTCCATGCGCACCTTCCAATAAGCATAATCTCGATCATCAAACATTGGGATCTTGGTGTTCCTTTCCATGTTGCCAAAACAAGGATCACAAACCGGTTAAGGTCAACTGGTGATCTAATCGGCTCTGATATAAATTGTGGGATCAGAATGGTGACTAGAGGGGGGTGAATAGGTGCCTCAACACTTTCTTGCGAATGTGATGGCCTAATCAAATCACCCAACTCTCCTCTAAAAGATCACATAATCAAATTGAAGATCACAGTATACATTCAGAACACAAAACGACTCCAAATAATTTTTTTGTCTAAATCGTCACTTGAACAGTCAATCTGAAATTGTCGGTGGATAAAACTCCAAAACAGACTTCCTAGATCGACACTTGATTTGTCGACAGGAGCCTATCGGTAATTAATCAGTCGACAGAGTTCAGAACTCAGCAGATTCTCAGAGATTCAAGTTTTCAATTCAACTTCAGTTCTGATAATTCCATCACAACAACATATTCAATCCAAGAATCAAATTCAGCTTAAACAAGATCTGAATAAAGAGTTAACTTGTCACCCTTAACTTCCAATGAAATCTCAACAAAACTGAAACCCTCTGGACAATGAATAGTATAAACTGAATTCAGAAGGGTTTAGTATTCAGAAATTAATTCAATTTTCAGAACTCGGTTTCAGAGCAATTTAGATCCTAAAACTTCACATTACAATCAGTATCCAAACTAAATCAGATTTGTAATTATCAAAACAGATTTGATTATGAAAAGCTGAAAGCAGAGTTTCAGTTCACCCAAAGATAGGACCCAGTTTCAAACAATTTTTACTGGACTGTGTACTGTACTAACAGATCATTGATTTGCAAAATAATTCAGTGAACTCATGATACAATCTGATTGAAATAATATGCTTGAACCAGGAAACAGAACAAATTTTAACAAGTCACTCCATTTTCAGAAAAACAAACTAACTTGGAATACTCAGATTATGATTTCAATTCAACTATACATTAGCTGCACTAGAATCTGATTTTAATGAAGAAGACAATTAGCACTAGCTACTTAACAGCAATCTACAACAACTAAAACAAAAACAGATTAATATTAATGGATTTCTGAGCACTAGACAATATGAAAACAGTACTCAAGGAATTACTGTTCTGTTTAAAAAAAACAGATCAGATTCAATTTAGAAATGACAAACTTCCAATATTTAACCAGACTGTAGCTTTTCTTCAGATTGAATAAAACCAGTGCATACTCAGAATAGAGACAAACTGCTTGAATAAATGCTCTAAGATTTGGTACCTTCAGAATTTCACAAACACATTCAGAAATGCTATATAATTCACAAACTTGAATTAAAGCCTGTCTAGTAAATTCATATGGGTAACTATTAGGTCTGAAACAGCAAAGATTCTGGAATCAAAGTAGTGTGCAACTAGGTTTCTTGATCAAATAAACTTAACATTCAGCCAAGAGATCTGCTTAGATTAGATGATGCATTCAGCAGATATTCTATTGAACTGTTCATCAATTGAAACATATCATGAAGTGGTACATGCAAAAGACCCAAGATGAACCTTCAAACATTTACATCAAAAGACTTGAAATCCTATGTTACTGACATTCACTCTCATAGCTATTCAAACAGACAAACAAATCTAGACAAACTTCAAAACATTTCAGTTTTCAAATCATAGCAAAAACTCACTTAGACTACTGATTTAGATCTGTTTTGAAATTAATTTCAGTTCAGTTTACATCAGATCACAGATGAACTACCCAACATTTCCAGAACCTGAAAACATGAACTATTCAATGAAAACAAAAGAAAGAACAGAACTACTTTGCAGGAACCAAAAACAAAAATAGAATAAAAATTAATCCTCAATTTCTGTAAACATGGTTATGAAATACCTTTGATTCCCTTCAATAATGATATCACTCTATAAACATCCCGAAAAATCAGCCAAGATGTTGATGAATACTTGAAGTGACATTTCATCAAACATATGGAAGGCTAGACCAAAACTGAAACAAATTTCAGAGTAATTTTTCAGCACTATGGTGCCTACTTTGATCAGCAAAATAATTCAGAAGAAATCACAGAAACATGTTGAAACTTTCGAAAATGGATCATTCAAATCATGCACAACAAAAGATGTATAAACATCAATATCAACTTATGCACTGGATTCACCAGAAAACGCAGCACAAAAACGAATTCAGTCACAAAATGAAACTAGAATAGAAGCCAACTCAAATAACAAGAACACCAAGAAACAACACTTAGGGCTGGTTTGGGAGCCCAAAATCCCAGCCCATTCCCTGGGGATGGGCTGGGATTTTAGCCTAAAATCCCGGCCCATCCCCAGGGAATGGGCTGGGATTTTGGGCTCCCAAACCAGCCCTTAATGTGGGATCAGAATAGACGACTAGAGGGGGTGAATAGGCGCCTTAACAAATTCTCACGAATTGATGGCCTGTTCAGATCACCCAACGCACCCCTAAAAGATTGCAGAAGCAAAATTGAGGATCACGGATAAGAATTCAGACCAAGAATACTAAAATTTGAATTCTTCCTCTTAATCGAGTTTGAACTGTCAAAATGGTTCAGTCAGAGATTGGTTTGCCGATTTACATTATCTAGATCGGTAATTGAGATTTTGACAGAAGGCCGTCGACCGTTGATATTCCCATAGAGTTCAGAAATAGAAAAAAACAAAAAGAACATCAACTTTATCAATTTGAATTTGTTCAGATCAGGATTAATCCCTCTGAATTGATGAACTGGATGATGAACAGTACACAGGTAAAATTCATACACAACAACATGATACTCTGAACAAATCCATCTTGAAGATATCAAATTTCAGTGACACACTGTTGGCTAGAGAAACTTTTGACTACAGTAAATCATTCACTCATTCAGACATCAAGTTGAATTCTTGAGAAAAGCAATGAATTCTCAAAAGCACACACACAGTAGCCAAAACCTCCAAGCAAGGTAAAGTAAAACAACTAGATCATACAAAAACTTGAGCGTAACACACAACTGAGACACCTTGCACTGTTTTTCTGCGTGCCTGTTTAGGCTTCTAGGAAGCAGTGGCACATGCTGATGAAGACCGAGAGAAAACAACCTAACAATGGTGTAAAAAACACGGCACGGCAAAGTAAACACCACATCAATAGAATAAACTTCAGTCACAAATAGATTTGGTTCTCAATGATGCAAACAAGCAATACAGGAAAACTTCATGGCATCAATGAACAAAACATCGACATGAAGAACAACAGATAGCATTGTCAGGAGATACAAGAAGAATCACATTCCAGTGCGTTCTACACAATTAAATCATCCTAAATTTAATTCCTGTGAACCAGATTCAAAGCAAAACGTATAACAAATTTCAGAGAACTCAGCCGGCGGTGTACGCACTAATTGCTGCGCTGTTCTGGCTAGATCGACGATAGAAAACAAAACTCAGCAGTAGTGCTTTGGCCTCAAGCTTCAGGCAAAGAGAAATTTCAGGTAGAAAATGACAGAGAAACAAACAAACTAGAATAATACCTCCTCAATAAAACCTAGTACAGTACTCGCACATGCACAGGATCATACCGTGCACTTGAAGTGGCTACACGCCGGCGATGGCGCATTCATCAGGAAGTGGCAGCTCTGGCTGTTTCTGGATGAAAATAGCCCTTGTTGCAGACGACAGCTTCAAATGATGCACCGTGCTTAATCCGGCACATCAAACAAGGCAAATTACAAGGAATAGTGCAATAGCAAATCAAAACCGAAAACAACACAAAAATGGAAGAGCAAAGATGAATAAAATTTCTGGTTTGGTAGCCCCCAAAAGTTCAGCCCTAACCCTTAGGCATGGGATCCTTTATATAGGCAAGCCCATCAAGGTATTCCCCAAAATTCCATTAGGATTAAAAGACCAAGTATTTACCTAATTATCATTATGTTGGACCGGAAACGACGACCAGAGGGGGG
>JAAALK010000283.1:98850645-98891950 GCA_019279435.1 Zizania palustris | reverse complement strand
GCGCATCACAATTACTGTGCATGAGATGCCACACAATCAGGAGTTCTGACAGTCTTCGGGAGATCAAGCCATAGCTCGGAGAGCAGAATATGGTCATGGTCCTCCTCTTGATCCGAGGCAAGTAAACAGTGTCCAAGAAAATGGAGAAATTTTTTCAGCCTCCTCCGAAGCTTCGAAGAAATCGTTTCCAAGACCAAGTCCCGAAGGAGAGATTGCAACGAAGATCATTGTCAAAGATGGTAAAGAATACACTTTTCAGTTTGGTAAAGATTTACCTCCCGAAGTTGCAACTTCCTTGGAAAAGGTTGTAGGAGAAAATTGGATGTCTTCGCCTGGTCTGACGAAGATATCACCGGAGTCGATCGGGATATTATTGAGCACAGCTTGCTTGTAAACCCGAAGGCCCGGCCTGTTCGACAAGGGCTCCGGAAGATGTCCGCAGAGAGAGCTGCTCTAGCTAAGGACGAAGTTGAAAAACTGTTGAAGGCTGGGATTATCAGAGAAGTGGCCCATACAGAATGGTTAGCAAACCCAGTCTTCGTCAGGAAGAAGTCCTCCGGAAAGTGGCGCATGTGCATTGATTTCACATCTTTGAATAAAGCGTGCCCACGTGACCCCTACCCCATGCCCCGAATTGATCAACTAGTTGACTCCACTGCAGGTTCGGAGTTACTAAGCTTCCTTGACGCCTATTCCGGCTATCATCAAATATGGTTGAAGCGCGAAGATGAAATCAAGACGAGCTTTGTAACTCCTTCGGGAGTCTTTTGCTATGTAAGAATGCCTTTTGGCCTAAGAAATGCGGGGCTACTTTTTCAAGATTAGTTGCTAAGGCTCTAGGTCATCAACTAGGTCGCAATGTGGAGGCCTATATGGATGATATTGTAATAAAGAGTGCTTTAAAGCACCAACATAGCCTAGACTTAGCAGAAACATTCAATAGCCTTCGGGCATGTGGGATCCGCCTTAACCCCGAAAAATGTATATTCGGAGCTAAGGCTGGAAAGTGTTAGGGTACTTAGTTTTCAAGCAGGGGAATTGAAGCTAGCCCTACTCAAATAACTGCGCTGCAGAAGATGGCTCCTCCGGAGAATTTAAAGCAAGTGCAAAAGCTGACTGGACGTCTAGCCGCACTTAGCAGGTTTTATCAAGATCTGCGGAGAGGAGCTTGCCAATCTTTAAAGCCTTGAAAGGGTCCGAAGATTTGCATGGACACCAGGACTGTCAGAAAAGCTTCGAAGATATTAAGATTATCTCAGCAATCTTGCTACACTTACGGTGGCCTATTGCGGACGAAACCCTACTTCTGTATCTTGCAGCCACAGGTTCAGCAGTCAGCGCAGTCCTTGTCAGAGAAGCTGATATCAATGGGAAGTTGGTCCAAATCCTGTCTATTTTGTATCCGAAGCATTGTCAGGAGGCGAAGACAAGATACTCCGAACTTGAGAAATTCGTTTATGCTCTGATAATGGCTTCGAGGAAGCTAAGACATTATTTTTTGGCTCACAATGTAATTGTACCAACTTCGTATCCTTTAGGAGATATGCTCCGAAGCAAAGATTCCACTGGAAGAATTGGAAAGTGGGCAGTAGAACTAGCACCCTTCGGCATATCTTTCCTGGCAAGGACATCTATCAAATCTCAAGTCCTAGCAGACTTCGTAGCAGAGTGGACTCCACCTGCGAAGTTGACTCCGGAGAAATCAGATGACGGAGTCTGGACTATTTACTCCGATGGGGCTTTCCAAGCATCCGGAGCAGGCATTGGGGCAGTATTAATTTCTCCGTCAGGTCAAAGAGCAATGTACTCCGCAAGACTCAACTTTAAGTCTACCAATAATATAGCGGAGTACGAAGGAATTTTATTGGGACTCCGGAAAGCACGTGCTCTAGGGGCTACAAGGATAATTATAAAAACAGATTCTCAGATAGTAGCAGGGCACGTAGACAAAAGTTTTCAAGTCCGACATCCACAGCTTGCAAAGTACTTGGAAGAAATTCGCAAGATCGAAGCACATTTCAAGGGTATTTCCATTCGGAGTATACCAAGAGCTGAAAACGTGCAAGCGGACATTTTAGCGAAGGCTGCTGCCGGAGCTGTGGATGTGCCTGACGAAGCTTTCTATGAGGAGCTCAATATACCTTCGGTGCCACAAGTTGCTTCTGCAGAGATTCTCTGCATTCCTAGTGCATATTGGAAAGATTCAATCATAGAACTCTTGCAAGGAGGAACGAATTTGCCCGAAGAGCCCCAATTGTCAAGGTTAAAGCTCAGAGCAAGAAACTATCAGTTAATCAACGGTATATTATACAAGGCCGGAGTATGTTCCCCTCTACTCCGATGTATATCTCAAGCCGAAGGCCAAGAAATTCTTCGAGAAATTCACGAAGGCCTTGTGGAAGTCATTTAGCCCCTAGAGCTCTGGCAGGAAAGACACTTCGCCAGGGGCTTTATTGGCCCACAATAACAGCTGATGCGGAGAGCTTGGTCCGCACTTGCCAAGGATGCCAGTGGATGGGTCGACGGAGTCATCGCCCACCAACAGCTCTTCAAGTCATTGCTCCGGTATGGCCTATGGCCAGATGGGGTATGGATCTAATTGGTCCCTTTCCGTTAGCAAAGGGAAATCTCAAGTTCGCAGTGGTAGCTATTGAATATTTCTCTAAGTGGGTGGAAGCAGAGCCCTTAACAGCTATCACTTCGAACAATATACAGAAATTCTTCTGGAAAAACATTATTTGCCGGTTCGGAGTGCCTAGATATCTCACAGTTGATAATGGAACACAGTTCGACGCAGAACCCTTCAGAAAGTTTTGCGAAGACCTAGGCATTCAACTATGTTTTGCTGCAGTAAGACATCCTCAGTCGAATGGAGCCGTTGAACGAGCCAATGGAAATATCTTATCAGGGCTAAATCGAAGAATAGTAGGGTTGTCAAAGGGACTGTGGACCGAAGAGCTTCCGAAGATTCTGTGGTCCATTCGGACTACGCAAACAAGGTCCACAGGTTTTACTCCGTTCAGACTACTATTCGGAGATGAAGCTATGACTCCAACGGAGCTCAAAGGGGGCTCACTTCGCAGCACCGAACCAGACATCGAAGAAGAAAGACAAGCTTCGTTAGATTTGTCAGAAGAAACAAGGCTTCGAGCTGTAGCCAATTTATCAAAGTATCATCAGCAGACGAAGACTTGGTATGACCCGAAGGTTAAGCTCAGCGAGTTAAGGCCGGGTCATCTTGTTCTACGAAGCATTATAGCACCAGGGAAGTTAGGCAATAAATGGGAAGGTCCATATCTAATCGTCCGCTCGGGGCGCCCTGGTTCATTCAAATTAGCTAATTTAGAAGGTGAAGAGTTAGCACATACTTGGCATGCGGAGCACCTAAAGCGATACTTCGCATAAGGGCCCCTTGTAATCTGTTTGTAATCACCTTTAAATTAATAAAACATACACCAGTGGTTTGCCCTTCCCCTTGACACTCCTAGTTTCCCGAGCGGACGCGCTGGGACGGAAGTCGATCGAGAGGGAAGTGTCATCAAGCTGGCTGTATTTCCGGACTTCGTACCCATAAAGTCGAAGCCTCCGGCGTGGTGGCTGAAATCCATCCGGAGCCCAAGCTGATACCTTGTAGGCATCCGTAAAAGAGCCAATACCACATTCTACGGAGTCCAAGCTTCGGCTGGTAGACTTCCGTAAAAAGAGCCGAAGGTGGCCAAAATCTGCGGAGTCCAAGCTGCAGCTTGTCAGACTTCCGTAAAAAGAGCCGAAGGTGGCCAAATTCTGCGAAGTCCAAGCTCCGGCTGGTAGACTTCTGCAAAAAAGAGCCCAAGTGGCCAAATTCTGCGAAGTCCAAGCTCCGGCTGGTAGACTTCTGCAAAAATAGCCGAAGGTGGCTACAATTTCTACGAAGTCCAAGCTCCGGCTGGTAGACTTCTGCAAAAATAGCCGAAGGTGGCTACAATTTCTACGAAGTCCAAGCTCCGGCTGGTAGACTTCTGCAAAAATAGCCGAAGGTGGCTAAAGCAAAACAGCATTTCAGCCATGAGCTCCGAATGTCTGTTCATATAAGTCCAAAGCGACAAAATTCTTAAGACATTAAAATGTCCTCGAAGTTATCTTAATTGATTTCTTTCGTAAAAGCAAACAAAGATACCAAGTTACCATTCTTCCGACTATAAAGGTCGAAGAAATTTCATAAGATTTCAAAAGATCTTTAAAATGACAGAGGGGCTCCGAACCCCCAAGAAAAATTGTACTCCGAAGTTTTTTCTTTGCGCATAACCATCTTGAATACAGTTCGAAGTTGCTTATGCCCAAAGAGGGGCTAGTAAATATGGAGACAATTTTAAATCGGCATTCATTATTGAAATAAATGTGTTTACAGATTACACTATGAAAAATTGGTATCTATACCAAGAAGGAATCGGAGACCTCTTCGGTCCCGAGAGCTAGGGGTGGAACGACTAGTTCCAACATCGGAAGTTCTAAGAACTTTACGTTTAACTCTCTTCCTCCCCTTCGAAGCTCTAAAATCCTTCTGCTCTTGTTGAAGTTCGGCCCAAGTTCGAAGCCGCTCGGGGCTTCTCTCCCAGCTTCTAAGATCTTCAGATCTTTTATTTTGGGCTTCACCTTCGTCTTCGGACCAGTTAGTGTCTTCAGAAGACGAGGTGTTTGCGTTGCTCTCTTTATTTTCCTCTTTAATATAAGACAATATGTCTTTGATTACTTCGGGCGCAATAACGCCGGAGTCATCTCGAGGGATAAGAAATCGAGGACGCTTATAACTCTTTAGAAGTTCGAAGGTGTTCCACAGTGAGCGAAGTTCGCTGTTAAGCTCTAACACTTCGATATCTTCCATAAGAGGCAAAGCCTAAAAATATGACAAACAAGATTTTCATTGATAAATATTTACAAGCATCAGCTTTACATAATCAAAAAATCCTAAATAATCCTAAACCTGCGGGTTCGGAGGAGGCTGACTGCTCGAAGCTTGGCTCCGAACTTGCTTTTGGCGTTGGCCTTCGTCAATCCAAGCCTTGATCGCAGATCGACCTTCGGCTCTCCATGAAGTCTGGAAGGCTCGCCAAGCAACAGCTACACCTTCGGAAGGTTTTAAAAGTCGGTCGTCGTCGAAGATGATGGAGCCCTGTGCGCTCGGAGTGATTGATCGGCCCAAATCCTCGTAGTAGCGAAGTATTCCAAGGGCAGACACTTGTCCGGAGAGTTCTCCATAACGTATGCCTGCCGTCTTCATTTGCTTCGCTGCTCCTTGGATCCTCTTTAGCCGGCGCAGCAGAGTTACATTGTCATCCGAAGGTAGTGATCCAGTAGTACCGAAGTACTCCAAGACACCTAACATTTGTTCGATGACCTCCGAAGCCACCTTCTCGGACTTAACCTTTTCTTCAATAAGCATATCCTTGGCCGAAGTTGTTTCAGCTAAAACTCCGGAGATTCGAGCGTTCTCCGTAGTCAAAGCATTCTTTTGAGTTCGGAGTTGGCCAGCCTCTTCTTGTAACCTTACAAGTGCGGAGTCCTTCGCAGCATCCTCCGTCCGCAGTCTTTCAATCTCCGCTCGAAGCACAACTCTTTCTGCTTCGAGCTCTTTCCTTGCAGCTTCCAAACTTTGCCTAGCCCTTCGCTCTGCTATTATCACATTGTCCATTTGAGATACTCGACCTTCGGAGAAGTTAAGATTTCTTTGAAGAGTTTCGTTCTCTTCCCGAAGTTGAGCAATTTCGTTTTCATTCGACAAAGCTGCAGCGCGGGCTAAGACTGCTTGCTAAGAAAAAGAAAAACTAGAATAAGAAATTATTCATATATAATTCATTAATTGGTTCGAAGATGCTTTATACCTGATAAGCTGCTCTTTCCACAGCAAGGTTAAGCTCCGAACCCTTCACTCTGCTTAAACGGGCTACCAGTTCTGTTTCCCCGACTTGGCGACTGGCTTCACCCAAAGGTTTAACCAAAGTCCCAAGTCCGGTTTTCTCCTCCAAAAAAGGAGTTATGAGAGGAAGCAGTTTTGAAGCTTTCTGGTCAGCCCTGCTTAGCGAAGGTCCGGAGGTTTCTTCCAAGGCCCTTGGAACTTCAGAAGTTGGCCCCCCCTCAGTCGATTCACTTTCGTCCGTTGACTCAGATGAAGTCGATCCTTGAGCTGGGAGGGGCTCGATGTGTCTTTTTCCTCTTCCAGGCCCCGGTAGAGCAACTCCCGGTTGCGGCCCCGAAGTTGTCGAAGGTCTTAGAGTTGTATCTTCGAGGGATACTTCGACAACAGGAGGCTCTGAAAAACCAAAAATATTACACATTGTATAATTTTGCAAAAATTGATAAGAATTAAGCAAAATTTACCTTCGATATTCTCTGGAATATCGAGCACCGGGCTGATCGGAGGATCATAAGTGTAGTCCTCATCCGAATCAGCTGTTAGATCTTGGACTACAGGAGCATCGTCCTGAAGAGCCCTCGTTACTTCTTCGAGAATCGAAGCCATAGTGACTTCGACTCCCCTTTCACCCGCAGGAACTCCAGCCTGAGTTGTGTCTTCTTGAACTACCGAAGTCATTGGTTGATCAACATTGTCTCCAGACTCCGGTATGTTCGCAGGCACTTCGGCCTCATTTACACCCATAGGGGCTTCGATTTGTTCTTCCTGGGTATCCGGAGCTCTTACTTCTTCGATGTTGGCTTGAGGCTCCGGAATACCTGCAGTATCTTCAATGAGAATACTTCGTTGAGTTGCATCTTCATCAATTAATTTTACTAGTAAAATACCTTCATCCTCTTTAGAACCAGAAAGTGAGATTCTTGAGCTTGAAGGAGCAGGATCCGAAGGTGCGAGATTTTTTGGCTTCCGAGCCACCTTCTTCACCGGAGTCTTTGCTGAACCTGAAGCTCCGGCTTCGGCTACTCTTTTCTTGGGGCCTTTCTCCTGAGGCACCCAGTCCGTCAGAGGGGGTGGAGTCAACTCCAGCATTCCCCATACTCTGTTAAATCTTTCCCAACTCCCAACCAGCTTAATTCGCCACTCTTTTTCTGACGGAGTTGGAGCACCCAAAATCTTCTCCGAAGCCCTTACAATTTGCTCTGAAGTAATAGGGGCTGAAGAAGCTAAAAAATAATTCAAGTTAATCTTTCTTCGAAGTAAATATGTACTATGCATGTTGGGTTCGAAGTTACCTGCGGGGCTCGAAGTATAATTGATTTTACGAAGGCCGCCTTCGGAGTCATCTTCGAAGATGATTGGCCAGTTGGCCATCAGTGGAGGAATTTGAAGACCGATGAATTCTTCGGCCAAATCTCGCATACTGAGCCTCCGACTAATTTTTTCAAGCAGGTTCAGGCGGGCTTCGAGCTGACCTTCGTCGGGTTGCACTAGAGCTTCCTTCCGGAATCTGATTTCTTTGAGAGGTCCAGCTAGAGGACTGTTAACTCCGACCTCGGCGTAAAACCACCGCAGCACCCAATCAGTATACCATCTAGCGTTGATGGCCTTAGCAGGGAATCGCAGAGCGTATTCATCTCGAAGCCTAAAATTAATGCTTCCGAGGGCAACCAATACTTTTTCACCTCCGGAGCCTACGGAAGTCTTCGGCTGACAAGTTGCTCTATGCAGTGCTGCGAAGACTTCAGCCCTCCCCTCACAACCTTCGGCTCTCAGAGCCCATTCGAAGATAGCTAATCTAGCTACAGCATTCGGAGACAGCTGGGGGAGGGTTACATGAAACAAGTCAAGGACTTCGGCCAAGAAATCTACAGCAGGGAGGCCCAAGCCTGCTTCGAAAAAAGCTTCGAACACTACGACTTCTCCGGGTCTTGGTGATGGGATTGCTTCTTTGCCTGGTCTTCGAACCATTACCCCATTGCTAATCTTACCCCCTGCTGTGATTGCCAAGGACTCTCTTTTGCAGGTCGAAGGTCCCAATTCAAAGGACTGATCCAAATATTTGGTCGATGGAGGGCACAGACCTTGGTCATCGGGGATTTGGGGATTTCTCCCCCCTGCCGCCATGGACATTGCCGCCTGCATCGAGGGTGCCGCCGCCAATGTTGCCGCCGCTGCTGCTGCGGCTGCCTGCTGCCGAGCCAAGGTCGAAGGCGGCGCAGATCCTTTGGTCTTCACCATCGCGATTGCCGGATCAACTTGAGAGAATGGGAACTAGGGCTCAAGAACTCGAAAGTTAGGGCTCAAGAACTCAAGAACTCAAGAACTCAAAAGGCTTTTGACTGGGAGCGAGCGGTGAAAAGGTAATCGAGTAAGTTCCAGAGTTCTTTATTTATAACCTAAAACTTTCCGTTTGTTACCGTTTGGGCTCTGCCCTTTCGCATTCCCGCCTGTTATTTTCCTCCGAAAATAACGCCTCGTATAACTCCGTTAGAAACAGAAACTAACGGTTATATTTTCTAAGCCTAAAAGGACTTTCGAACTTCCTGAATCGGTTCTAAGGTAGTTCGAAAAGTAATCACCTTATGACTGATTCGAAGTTCATATCTTCATGCATTTCGAAGATAAAACAAAAATCAATAACCCCTATGATTGGTTATCTTTTCTTTCCGTATACTGCTCTCCTAACGTTACAGGTCAAACGGAGAAGCGTATTCGAGGGGCTACTGTTGGGGGAAAATATCCCATCTTCAGGGTTATTGCCAAAGCAGCATGAAGACAGTCAACCAGTTCGAAGAAAGTCCGAAGGTCATCTTCGAAGGTGGCTTGGAACCTGGTTCGAAGCCCGAAGGCAGGCTTTAATTCGAAGTATATCTTCGAACCAAAGCCCTTCAAGATCTTTTCTGCCAGCTAAGATGGAAGACTTATCTTCTATCCTATTAGATTAGTCTTTCACCATTTTAGCCCTATTAAGGAAACCGAATAGTTTCCTTAATGTCGGTTGTAATAGAGGGGTAAATAGGTCTTTTCCTTAATGTTTAGGCCTATAAATACCCCCCATTTCACCCTGTAATAGGGACCGATCATAAGTGATTCAATACACACTTTCGAACTATTCTAAGCTATTATCCTTTCGGAGGCTTAGAACAGTTTGCTTCGCAAACACTTCGTTTGTTAGTTTCTTTTCTACAGAAACCTGTTAGCGTAATCTTTTACGCCAACACCCGGCTTCCGAATCATAACTCCCGCACCAATATTCCCTCCTACTGCGATTGTCAAGGACTCTCTTTTGCAGGTCGAAGGCCCCAACTGGAAGGACTGATCTAAATACTTGGTTGACGGGGGGCACAAACCTTGGTCAGCAGAGATTTGGGGATTTCCCCCTTCAGCCGCCATAGATGTTGCTGCGGCCACCGAAGGTATTGCCGCCAACGTTGCTGCTGCCGTTGCTGCCGCTTGTTGCCGAGCCAAGGCCGAAGGAGGCGCTGATCCCTTGGTCTTCGCCATTGCAATCTCTGGATCGCTTTGGAGGAACTGGAGGCTAGGGTTTAAGAACTCAAGGGGCTCAGAAATCTTTTGATTATGAGAAAGCGGTGAAAAGGTAACCGGGTAACATCTAGACCCTTAATTTATAGCCTAAACTTCACTTTCTTACCGTTAATCCATGTCGTTTCGCATTCCTGCCGTTACTTCTTTCGCGAAATTAACGCCTGCTACAGTTTCCGTTGGAAATAGAAACTAACGGCTATTTCTTCTAAGTCTAGAAAGTTTTTAGTCTTTTTAAATATACTTCTAAGTTACTTCGAATGTAACCTCTTCGAATACCAATTCGAAGCATATGTCTCCACATAATTCGGAGATGACATAAATCTGTTAACCCCTACGCATGATTACTTTTCTTGCGTATATTGCTCTCCTAAATGTTACAGGTCAACGGAGAACCGTATTCGAGGGGCTACTGTTGGGGGAAAATATCTCATCTTCGGGGTTATTGCCGAAGCAGCATAAAGACAGTCAACCAGTTCGAAGATTGTCCGAAGATCATCTTCGAAGATGTCCAGAACCCCGTTTGAAGCCCGAAGACAGGCACTGGTTCGAAGTATGTCTTCGAACTAAAGCCCTTCAGGATCTTTTCTGCCAGCTAAGATGGAAGACTTATCTTCTATCCTATTAGATTAGTCTTTTACCATTTTAGCCCTATTAAGGAAACCGAATAGTTTCCTTAATGTCGGTTGTAATAGAGGGGTAAATAGGTCTTTTCCTTAATGTTTAGGCCTATAAATACCCCCCTTTTCACCCTGTAATAGGGACCGAATACAAGTTACTCAATACACATTTACGAACTATTTTAAGCTATTATCCTTTCGGAGGCTTAGAACAGTTTGCTTCACAAACACTTCGTTTGTTAGTTTCTTTTCTACAGAAACCTGTTAGCGTAATCTTTTACGCCAACACATAAGAAGTACCATCTTTTGGGCCTGAGATTGTCCTTGCATCAGTATTACCTACAATGTGTGGCTGGTACTATTCTCATCAAAGTAACAATTGAAGAGGCAGCTAGATATGTTTATTAGCTTAGGTCATTAATATCATCCTAAGACTTTAGACAAGTCAAGCAAGGAAACTGGTCCAATGTCACAGCATTTTGCTCCAAGTCTCCAACTAGTCATTGATTTCCTTAGCTCATCTCAAAGCACAGAGACACTAATGTATAATGTTAATACAATTGCAAACATTAGCAGCATTTCCTATATATGCACGCATCTACACACACTACCATCGATTTAATTAGCAAATACACCTATTCAAGAGTGCCCCCAAGTAAGCTCCCTAAAAAACAACCGATTTACCTACACGGCAAACCTAACCGAACAAAAAACTTGATCAAATGCAAACAAATGGAACTCGTCCTAATGGCATCAAACAGCCAAGCAGAAATAGAACCGCTAACCTCGCTGGAGATCGGCCTGGGAATCCTCGTGCGAGACCACAAGGAGTACAGATCCCGCACGCACCTGCAGCAGCGGCAGAGATAAGCAAGCATTAAGCTAAGCCAGGAATACCCACACTCGGTGGGAGCAAACATCCACACGGTGCACGTACCGGCGCAGCATGGCAAGCGACCGCTAGTGGAGACCTCCACCCCCTTGCTCGTCTGGCCTCTGGTGAGGCATTAAGGGCACCGAGCGACGCGACTCCGATCTCACCGGAAGGTAACCGCCTCCGCCGCCGCCGCCGCTGCCTCCGCCTCCGCCGCCGCCTCCGCCTCCGCTCGCCGCACGCCGGAGCCCTAGGAGCAGCGCGGATACGCGCAGGAGAGATGGCGAGCGGCCAGCGAGGCAGTAGGGTGCGGCGAGATGGCGGCCATTGGCGGCGTAGGAGAGAGGGGGGAGAAACGGAGGGTTGAAGGTGAGAGGAGGGGAGGACGCATGGGTTAGGGTTTTCAGACGGGGAGTGCGGGAGATGGAGAAAGTGGGGGCCCAAAAATGGTGAGGATGAGGGAACTTCCGTCAGTTTTGTGGAAATGCCGACGGAAGTTACGTAACTTCCATCGGCTGTAGGAAAGGCCGAAGAAAATTATGTTAACTTCCGTCGGCTCATCCAGGCCGACGAAAATTATATAATTTCCGTCGACTTTTGGAAATGCCGATGAAAATTAAAAAGACCGACAAAAATTTATTGTTTTCTTGTAGTGGAAGGCCATGCCAGTCACAACATTCTCTATAAAACAAAGTTAGGTAAGCAATCTACAAGTGACTGGATTCTGGATAAATATCGAAATCCTAGATAGAAACAATCTCTCTCTGTATTGAATCATTATTCGATATCAGAACATCCGATCACTATCGGAACTTCCAATCCGCCATCGAAACTTCCGATCAATATCAGAACATCCGATTTGCCGTGGACACAGAAAGATCTAAAATATTTTCCACCATGTATCTCCATACATGAGGGATCCATACCGAACACTACACATATAGGCTCTAATACAACTATTGGGGAATATGGGAGCTACGCTAGCCGGCAAATTCAAAATTTCTGGCGTAAGCCCAAGAGGCAAGTGTGTGCGAGATCATGTGTGCGCGTCAAACATATCCTCGCTTTGTCCTTGCCGTCCCTCGCCAATCCTATCGGTGATGACGACGTAGTTGTTCACGTGAAGAACGCCATGAGCATCGTTGTTCGAGGAACACTTCCACGATATCCACACATATAGGGATGGAGTTACTCCCACGGCAGCGTGCTAGTACCGCACGTGAGAGATGGGAAATCCTCGACCTCAATAATCGAGATCAAGAAAGGGAGGAGAGGAGTCTATGGTGTCTAGGTCTAATCTATGTTTATTGCTTGTCTCCAAGACCTCCTCCTCCTCTCTTTATATAGTCCTGAGAACCCTGGTCATGCACATCTTAGAACCCACAAATTAGTTACAACTAATTCGTATGCATATCATATCCAATCTGTTTGCCCACGTCGGAACTTCTGATCCTGGATCGGAACTTCCAATAGGGTATTTTAGGTCTCCTGATTCAGTACGACACAGAATAGATCCAACATGTTTTTGCCCACCTCGGAACTTCTAAATCGGAACATCTGGATCACCGAAACTTCCTATACGATATCAGAACTTCCGAAGCAACATTTATTTTCTGACTCGAGACCAGATAATAATCGGAACTTCCGATACTACCTATCGGAATTTCCGATCCACAAAATTTTCTTGGGCATATCCTTCAAGTCCACCGTGGAGCACCAGGCCAATTACTAGCACAGTGTGGCGAAGCTAGTGGGTTAGACGTGTTCAAGCTTAGACTTTTTTCTCTATCGCTTTCCGGCACTGCTTTCACTTGGTTTTGGCCGTTATCGTCGAACTTCATGCAGACTTTGGCCCAGTTAGAGAAGAAGTTTCACGACTACATTTATACTAGGGAAACTGAACTTAGCCTTTCACATTTAACATCGGTTAGGCAGGAGGCTAGAGAGAGTGTTTCCGAGTACATTAAACGCTTTTGGGACACTAGAAACCGATGTTTTACCTTGACTATTTCTGATATGGACTTGGATGACCTAGATTTTAACGGTTTACACTCAGAACTCTAGGAGAAACTAGATGGCTAGGATTTCTTTGAAGTTAGTGAAGTTCTGCAGAAGGCAGTGGTCCAGGAAAGCCTAGCCAAAAGTAGAAAGTACACAAAGACCTTTAAAAATCCCAAGGCCGAGGATGACTCGATCGACATGTACACCGCAGAGTGGACTTTGTCTAGCAAGGCCTAGCCCGTTACTTGCTTTGAGTTACGGTCATCTCCTACTAAGAGTTGGCCTAGTGAGGTGAAGTATGCTTTTGACGTTACCAAGTGCGACAAAATGTTTGATTTTTTTGAACAACAAGCTTATCAGATTGCCGAAGCGTCACGTCATCCCTACTGTCGATTACTTGAAGAAGCAAGTTTATTGTAAGTGGCATGATTCTCATTCCCATTCAACTAATGATTGCAATGTTTTCGTCGATAGGTTCAATCGGCCATCGAAGAAGGATGATTGATGTTGGATACAAACCCTAAAATGAAGCACAAACAACACCCCTTTCCGATGAACATCATTGATCTCGATGGGAAGAAAAGGTGATGATTTAGCTCGAGCAGGCCAAGTTGGCTAAGGGGAAGGAGGTCATGATCGGAGAGCCTCGTACGCACACACTCTTGCCGAAGAACCCTGAGGTGGGAGTGTGGGAAGTGAACACCAACACATCATCTTTTGCCGTGACCCGTAAGAAGTCGAAGGTGACATATGACATGCTGCTTCAAAAACACAAGAAGAGGGCCAAGAAGGTGAACACTCGGCCAGGACCTCTAGCGAGGCCAAACCCTCCTCAAAAAAGTAGGTTCGGCCCACAATGGGCGAAGCCATTGGAGCCACTGTTTCCTCCACCGCCATATCAACTAACGATGGCACAGTGGCCTCTGTTCTATTTCCCCCCCGGGTACCCTGCACCCTACTATATTGCCTAGTTTGTGCCTTCCGAGATTTATAACATGCAGAACCAGATGGGTGAAGCGAGGAGCGATGTCTTCGATAGATTGTCCATCTCACCGCGAGGGCGTCCAAAGGAGATATCCGAGGCCATCATGGTCAAGGTGGGGTCAGAGGATGTCCCAATACCTAAGGGGCCCCCTCAGAGCAAGATTGAGGCAAACCAAAAAAGACTGAGAAACCAAGGCTTGGTTTCGGATTATGTTAATAGGGGAATTGGGTCCCGATCTTCCGCTAGGTAAAGATAACTTGGATTGGAGGAAAATCTCGACGTTGACGATCTAAGGCTCCGGTCTAATGGATCAAAACCTTACAACCGCTACTCCACCATCTCCGTTGGTTATCAACCACACAGGGCGCGATTAACCTCGCCATGAAGTCTGGTTCCTGCAAGCGAATCCAAGAACACAAGCAAGAACAGGAAGAACATGAGTCGAATGCCAAATCACAGATGAACTATGATGAGGAGAGGTTTCACAAATGTCGTTGCAGCAGCCAATTGGTCCGGTGCAAGAGCGGGATCTAAAGACATGAGTGTAGATGCAAACAAAGCAAAACCTAACCCTAATGACGGCTGTCATGAGTATATAGGGCATGGGCATCTTGTAGGAGGCGCACACGACTCGGGGAGAGACACTGCGACAAAGTTCTCATGGAATGCTTCATGCGGAGGCCTTGGATGAAGGAGGGACTTCGAACACTACTACAAAGCGACACTGTAGCGGCTGGCAAAATCGACCTATAGTGGCGGGCATCCAGTCCGCCACTGCTCTAACGCCACTGCTATCGCTGGTTAGCAGTGGCGGTCAGAGCGCCCGCCACCGCTGTGTTAACAGCAGTGGCGGGCGTGCTGACATCATCTGCCCGCCACTGCCGTTATCAATAGCAGTGGCGGGCAGATGATGTCAGCACGCCCGCCACCACTATGTCAACAGCAGTGGCGGGCGCGCTGACCTCATCTGCCCGCCACTGCCGTTATCAATAGCAGTGGCGGGCAGATGATGTCAGCACGCCCGCCACCACTGTGTCAACAGCAGTAACGGGCAAGCTACCTCATCTGCCCGCCACTGCTGTGTATAAGCCATAACACAGAATGCTGTGATCCCACAAACCAAAACACAGAAATTATATGCTTCACACAGCCATCCACATACACAGCAGCAAAACATCCACATATCCACATACACAGCAGCAAAACATCCACATATCCACATACACATCCACAACAACAACACATCAACACAACAACCATCAATCTCATCAATTTTCAAAAATTCACAATGTTTACATTCTTCCGGTTTATGTTTCGCAATAACCATCCATCAACACAATTCATTGTTTCACATATACATGCTCATGCGGTTTATGTTTTCTTGGAAGGCTAACTCATATCTTAATTGGTTCGCCTTTTCATTCTTCCGGCCCAATCATACAAAGTTGGATGCTTGGCCACTTCACTCTCAGGATCGAAAAATACTCCAAGCTCATGAAGAATCTCATGCATCGTGAAGCGGCACATCCTTGATACGATTTCGTACATTTGTGATTCAGAGAGTTGGCTCTTCTCGGCAACGGTTGATGGACCTGACGCCTGCATACGTAAAATATAAGTACATACGCTGCAAGTTATATTAGATTAACACACAAGAAATCAACTTACTTCTTTAGTATCCTCAGATACTGTCCGCCCAAACTTTCCTAAGTTATTGCTCAAGAAATCACAAGTATAGTAGCCACAATGCACGGAACCAAGAGATTGTTTGTGACACTTCAAAATAGACAAAGTTAGAACGATATATAGTTTGGCTTTATCAATTGAATTAACAAATTTAAAAATATAATATTACCGGAAAGTTGGTTCTGATAAGCATTTCTTTCGGCCTCTGTGGATCATGTGGGCCACCTAACTTTTCCACGTAGTATCTATGTGCACTCTGAATAACATTTAATATATCTTGATATTCTTTTTTGGGTTTGTCGAGCGAGTCGAGCACATAAACCCTTGAGCTTTTTGGGTATATCAGAAGTGCAATCCAATGATCACTATCGAAAGAAGTAATATATGATTATGTTAGTTTCATAATCGATAAAACGTGTTTAAGTGGATATAGTGGGTATACTTACTTAAAGTTATATGCCCCACATATAATTTCTCTGTCCTTCCATTGATACATGCACCGCGCAATATACAACGCGGCACAACTCCTTTTGTTCTTCTTAAGTTTGTCTTCGTCTTTATTGAACATCTTTCTTTGAAATTTTTTCTTACCCGCAGTCCAGTACTTGCTATCATTCTGGTTTAGTGTCGGGTTCAGCGCACTTTGGCTTATTAATGACGGGTTTAGGTACCCATACAATTTAGACTCGTCACCGCGTGAATTACAACTGCATATGTTATAAAACAATAGTCAATATAAGACATTATTTATTTTTTCTTTGTATTGACAAAGTATAAAGTACTTACATGCACCAGAGCATCATGCTTGTGATGTCGGTTCGCTTCAGACGAAACATCCGATGGAAGTCGTCGAAAAATAGTGCAAGCTTAAACTCTGGGCAGTTGAATATTTCTTGTGGAACCGTCAGTTCTATTTGTGTTACACCTAACGAAGACGCTTCGAGGTACCAGTCATGAAATGTTTTCATCGTCCAAGGCATACAATTAAGTACTCCTTGGGGTAATAATGGTTTGCCTGGTTCGTATTCGATATAATCCTCGTCTCCGTAGGTCCTCTTATCAACAGAAAGTGAGCCCGCATGCTTTTGTACTGGAGCCTTTATGGGAGCCGCTTCGGGCATAGAACGTGTTTGCCCCAAAGTATTAAAAAATTTATGCATTTCAGATTTCAGTGCAGAACACTGCCCAGCTTGAACAGTTATCTTGTGGATTGCTGGCTTTGGGCATGCATCTTGTTTTTCAGGCTCGGCAGCAACTAGCACTGGCACTTGAGGATCAGCCGGAACTGGCACTTGAGGCTCAGTCGGAACTAGCACTGGCATTTGATCTGGCTCTGGCACATTTGTGTTGGGCTCATCAGTGGGCTCAAGCACTGGCACTAGCTTTGTCACTTGAGGATCAGAAGTCACTTTCGATTCTATCACTTCTGCCACTTTATTGGGCACTGGCTCTTCCTCTGCCTTTTCCTCTATTTCACGCTCATCAACAGGTGATAATGATCCTATATTTTGCACATCCTGAGATGAAAGATATGTGGGGGATTGTGATGAGACAATAGGTGATTTACTCTGAGAACTTGTCTGCAGTAATTTGATATCTCGGCTCGCCCATAGGACAAAGTTATTTAGAGCATCTCCGATTGTCTCAATCCCCTCATCAGGCATTGGAAGATCCAAGGGGTCATTAATAAATCTGTCGTTGGTGATCTCATTGACCTGAACCTTGGTATAGTCAGCAGGAATAGGCCGATTGTGAAATAAATCCCCAGGCATAGCAATGCCTCGTGCAGCCTCTTGGGAATGCCCTTTGCGCCCTATCGGTACATGCAGGCTGCAGGGTGTGTCCTCTTTAATATAATTTACAGGAAATTTGTCTTGTACTGAGCCAACACTGCTTGGTACGTCGAGTCGTACCTCTGGCACAATTATTTGTCCAGCTGCAGCCTGCATTATGTTTGGATTCTCGTTAATAAATTCAAAAAAGTGTCGCTCCCACTCTGCACGGCGCTCTGCGGCGTCGTCTGTGCGTGCTTGACGCTTCTTGTATGTGGCACCCTCCTGTTTCTTGAAAGTATTTTTCCAGGGTGCTATAGAAGAGACACCTCGGGTGCGCCCTCGATGTTCCTCGTTTCCGAGAGCAGATGTAAGCTGGTCATTACATCCCTCGGGCTTGAACTTTCCAGTCTTCTCCAACTCAGCGATTTCCTGTGCTTTCTGGAATACTTCACTAGTCCGTGAGTCGGAGAGCATATATTGGCCCTCGGGTGTTTTTTTAGCTCGACCTAGGAGCCATCTCTTAGTGCGCTGATCAGCACCTGAAAACTGTTCAGGTAACCCAGCCGCACGGTCCTCCTCCTCCTTTTTACTCCACTCATCCTCCTTAGCCTTATATCCACCTGGCCCAAGTTTATGGGGGAACTTATTCTTCTTATTAAGTTCTTTGAACATTATGCTCTCTTGTTTGGCTTCTTCGGAGCAATGCTGCATTTTGAATTCATTCCATTCATTTGGCGTTATAAAGCCGTAGTCGTTGAGTGGCGACTCATCTTTCTGAAGGTATTGTGTGTTCAGTTTAGTCCTAAATGTACGGAGAGCCTTCCCGATAGTCTTCAATGTGGCAGCTTTAGCGTCTTCTAAGCGGTCTTCCGGGAATTTATAATGCGCTTTTATATGCTGCCACAATTCGTTCTTTGTAGCTTCAGGGACAGTCTTCCAATTTTTCCAAACTATCTTACATCGCTCCCTGGCGAGACATCCACAGTCGTTACGCCACTTCGCTGTGATTTCTTTTGGCTTCTTTGGAGCCCCATCAACATGCACTTCTTCAACCTCATAGATAGCTGTATGTAGCTTGTTCTTCTCCCGTTTCCCTCTCCTCTTCGCATTTGCAGACGATGTTGTGGCAGCGGGCTCAACATCTGTTCGCTCAGCTGACTCAATAGCTGGGACAATAGTTGTTCTTTTCTCGACTTGGAATAATCGACGCTTGCTTCCTCGCTTTGGACGATCCTACGATGATAGACAATGTGAGCTTCAGGAATGTAATCCTCGGTTAGAAGCTGCTCTGACTTGTTACTAACGTAATAATTACCTCCGCTTGAGCTTCAGGAATGTAATCCTCATCGGCGTCTTCTCTCGTTCTCTTCTTCCTAGGCTCCATTGGATGTTCATTCTCCGGAGAGTGGTACGAAGATTCGCTATCGGAGGATCCTTAGATGAACCCTCTTTATTTGTTTTTGCGGGAGACTCGTAGATGAGCTCCTCGATGGAACGTCCTTCTTCCGCCATAGATAAACTATTCATATGAAGATGCTAATGTATCAGAATTTTGGTTATGCAAAAAAGGTCTGATGTCATATTAATCCTAAAGTTAGGATGTTGTGTTGTTTTCTCTCTCTAGTGTTGTTGAGGCCTCAGCATATTTTGTGTTGTTTTTCAAAATGTTCATGTCTGCCATGGAACCATGTTCACGCCCATTCCCTGTCAGCAACACGAGAAAGAAGTTGTTGATAGGAATGGACGTGTCACATGGTTTGATGACATACATGAGATAACTCAATAACAATTTGCATCATAGGCCCCTAAAAGGAATTGCAGAATCTAATGTTGGCCTTCAAGCCAGATGCATGAACTTGAGGATTAGTATATAGTAGCCTTAGAAATAATAGCGGTAGTAAACTAGTCACAGGTGTTGTTTAGGCCTCAGCATATTTTGTGTAGCTTTTCAAAATGTTCATGGCTGCCATGGAACCATGAGCACATCCATTCCCTGTCAGCAACACGAGAAAGAAGTTGTTGATAGGAATGGATGTGTCACATGGTTTGATGACATACATGAGATAACTAAATAACAATTTGCATCATAGGCCTCTAAAAGGAATTGCAGAATCTAATGTTGGTCTTCAACCGGATGCATGAACTTGAGGATTAGTATATAGTAGCCTTAGAAATAATAGCAGTAGTAAACTGAACACAATGTTGTTGAGGCCTCAGCATATTTTGTGTAGCTTTTCAAAATGTTCATGGCTGCCATGGAACCATGAACACATCCATTCCCTGTCAGCAACACGAGAAAGAAGTTGTTGATAGGAATGGATGTGTCTCATGGCTTGATGACATACATGAGATAACTCAATAACAATTTGCATCATAGGCCCCTAAAAGGAATTGCAGAATCTAATGTTGGCCTTCAGCCAGATGCATGAACTTGAGGATTAGTATATAGTAGCCTTAGAAATAATAGCGGTAGTAAACTGGTCACAGTGTTGTTTAGGCCTCAGCATATTTTGTGTAGCTTTTCAAAATGTTCATGGCTGCCATGGAACCATGAGCACATCCATTCCTTGTCAGCAACACGAGAAAGAAGTTGTTGATAGGAATGGATGTGTCCCATGGCTTGATGACATACATGAGATAACTAAATAACAATTTGCATCATAGGCCTCTAAAAGAAATTGCAGAATCTAATGTTGGCCTTCAGCCAGATGCATGAACTTGAGGATTAGTATATAGTAGCCTTAGAAATAATAGCGGTAGTAAACTGGTCACAGTGTTGTTTAGGCCTCAGCATATTTTGTGTAGCTTTTCAAAATGTTCATGGCTGCCATGGAACCGTGAGCACGTCCATTCCCTGTCAGCAACACGAGAAAGAAGTTGTTGATAGGAATGGACGTTTCACACGGCTTGATGACATACATGAGATAACTCAATAACAATTTGCATCATAGGCCTCTAAAAGGAATTGCAGAATCTAATGTTGGTCTTCAACCGGATGCATGAACTTGAGGATTAGTATATAGTAGCCTTAGAAATAATAGCGGTAGTAAACTGATCACAATGTCGTTGAGGCCTCAGCATATTTTGTTGCCATGGAACATTAGAGGGAAAAACAACACAAAATATGCTGAGGTATCAACAAAACTAAAGAGAGAGAACAACACAATCTCCTAGCTTGAGAATTATATAGTGGCTTCGGAAGTAATAGCTGACTACTGTAGCCAAGAAGATTTTTCATACATTTCCCACCTTTGACACTGTGATCAGTTTACTACTGTAGCCTCAGAAATAATAGCAGTAGTAAACTGATCACAGTGTCAAAGGTGGAAAATGTATGAACACTCTTCTTGGCTACAGTAGTGAGCTATTACTTCTGAAGCTACTA
Organism: Zizania palustris; assembly: GCA_019279435.1. Taxonomy (NCBI): domain Eukaryota; kingdom Viridiplantae; phylum Streptophyta; class Magnoliopsida; order Poales; family Poaceae; genus Zizania; species Zizania palustris. The sequence goes on along the minus strand of JAAALK010000283.1, from coordinate 98,871,191 downwards.
TATTAATCCTCAAGTTAGGAGATTGTGTTGTTCTCTCTCTCTTGTGTTGTTGAGGCCTCAGCATATTTTGTGTTGTTTTTCAAATATGTTCATGGCTGCCATGGAACCGTGAGCACATCCATTCCCTGTCAGCAACACGAGAAAGAAGAAGTTGTTGACCGGAATGGATGTGTCCCACGGCTTGATGACATACATGAGATAACTCAATTACAATTTGCATCATAGGCCCCTAAAAAGAATTGCAGAATCTAATGTTGGCCTTCAGCCAGATGCATGAACTTGAGGATTAGTATATAGTAGCCTTAGAAATAATAGCGGTAGTAAACTGGTCACAGTGTTGTTTAGGCCTCAGCATATTTTGTGTAGCTTTTCAAAATCTTCATGGCTGCCATGGAACCGTGAGCACATCCATTCCCTGTCAGCAACACGAGAAAGAAGTTGTTGACCGGAATGGATGTGTCTCACGGCTTGATGACATACATGAGATAACTCAATTACAATTTGCATCATAGGCCTCTAAAAGGAATTGCGGAATCTAATATTGGCCTTCAGCCAGATGAACTTGAGGATTAGTATAGTAGCCTTAGAAGTAATAACAGTAGTAAATTGATCATAGTGTTGTTGAGGCCTCAGCATATTTTGTGTTGTTTTTCAAATATGTTCATGGCTGCCATGGAACCGTGAGCACATCCATTCCCTGTCAGCAACACGAGAAAGAAGAAGTTGATAGGAATGGATGTGTCGCACGGCTTGATGACATACAAGAGATAACTCAATTATTATTTGCATCATAGGCCTCTAAAAGTTATTCTAAAAAAGTGGAGTTCGGCGGCGACGGGCTTCGGCGACGACGGCGATGGGCTTTGAGGGTGTCGCGGGCTCCGGGAGTGGAGGCAACTGGCGGACGACGGCGCGAGAGTTAGAAATGAAACTAGGTTTTCGGACGGCGGGAGCGAAAATTTTATATAGGAGGATTAGTAGTGGCGGGCATGATGATGTCATCCTGCCCACCACTGCTATTTTCTCTTAGTAGTGGCGGGCATAGTATTGTCAGAATACTGAGGATTCACTCCCTATACCTCTTTTCCATAGGATTATAAACATTTGCTTTGAGCTCATGGAAAATTTCCATAGGACTCACTCCCTAACATCATGGAATCCTTTGTTTCTCATGTGGTAAGCCAAATAAATTTTTAGCAAATTCTATAGGAATCCATTCCTATAGGATTCAAATATATACTACATCTCAATATGTATGTTACCAAAGAATGTGGGAAATGTAGCATGTTAGCATCACTATAAATTTATATATTTTTAACCAAATTCATTAATTCTTTTCAGAGCAAAATGATAAGAGAATTTTTTCCAGCTATCTACCATTATCTACCACATTTTCCAGCTATCTACCATTATCTACCACATTCAAACCATAACCTAAACAATATGAACTCCTCTAAACAACAAACCCAATCTGAAAATGCATTCAAACCATAACCTACCAGTGTCGGCAACGGGCTCTAGTGGCGGCAGCGGGCTCCGGTGGCGGCGGTGGTCTCCACGGAGGCGGCGGGGACGGCGCACGGTGAAGGGATCTTGGGGCGGTGGCGGGCTCCGGTGGCGACGGGCCGGCTCCGGTGACGGCGCCGGGAAATGATGGCAGCGGCGGTCTCCGGGGCGGCGACGGGGACGGTGCACGGTGAAGGGCTCCGGGGGGCTGTGGCGGGCTTCGATGGTGGCGACGGGCCGGCTCCGTTGACAACGCCGGGAAACGGTTGCGCGGGCTCCGACAACGGCGGCGCGGGCTCTAGAAGCGGCAGCAACTAGCGGGAGAAGATTAGGGCTTAGGGTTTTCAGACGGCGGGAGTGAAAAATTTATATAGGCGGATTAGTAGTGGCGGGCACACGCTGATGTCAGCATGCCCGCCACTGATATTTATTGTAGTAGTGGCGGGCAAAGACATAGTAGTGGCGGGCCGCTGACGTCACCGACCGCCACTACTAGGGTTTAGTCTGGACGGGTGGAAAAAAGTATAGTAGTGGCGGGCATATGCTGATGTCAGCATGCCCGCCACTGATATTTATCGTAGCGGGCAAAGACATAGTAGTGGCGGGCATACGCTGACGTCAGCATGCGACCGCCACTACTAATCGGTGGGGTTATCTAGCATACATTGCCACTCATGTCGAGAAACACTTAGTAGCGCAGTGGTTCGGGGGTTGCTTTGGTGCCATGCGGTTCGAGGTTCGAACCTTGCTGCCTGCAGGCGGTTTGAGGTTCGAACCTTGATGCTAGCATCCAAACATTTTTTTACATTTCTATTCTAATTTTCATTACTTTTTTATTCATGTTTAAATTCTAGTTTGAACTTGATTTTTTAAAAATAAAAATACATCATAACTTATCAAATTAGAAAATATGTATTTTTATGCCTCACTTTACTTTTTTTTATTTCATTAATAAACATGTACAATAAAAATACATCATAACTTATCTATAGTTTATTCTTCCTTTGAAATTGAAACTTTTTGTACAATAAAAATACAACACCAATATTCTAATTGCAAAAATTGGTATTTTTCTACCTTAGGTTACTGTTTTTATTATTAAGTGTGTTTTTATTACATGTTGTTACGATATGATCGAGACTTTTGTAGCGCGGTGGTGCGGGGGCTCGCTTTTGACACATCATGTTTATTTGAAAGCAAGTAAACAAACACAAGTCCAGGCTGGGAAACCAGCTTACACATCGAAACGCACTACTGGTCAAACCCAAAGGAAAGATATGGTTTGGAGCTTCTTCTTCTTCCTCGGCACAAACCCAACCTATTTCTGGTTAAACAGATTAAAAGCCTCAACTTGCCAATCCTCAACCAACTCGGCATCATCAGACAGTCTAAACTTCTCTCCATGTTCCTGAACAAGAAAATACACGCGGCGACGATAGTGAGAACAACTTATTATCAATGATTGAATTGGATGATAAAAATATAAAATTTGCATAAAAAGAGGATCTTGCCTCCTTCATCCTCTTGCTGCCGCATTGCTCTACATGCTTCCCTTTTCCACCGCTAGCCTCGGCATGTTTCCCTCTACCACCGGTTGTCTCATCATTCTTCCGTAGCACAACACTTACCCTATCTGGTTGCGGCGATCGCGAGTCGTCCTCTGAGTCGGAGTCCATTATGAGAATCACTTTCTTCGCCAAACAACTGCAAACTATACCATCATGTACCTTATTTTTTCCGCATTTGCAAACCTCCCACACGCCACTTGATGTAGAGTCTGAGGATCGACTGTTTGTTGGTTCAATCTTAGGAGGAGCCATCTGCATTTTTTTGTCACATTGATATAACATTAAAAAACCCTAAGCTAGTAATATTATAGTACATTAAAAAACATTATTGTTATAATGGAAATTTGTTTTCTCAGAAATTTTTTATAGTACATTAAAAAAAATTATTGTTATAGTGGAAATTTTTTTCTCATAAATTTTTTACAGTAGATTAAAAAACATTATTGTTATAGTGCATTCTACTAGTAATATTATACTAAATTATATTACCACGCATAAATTAATATAACAATCCTCCATCATTTTAACCCTAAGCTCGAATAAAATAAGACCAAATAAAGAAGTAGGTTAATAATTATTTACTGATCGACTGGATGGCGGCGACGACGGGCTCCGAGGAAGGCGGCGACGGGCGGAGGGCAGCGGCGACGTGCTCCGGGACGTCGACGGCGGCGACGGGAAGAGGGGGCGACACGGGAGTTTAGGGTTTAGAAAATGAAACTAGGTTTTCGGACGGCGGGAGTGGAAAGTATATATAGGTGTCTTAGTAGTGGCGGGCATGATGACGTCAGCATGCCCGCCACTACTAAAAGGATAGCGGTGGCGGTCTGGTGACGTCATCATGCCCGCCACTACTAATCCGCCGTTGGTGGGGTTATCTAGCATACGTTGCCACTCAAGTCGAGAAAGACTTAGTAGCGCAGTGGTGCGGGGGTTGCTTTGGTGCCATGCGGTTCGAGGTTCGAACCTTGCTGCCTGCAGGCGGTTTGAGGTTCGAACCTTGCTGCTAGCATCCAAACATTTTTTTTACATTTCTATTCTAATTTTCATTACTTTTTTATTCATAATTAAATTCTAGTTTGAACTTGATTTTTTTAACAATAAAAATACATCATAACTTATCAAATTTAAAAAATTGGTATTATTCTGCCTCACTTTACTTTTTCTCCCTTAGTTTACTGTTTTTATTTCATTAAGTGTGTTTTTATGATCAAAGTCAAAAAAAGTTCAATTTGAACTACAAGACATGAAATAATTCACAACACTCAATCCTCATTTGATCTTGAAAATGTTTTAATAATAAATGACATAATTGATTTTACAACTAAACATAAATGATCTAGCCTTGAACTAATTTTCCATCGCCATTGGTGCGTAGATAAGGAATCACACTGCCAAATGACAGTTTTGCTTCAACCACATTGATCCTTGATATGTCAACGAAAAACGGCACCTCATCAAACTGATTGTATTCTTCTTCGTCTTCGACTCCATCAACTCCAACAATTCTTTGTTTTCCTGGAGCAACGATGTATTTTTTCTCATCTTTAGGATCAAGTATGTAAAATACTTGTGCCACGGATTGAGCGAGTATCCAAGGGTCATCTTTATAAGCCACCTTATTAAGGTCAACTATCGTAAACCCGTAATCATCCACCTCCACACCTTCTGGATGTCTCACCCACTGACACTTAAATACAGGGATTTCTATAGAGTTCCCGTAGTTAAGTTCCCATATTTCTTCGATGTATCCATAGTAAGCATTCTTTTGTCCAGTGCTATCTTCTGCTACTCCTCTGACACCACTATTTTGGCGCTGACTCCTTTGATCCTTTGCTTTGGTATAGAATGTGAAACCATTGATGTCATACGCTTGCCATGTTTTAACCATGCTCAATGGACCGTAAGACAATTTATTTATCATCATCTCTTCGTCGGTTTCTCCGATCGAAAGGTTTAGATCCCTCAGCCATGATGTGAAATAGATTTTGTGTTCTTTCATAATCCATTGTTCATCGTGATCTTCATTCTTTTCACGAAGCTCTTGTAGGTGTTGTTCAACATATGGTCTCATAATCGCCAACTGATGCATTACACTGTAATGTGATTCTCTTATTCTTTGATAACTATTGTCTCGTATGATTTTCCTGCCTTTAGTTCCTTTACCGGTGAGTCTTCCATGGTGCCGCGACACGGGAACTCCTATTGGTCTTCCATCTCTTATGTAATCTGCATAGCACTCAATGACTTCCTCAGTCGTGTAGCCCTCTATCATGGAACCCTCTGGATAAGCACGATTTCGTACGTAACCCTTGAAGATAACCATTAGACGCTCGTACGCATACATATTGTGCAGGTACGTTGGACCGAGAACAAAGATTTGGTCTGCTATATGTATCATATAGTGCTCCATAATATCAAAATATGAAGGAGGAAAGCACATCTCAAGCTGACACATAGTCTTCCTCATTTGTTTACGTAATTCATTTAACTCTTCAGTGTCGATCACCTTCTTTGATATGACATTGAAGAAGTGACACATGCGTGTTATCACCATCTTCAGAAATGAATGTTTGACTCCTCTTACTGCGATGGCGAGGAATAGCCCAAGCATAACATGACAATCATGAGTGTTGTAGCCGCTCATCCTCAAATCTGCTACGGAGACAATATTCTTTATATTCGTTGAGAATCCTGTTGGAACTCTAATTCCATGTAGACACCTGCAGATTGATCTTTTCTCGTCAATTGTGAGGTTATAGCTAGCAGCCGGAAGGAAAAATTTTCCATTGGCCCTTTCCTGTGGGTGAAGCTCGGGTCTAATTCCGAGAGTTTGAAGGTCCCTTCGTACTTTGAGTCCATCTTTTGATTTGCCCGGTATGTCTAACAAAATACCGATAGTGCTTTCGAAGACATTCTTCTCAACGTGCATTGTATCGATAGCATGACCAATCTCCAACTCCTTCCAATAGGGCAAATATCTAAAGAAGATCGACTTCTTTTTAAATGGAGCGTCCTTTGAAATTTTTTCAGATTTCTTCCTCTTCTTTCCGAAAACAACTTTGATATTCTTTACCATTTTGAATAGAAATTTGCCATCTCGATTTCGTGGAGGCTGTCAAAGCTCGATTGTACCGTCGAAATGGTTCCTATTTCTTCGATATTTGTGGTTTTTTGGTAAAAATCTGCGGTGTCGCATATATATCGTCTTAACGAATGATGGAAGATGCATAGATTCTGTCTGGTCCACACACACTACACATGCTGTCTTTCCTTTAACCTGTCCTGTTAGGGACATGCGTCCTGGGTTGTCAGCTATGGTGCAAAAGATTATGGCTCTTAGATTGAAGTGCTCTTTCTTGTGCTCATCCCACACACAGACACCATGTTCCCATAGACGTTTCATATCCTCCATCAAAGGTTCTAGAAAGATATCAATGTCATTGCCAGGTTGTTTTGGACCAGAAATTAGAGTAGTGAGCATAAGGTATTTTCTTTTATGGCACAACCATGATGGAATGTTGAACAAGCATAGAAAGACTGGCCACATACTATGTGGGTTCCTCATCTCACCGAAGGGATTCATTCCATCCGTGCTAAGTCCCATCCTGATATTTCTAGGATCGTCCGAGAAATCTGGATGGGCCAAGTCAAATGATTTCCACTGCCTAGCATCCGCAGGGTGCCGAAGTTTTCCGTCCTTCTTTCGCCCAGCGAAATGCCAGATTAATAGTTCAGCATCTCTAGGATTAGAGAACATACGTTTCAAGCGATCAATCACCGGTAGGTACCACATTACTAAGGCCGGAACTTTCCTCTCCATCTTTTTTCCAGGATGGTCTTCAATAACATTTTTATTCCTCTTCTGCAACCTCTTATTATTCTTCTTCTGGTGGTCATTGTAGTCCTCCGCACAGTCATTTGGACGTTTGTATCGACTCGTGTTGCACTGCGGACATCTCTCTAACAATCCATACTCTTTTCGATATAGGATACAGTGGTTCGGGCATGCATGAATCTTCTGAACGCCCAAAGTCAACGGACAAATCATCTTCTTTGCTTGGTACGTATCAGATGGTAAACCATTGGGTTTTGGCAAAACCTTTTTTAGGAGTTGTAAAAGATCTGAAAAACTGGTGTCAGACCATCCATTGCTGGCCTTCAGTTTCATAAGCTCAAGAATTGTGTACAACACAGTATACTGCTTATCGCATCCGTGGCGTTCCTCGTAAAGAAGGTTTTTTGATGCTTTGTCAAGTGCTTCAAAGTTATCGTATCCTTTGGTTGTAGTTCTCTGCAACAACACCTCAGGCGCAACATTTCGCATCAGTTCCTCCACATCAAAGGCGTCATCATCATCATGTTGATCAACATCATCATGTGTTATGTCGGATGTATGATCACAACCTCTTCTATGTTGATGAGCATCTTGCGGCACATCAGAATCTTCAGGAGGATTTTGGCCCATCTCACCGTGTTTCGTCCATATATAATAGTTCTTCACGAAACCATTTTTCAACAAGTGAAATCGTATGGTTTCACGATCAGAACACAGATACATCGCTTCGTTTTTACAAACTTTACAAGGACAATATATTGCCTCTTCACTCTGACAGGAAGCATATTGTGCGGCAGCTTCAGTAAATTCAGTTACTCTGTTAAAATATGCCACCACATCTCCGTCGTTGGACGAGTACATCCAGGACCTGTGCTCCATCTAAAACATATATTATTTGAAAAAATATTAATAAAATCATTATTGTTAATTTTATTAATTTACAAATTGAAAATATATTGATTTATTATCGCTCATAACAACATTAATTAAAAATCCTCAATGCTTTAATTAAAACTACTTATTAAGCAGAAAAAATTATTAAATAAATTAACTATATTGGTTTCTCTCTCTCTCCAAACAACATAACTCTAGATCTATAATCATAAATCAAATTAAAAAAGAGATTAAAATGACGTAAATCAATATACAAGTGATGAATAATTGTGAGGAGGGTCATATTTGTTCATTTGGGAGAAGGTAACACCGTAAATGGAAGATTATTTGAAAATTTCTATTCACAAACCCTAAATTAGAAAAACGATAATAACTCATTGTATACATGATTAAATACAAAATAAATGTGAGATTCGGAATGGATTTACCTCCTAGAATGAAATCCTTCAAAAGAAACGAAAACAAAGCCTCCCCCCTCTTTATCTAGATTTTTGTCGCCATTGTACGGACAAAATTGAATGCGAACTCCAGTAGAGCTCGGGGAGGAAGACGCTGCGCATTTATAGCTAGAATAGTAGTGGCGGTCGCAAGTGATGTCATCATTACTTTAGTGGCGGCCATCTTAGCAGCGGCGGGCAGCACCAGCGCCCGCCACTGCTATTGGTACATTAGTGGCGGTCCGGGCTGACGTCATCACCGACCGCCACTACTTTACCAGCAGTTGTGGCGGGCGCTGGTGCTGCCGTCAGCACCAGCAACTCTAGTGGCGGGCATCTAATGGCCCGCCACTACAGTGGTTTCGCCCAACGCCACTACAGTGACAGTTTGTAGTAGTGGTACTCCGAAGGTGGGGCTTCGAAGTGTGGCTGACTTGGGTACTTCGTCCATGCATGGCTTTGGTACACGGACTGGCACAAAGGATCAAGGGCTTTGACGGCTTTAGCTCAAAACCATCACTGTATTGAAGGCTGACTTCGGTGAAACAAAGGCCCTCAAGCTCAAGGCTTCTCGCCGAAGCTACCGCACCCCTCGCGTGCGGAAGGGGGCTTCAGAAGATTCCAAAACTGCAAAGGCTGATCGTGTTTGCTCTGCAAAAGCTGATGCTATCTCCTCTGCAAAGCTGACAAAAGAAACCTCCAAATTAAGTAGACTACCATCTGTACCCCCTGTTCTGATGAGACAAAATCAGTGTAAACCCTAGGGGTAAAGTAGTCTATTCATAGGGATGAATAGTGCCTATAAATAGTGAAGGCTGGCTAGGCCTGAGCAACACTTTAAGTACCATTTTAGAACTCATGTGCTAGCCGTCACACTCATGTATTCAGATCTATGAGTTCATTTTGTGATCCCTGTTCATGCGATGAAGTTTTGATTATGTTCTTCTTTCACTTCTTGAACTTGTATTCTGTGTTACACTGCATGCTTTGATTCCTGTGTGATTATTAGTGTGTTCGCTCTGTGTAAACTGAGGTAACCCCTCACCATTTTCTAGAGAAGCATTGAGTGGTCCGTAGTCGAAGTCTGTTTTCTTCCCTTGTCGAAGTCCTCAACACATTGAGTTTAGACCTTTGGAATACCAAGCCTAGTACCAGTTGTTAGTGCTGAGTATCTGGTCAAAGTCCTCAGAGGGAAGTCATCTCTAGTGAAGGGTGAAGTGCGTAGTCTGCTCGAAGGCACCCAATGTGCGGAGCATGCACTGACTTAGCAGAGTTGAGTTTTTGGTGTTATTGGTGGAGAGAAGTCTTATTGACTTTGAACTTTTCCTCCTTGCGAAGCCTGGTTTTGGAGCTGTGAAATACCTCCAAACCAGAACTTCGAAGGGTGTGTTCGAAGCCTGTTCCATAGGAGACTAAGTTAAAGCAGAAGGCCATTTTTAGGCTGAAATTTTAAAAGCTCCCATTCACCCCCCTCTGTTCGCCGTTTCCGGTCCAACAATTGGTATCAGAGCTGGTTAAGATCACTAGTTGACCTTAACCAGTTTTGTGATCTGTTGGTGACATGGACAAAGTTAGTAAAATACCTCTGTTCGACGAGACTAATTTTGCATACTGGATGGTGCGCACGGAGGCTTACTTGATAAGCCAAGGAAATGCAATTTGGGAGATTGTGGACTCACAATACTCTATCCCTGAAACTCTCACCTACCAAATAGAAAAGGATCAGTATAATGCTAACTCCAAGGCTAGAAATATATTGTTCATTAGTTTGAGTCGGAGTGAGATTGATCGGGTTAAGCACATGAGGACAGCAAGGGAGATTTGGACTACACACTATTTTTCATGAGGGCTCTACACAGATTAAGGCTAGGCGCCAAAGCACGTACAATCAACAATATCAGTTGTTTGTGCAGGCGCCTAGTGAATCTATAGATGCCATGCTTTCTCGTTTTGATGCGATAGTGAGTAACTTGCGGTCCAACGGGACGCTTGCTTTCAATGACCATGACAGGGCTATCAAGCTTCTTTATGCTCTTGATCGTAGCATATGGGAAGTGAAAATATCTAGCATTAAGGAGTCCACAGGTTATGACACATTGATCTGTGATGAGCTCTTCAACAAGCTGATGTCCACAAAGATTGCATCTCTTGCAGTGCATAGAAACTCTTTGCCACAACCATTGGCACTAGTTTCTAGCACTAGCCGTGGCACCCCTACAAAACCAAGCACATCTGATACTTGCATTCTTACTAGTGTTTTTGCTTTGTCCTCCCTGGTCTCCGTCACTAAGGAGCAGGTGGATACTCGGGATGATGAAGAGCTTGCTCTCATTGCCAAAAGATTCAATCATTTTCACCATGAGATACGGGATCAGAGGAGAAGTGGTTTTAGTGGTTGTGTTGAGTGTGGCGACACTTCTCACATCAAGGCCAACTGTCCTAAACTAAAGAAGAGAGATGAGAGTGGGCGCCCCAAATACCACAAAAGGAGAGAAAACCCTCTGTGAAGGGCAAGCGCGACAAGGTGGCTAAAACGGTAGCCAAAGCCGCTTCCAGAGCTTTTGTTGCTACTCTCAATGACATCGACACTTCCTCAACTGAGGAGTCAAGATCTGATGAGGAGGAGGAGCCTCCAAGGAAGGAGGAGAAGAAGGACAAGAAGGGACGAGATTTCACCGGACTCTGCTTCATGGTCGACAGCGATCACAGCGGCGATGAGCTTGACTCATCTAAGGTACCACTATCCTATGACCATCATTCAATTAAATTAGATGAACCGAATGAAGTAGTTCTTGGTCAGGATAGGTTGCTTATGCAAGCTACTAGAGATAGAAAAGAACATAGAGTTAATGATTATGCCATGCTTAAATCTAGAGTTAATGATGCTGAATGTGAATCTTGTGTTGTAGTCATGGGTGAGCTTGCTCAGTTGCGTTCTGTGCATGCTCAAACTATTTCTTAGCTTGATACTTCACAAAAGCAGCTTTTGATGGTGGATTCTAGTCCTCAAAATATAAATAAATGCATGAACTGTTCTTTATTACGCGAGAGCATTGATTTACGTGATAAGCATGTTCATGATTTAGAGGCTAGATTGTAGAGGGCCGGTAGTTCTAAGGATGTGCAACCTGTGTGTGACACTTGCATAACCCTTAAGGACCAGCTAGGCACTGTTAAAGAGCGAGCTTAAAACCTCATGACTGAAAACGAATACCTTCTTTTTATGGTTAACAAATGCACTGAGGTAAATGGTAGGATGGACTTTCTCTTGGCCAAGACCAAGATGTGTGCTGACAGGGCAGGGGTAGCTCTGGGATTGGGGTTTGAGAGGATTCCTTCAGACAGTGAGAACAAAACTGGTTTTACCTCACCCACTACCTTAGAGAAAGAAAGAGCCCAGTTAGACACTCCATCAACAAAAAAGCCTACCAAAACTCAAAAGAAAACCACTCCTCCTGCCAAAAAAATTCCTCCCAAGAAAACCACTCAACAGAAGCCCAAGGAGCCTGTGAGAATTCCTCCTATGACCCATGAGAGTGCCCCTAGGAGAATTTTTCATTGTTCCTACTATCAGCGGACGGGTCATCTGGCTGGGTTCTATTTTCGTCATATCAAGGATGAGCGACGCTTATAGGTGATGAGTTTCCAGAACATGCATTACCCATCTCTAGGTATGCATGAGTTTGAGGTTTACTCACGTCCTATTTTCAAGGCTCCTCGTACTTCCTGGAGAGGCTTTGCTCCTCGAGGTGTTCACCATGTTCGGTATGGTTGTAGACCCCATGTGAGTAACTTTGTGTCTCGACAGGTTAGGAGACCACGTCATGCACTTGGGTCACAACATGTAGGTAGAACTCACACTTTGTGTCATTCTCATTTTCCTATGCATAGACAGTCTATTTTTATTGTGTCTACTACTCGTATCACTCAGTGCTGGATGCCTCGTCATGTTTTTACTCACCCTAGCACTAAGCGATCGAGATTCACTTATCATGTGTAGGCACCACACCGAGGCTTGGAGGGCACGTGGATTATGGACTCCGGTTGTTCACGCCACATGACTGGAGATGCAACATGGTTCTCCAGCCTCACCACTACCAAGCAAATGGAACATATCTCCTTCGGCAATAATCAGAGGAGTAGAGTGAAAGGTAAAGGTGTGGTAAGAATCAACTAAAATTTCACTCTCAAAGATGTTGCTTTGGTTGAAAATTTGGGATACAATTTGCTTTCTGTATCTCAATTGCTTGATGAGGTTCGATTTCATCGTGATACTTCGCAAGTACTCAATTCTGATGGCATTGTGGTTTGTAAGATCATTAGAGTTGGGAGAGTGTTTGGAGCTGTTTTCTCTAGGTCATCTGGTTCTTCTCATTGTCTTGTTGCACATTCAACTTCTGAGCTTTGGAAGTGGCATAGGAGACTATGGCATATGAGCTTTGAGTTTCTCGCTCGTCTGAGTGCCATAGGTCTGATCCGAGGATTGCCCAAGCTCAAGTTTGAGAAGAATTTAGTTTGCGCTCCATGTCGACATGGAAAAATGATTGCCGCCTCGCACTCATCAGTCACCATGATGATGACTGAACAACCCGGAGAACTTCTCCACATGGACACTTTGGTCCTTCTCGGGTTAGTTCTTTAGGTGGCAAGTGGTATGTGCTAGTCATTATCGATGATTTCTCAAGCTACTCTTAGGTCTTCTTTCTCGCCAGCAAGGACGAAGTGTTTTCACACTTTCCAAACTTGATTTGAGACTTTTCACTGAACTTCCTGTTGCATTGAAATTCATTTGAAGTGATAATGACACTGAGTTCAAGAACAGTCTCTTTGTTGACTTTTGCATGCAGCATGGCATAGAACATCAATTCTCTGCTCCGCAGGTTCCTCGATAGAATGGTGTTGTTGAGAGAAAAAACCGCACTTTGGTTGAGATGGCTAGGACGATGCTCGACGAGCATATGACTCCTTGAAACTTCTGGGCTGAGGCCATGAACATTGCATGTAACATATCAAACCGAATCTTCTTGTGGTGAATTTTGAACTTGACATCTTATGAATCGTGTTTTGGGAGACAGCCCAAAGTAACTCATCTTTGAGTTTTTGGCTGTCGATGTTTCATCCTAAAATGTGGAAATTTGGACAAATTTGAGTAGCGCTCTTCTGACGTGATCTTTCTGGGATACACTGCTCATGGTCATTCTTATCGTGTTTATAATTTGGAAACTAACACTGTCATCGAGTCATGTGATGTGACTTTTGATGAATCAACCCCCTCTATTAGTCCTACTTTTGAACAGGAAAATGAACACGACATGGAATAGACCAACTTCGAAGATGAAGATCCCGGAGATTTCGAGGATGAACCTCTACTACCCTCAACATCGACCCCCGAAGCTGACCCCGCTTCGACCACTTTAGCACAAGGTCCCGAAGCAATTGCCTCGACATCAGTCATCTTGGACAACTCCAACGGACATGTTGAGGGGGAGACTGCATCCCGCCGCGAGGCTCCACACCATATTCAAAGGATGCATCCTCTCGAGCAGATCTTTGGTGAGCTTGATCAAAGGGTAACACGTTCTCATGCTCATTTCATTGATTCTGCTTTTTTTGCTTCTTTTGAGCCCTTAGATGTTAGTCATGCACATTCTGATTTTAGTTGGATCAATGCCATGCATGAAGAACTTGAAAATTTTGAGAGAAACCAAGTCTAGACTTTAGTTGATCCTCCACCAAATGTTCATTTCATTGGAACAAAATGGATTTTCAAAAACAAACAAGGGGAGGATGGGACTGTAGTTTGAAACAAGGCTAGACTTGTATCTCAAGGTTATTCTCAATTAGAAGGGATTGATTTTAGTGAGACATTTGCACCTGTTGCTCATCTTGAGGCCATTAGGATTTTACTTTCATTTGCAGCATCCCATGGTTTCAAACTTTATCAAATGGATGTTAAAAGTGCTTTTCTTAATGGCTTCATAGACAAAGATGTTTATGTAAAACAAGCCCCTAGCTTTGAAAATCTGAAATACTCGCATAAAGTCCTTAAACTTCATAAGGCTCTTTATGGAATCAAGTAGGCCCCTCGGCCTTGGTATGATAGACTTAAGTCTTTTCTGCTTGAGCGGGGGTATTTGATGGGATCTGTTGATAAAACCCTGTTCACTCTCAAGCATGGCAAAGATTTCTTGCTAGTTCAGATTTATGTGGATGATATCATCTTTTGTGGCTCTTCTCATGCTTTGGTTGCTGAGTTTGCAGATACCATTGGTAGGGAGTTCGAAATGTCCATGTTGGGAGAACTCACATTTTTCCTTGGTTTGCAAATCAAGCAAAGTAAACAAGGTACATTTGTTGACCAGACGAAGTACACCAAGACCTGCTTAAGAAGTTCGACATGGATGATGCGAAACCACTCGCCACTCCAATGGCTACATCTGTAGCATTGGTTCCTGAAAAAGATGGAGAAGACGTAGATCAGAAGGAGTTCCGAAGCATGATTGGCTCCCTGCTCTACTTGTCTGCTACGAGGCCGGACATACACATCGTAGTGTGTCTGTGCGCTCGTTTTCAGGCTTCACCACGTGTTTTGAATCGCCAAGCGGTAAAGCGAATTCTCAGGTATCTCAAACATACCCTCGAGTTTGGCATTTGGTATTCTGTGTCTTCCTCTTTGTGTCTTCGAGGTTATTCCGATGTGGATTTTGCTGGTTGTAGGATTGATAGGAAAAGTACCTCCGGTACTTGTCATTTTTTGGGTACTTCACTGGTTTGCTGGTCTTCACGCAAACAATCTAGTGTTGCAAAATCAACTGCTAATGCCGAATATGTTTCTGCAGCTAGCTTTTGCTCTCAGATTTTATGGATGGTTTCCACTTTGCGGTATTTTGGGTTAGATTATAAGAGTGTTCCACCTTTTTGTGATAACATTAGTGCTATTTGTATTGCAAATAACCCAAATCAGCATTCCAGAACCAAACACATTGATGCGCGATATCATTTTCTCAGAGATCATAATAAGAAGGGTGATATTGAACTTCAATATGTTGATACCCAACACCAGCTAGCCGATATTTTCAAAAAAAAACCCTTGATTCTTCACATTTCTCCTGCTTGCGTGGGGAACTTGGTATTTGTCACCCTTACGACATTTTCTGACGGGTGCATACTTTGATTGTCTTGCATATGCTTGTTTTGTGTGAAATTGCATTTACATGTTTTGCACTCATATGCCTGATTTTAATTCACGAAATCATGACAACTCAGCTCTATTTAATATGTCTGATTCATTTTGCACATGATTTTCTTTTCCAAAATCAAATCATGATCACTGCATAGTCTTGAATCTAGCATGATTAGACAGGACTGCTTTAGCTATCTTTTATCTGTTTGGTAGCAAGAATCCGTTTCTCTAGATGTGAAAAATTGCAACTTGAAATATACTACTGCTCATTCATGGATATTCTTCAACAAATGCTCAACCATTTGTCACTTATCAAAATTCAAAAATCCATGATTTAAATGCTAAGAGTGAAAAAGATCCAGGTGGGTTTGTTTGCCGTGCTAATTTATTCTAGACTGCTTACTGTTGGGGAAAATATTCCATCTTCAGGGTTATTGCAGTAACAAGACAAAGAATGTTGATTAAGCGAAGTTTACCAGCATATAACTTCGGAGATACATTGAATCAAGTTCGAAGTATGATGACGGACTCTAGTTCGGAGTATATCTTCAAACTTAAACTCTTCCGGGAGCTTCTTTGCCCGCTAAGATGGAAGACTTATCTTCTTTCTCATTAGATTAGTCTTTTACCATTTTAGCCCTATTAAGGGTACCGAATAGTTTCCACTATGTCGGTTGTAATAGAGGGGTAAAAGGGTCTTTTCCTTAATGTTTGGGCCTATAAATACCCCCCGTTTTACCCTGTAATATGGACCGAATACAAGTTATTCAATACACACTTTCGAACTATTCTAAGTTATTATCCTTTCGGAGGCTTGGAATAGTTTCCTACGCAAACACTTCGTTTGTTAGTTTCTAATCTTCAGAAACCTGTTAGCGTAATCTTTTACGCCAACACATACCATTGCACTTTGGTATGAACTGGGATAATTTAGTGTATGCCAAAATCACTACTTTAAGCTTTCTTGCCTAGGCTTGGCTTGATTGGAAAGTATAAGGCAGACAATACAAATAACCCCTGGCATTATGAAAAGACTAGCAAGTATAAATCCATTGCCAATCAAGATTGCTTTGAATGCTCCATTTGAACTGGACTTGTCTGTCTAGAGTAGAAATTGACTAGCTTTGTGCAACTCTTGCCTTTCCTTGTCTAGTTAACTTGATTGAGTGGTGATGCTTTTATTTCAACATAATAAAATCGCATGCTGTCATTATGTTTTTAGATCATGTTAAATTGAGCTGAGCACATGATAATTGTCGTTAAATTTGGCATATTTTTACTTTATATGTCTTTGCACTTCTGCTTATTTCGAAGCTTTGCATCTTTTAATGCTCCGTGATGCTTGCATTGCCAAAGGGGGAGAAATCCTTGTGTTCTCTGCAGAAAGGGGGAAAATAACTCAGGGTGGAGTTTTTATCTTCCAAAGTGAGAGATTTGACGAAGGGACTTCTAATCTTTTGAAAAAGGGGGAGAGAAATTCTGTTGTCTAGTGACATAATCTGGCTCTTTTCTGGGATTTTATGGTCACTTGTGTGCTGAAATTTTTCAAATTTTCTTTAACATGAATTTTGTTGTCAATGCACTCATTAAGGGGGAGATTGAGAAACCTAGGGTTGGTTTCGGAGTGTGTGATGAGTGATTGATAGATTTTATCCTTTTGTTTCGAACGGGTACCTCCGAAGGGATTCAGAAGTTGTTTCATCGAAGGGTTCGATTGCTACAGCAATTGCAGTAGAGTGTGACTACTGGAGGGGTCTGACAGTACACGATGACTTGGTCGTACCGAAGTGTTAAGTACTTCGGGTGGTGCACCAGAGTGTGTGCTGGATATCATTTACCCGGAGATGTCTTTGGGGTACTGGATACACTTGTCTATTTGTTTGTGGTGCGCATGTGACTTTAGAGGTGATGGACGGTTCGTAGCAAGTGAACATGGATCAAGCGGGAGGGTTGAAGCCAGGCGAGCGGGGAGCTCGGTCACGAAGGTTGCGTGGGGTCGAGGTCGGTCCTCAGGTCAAGGAGCACTAGGCTGAAGGTACTCCGAAAGGAGTGACTTCGGAGTATGGTGGTCAAAGTCCACAGCAATGAGGTAAGGTGTTCGAAGTGTGCTCCGGATGGAGGCACTCGAAGATACACCCGACGAAGGTCTCAGAAATCGAGGTGCATCGAAGGTATGGTCCAGGTGAGGTTCGTCGAGGAGTGTGGTCGGGGAGAGACACTGCGACGAAGTTCTCATGGAATGCTTCATGCGGAGGCCTTGGATGAAGGAGGGACTTCGAAGGGTGGTACTCCGATGGTGGGGCTTCGAAGTGTGGCTGACTTGGGGTACTTCGGCCATGCATGGCTTCAGTACACGGACTGGCGGAGTTCGAGCTGGGAGTAGCTACGAAGTCGTGGTGGTCCAATCCGGAGGTGATGGCACGAAGGCTCATGGGCTTTGACGGCTTCACCTCAAAACCGTCACTATATCGAAGGCTGACTTCGGTGAAGCAAAGGCCGTCAGGCTCAAAGCTTCTCGCTGAAGCTACCGCACCCCTCGCATGCGAAAGGGGGCTTCAGAAGATTCCAAAACTGCAAAGGCTGATCGTGTCTGCTCTGCAAAAGCTGATGATGTCTCCTTTGCGAAGCTGACAAAAGAAGCCTCCAAATAAAGTAGACTACAATCTGTATCCCCCTGTTCTGATGAGACAAAATCAGTTTAAACCCTAGGGCTAAAGTAGTCTATTCATAGGGCTGAATAGTGCCTATAAATAGTGAAGGCTGGCTAGGCTTGATCAACACTTTGAGCAGCCATTTTAGAACTCCTGTTGTAGCCGTCACACTCATGTATTCAGACCTGTGAGTTCATTTTGTGTTCCCTGATCATGCAATGAAGTTTTGATTATATTCTACTTTCACTTCTTGAACTTGTATTCTGTGTTACATTGCATGCTTTTATTCCTCTGTGCACCATTTTCTTCTGGGTTAAGTTTGTGCACTGTTTATCTTCTGGAGAAGGGTGTGAGAGGTCTGGGCGTGTGAAGTGTGATTTTTAGTGTGTTCGATCTGTGTAAACTGAGGTAACCCCTCACCATTTTCTAGCGAAGCACTGAGTGGTCCGTAGTCGAAGTCTGTTTTCTTCCCTTGTCGAAGTCCTCAACGCAGTGAGTTTAGACCTTTTGAATATGAAGCCTAGTACCGGTTGCTAGTGGTGAGTATCTGGTCGAAGTCCTTAGAGGGAAGTCATCTCCTTTGAAGGGTGAAGTGTGAAGTCTGCTCGAAGGCACCTAGTATGCAGAGCCTACACTGACTTAGCAGAGTTGAGTTTTGGGTGTTATTGGTGGAGCGAAGACATCTTGACTTCGAACTTTTGCTCCTTGCGAAGCCTGGTTTTGGAGCTGTGAAATACCTCCGAACCAGAACTTCGAAGGGTGTGTTTGAAGCCTATTCCGCAGAAGGCCATTTTTAGGTTGAAATTTTAAAAGCTCTCATTCACCCCCCTCTGGTAGCCGTTTGGTCCAACAAAGACACCCGAGGATGAGACCGTTAATCCAATATAATTTCAGCCTAGGGCCGGTCAGACCGCCATCACGACCCTAGTCTGACCGACGTACTACGGTCAGTCGGATCAGCTGTTTTTAGGCACCCGACACCAGTCGGTCTGACCAGCCCACCTTGGACGGTCTAACCGATAGGACCTAGTCAGACTAGCCAACTAAGGCCGGTCCAAAAAATAGTACACAATAATAGAACCTCGCTATGTCCAGAAATGCTGATGACGATTCGAGCTATTCCCGTTCGGCCAAAAATTCCAAAAGCAAGTTTGTGGCGCCCGACATTAATACGCGGCCTTCATGGGCACCACTAGGTATGACAAAGTCACAGAAGAGGCGGCTACAACATCTAAGAGCCGAGGAGATGCATGAGAAGGAGGGCGAGGACGAGCGAGACACTATTTTCGAGGAGATCCGTCCCCGGCTAGTGATGAAGCAGGTTTGGAATCCCAAGCCGGTTGCCGTAAACAACCTGGTTCCTACTCCGAGTGACTACAAGGAAGATCTAATGTATGACGACTACACGCTCATCTCCGAGGGGCCCTCTCCTCAGGCAATGGAGGAAAACATCGTCATGCTTCCCATTGAGTTTGCTCTTCCATAGGACGAGGCCGAGGTTGCTCAGTTGGGCTTCGGCACATGAGATGCTGTTTTCGAGAAGCGTGAGGATATGGCTCATCACCTAAAGTCTCTCTATGTCAAGGGGCACATTGATGGGAATCCAATCTCGAGGATGCTTGTAGACGGAAGCACCACCATAAACCTGATGACGAACTCTCAGTCAAAGAAGCTCAACCGAAGTGAAGATGGCGTGATGAAGATTAACTTGACGGTGAATGGCTTCAACGAAGAGAGCTCCGAGGCCAAGGGCATACATTCTTTGGAGGTGATGGTGGCCAACAAGATGTTGCTGACAGCGTTCTTCGTTGTCGATGTGCAAGGTAATTACAATGTATTACTTGGGCGTGGTTGGATCCATTCCAATTGCTTCATTCATTATACTTTGCACCAGTGTTCGATTCAGTGGAACAACGATGATGTAGAAGTCATACCAGCTGAAACTTTAACCCAAGTTGCTTTGGCCGATGTGTCTATCGACGTCATCCAAGATAAGATATAATGCTTGTCATGTAGGGATCTCTCAGATTATGACTTTGTCAACATGTTTGAAGGATGCTTTGTTCCACTGACTGTAAAGCCGGCTGGTGTAGCTCAGCTCTCTTTAAATTAGTTGTCATACCTAGCAAGAGTAATCTTGATTGGCTAAAGTCTCGTGTAGAGCAGTATCGATCTTCTAAAGAGGGTATTGCCGAAGCCATTGAAGATTTTAGCGAAGTAGAAAAGTTAGGTCAAGGTTTTGCATCGGACGACCCTCTAGAAGAGGTAGATATAGGCGATGGTAGTATTCCAAGGACGACTTTTGTAAATCAAAATTTGCAGGCTAATGAAAAGGGCGAGGTAATAAAATTGCTTCGGTCGTATGTCGATTTTTTTCCATGGGAGTACATTGAGATGCCCGGACTTACCCACGAGCTCGTAGAGCATCTGCTGCCTATCAAACCTAGGTTTAGGCCTTATAAATAGCCC